>JAPEHR010000009.1:1800000-2296564 GCA_032158425.1 Pleurotus giganteus | reverse complement strand
TACCCTAACCTAACCCTAACCCTACCCTAACCCTAACCCTAACCCTAACCCTAACCCTAACCCTAACCCTAACCCTAACCCTAACCCTAACCCTAACCCTAACCCTAACCCTAACCCTAACCCTAACCCTAACCCTAACCCTAACCCTAACCCTAACCCTAACCCTAACCGTCTGTTCGCCATGCTAGGCACCAACCGGTCAAATGGAAGGTCACTCCGACATCGATCCACCAGGTACCCGTTTGAATGATATCCAGGCTGAGACCGTGCTCTCTAAGCCAGGTTACAAGAGCCCAATGCGCATCTTCTTCGGTGATTGTGTGCGAACTTCCGTGTTTAACCCCGCGTATTTCGTGGAGGATCAGCATCCCTTCTCCCCACGTCACCTGGTTGTCTTGAAGATGTCTACGGATGGCGTCGGCGAGGCCGCCTATTTTCCACGATCCTACAACCTTGGTTTGGAAACTCCATTGTCCGTTGGAACCTCTTGCGCGCCACATCTCCTCTTCCAATGTCGCGGGCCATTCTTCAGCATGTGCCTCGCCAAGCTCTCGAATCGCTGGCCGTAGCCCCTTCTCGTAGAACTGGGCCATTTCAACCTGTGTCAGAGTGCTCTGGTTGCGAGAAGGATCATATAGCTTCGGAAACATTGCTCTGATCGTACCCCTCGTCCCCCACTTCCCGACGCATACGTTGGGGACTTTGTGAACTGGAACGACCCTCCGGCCCTGTTGAGAGACAAGAATTAGATGGAAAACCGGACATACTAGTGGAAAAACTCACGGTGACCGTTTCAAACTCGTATTCGACGTGGATATTGGACAACAGCGTGTCTATATGTCGAGACATGGGGTAAGCCGATATCTCCTCTGTGACAGAGATGTTGCTGCTGATTCCGAGCAGAGAGTCGTAGTCTCTCTCGCCGTCGAAAGTTTGGTTCTCCCGTAGTCGATGCCGAAGAGCATTGAGGTGGACATCCCTTCCTTTGTATTTGCCATTGAGAACAAATTTAACGAAACTCTGCTGATCGTCCTGCAATAACGACGCCAGGCGGCACCATTGATTGAGGTTAGCATCGTCAAGGTTGATGCCGGTGCCGGTGTCGATGTTGCCGATGTTGGTGCCAATGTCGGACGCCTGCATGCTTGGTGAGGTGTTAGGGTCAGAGTTAGGGTTCTTTTTAAGCGCGTGGGGAACCCTCAACCCAACGGCAGAGGGACTCCATTCATGGCGTCACGCGTAGCGCCTTAGCCTCCAACCCTTAATCAATCTCACTGTTGATTCGACCCTCAATACATTCTCACTGTCGCTTCGACCCTCACTGCCATGTCTCATTAGCATGACTTTCCGCTTTATGATGGACTTGTGCGGTCTGCTGGCTGTGCCCATGAGCCGCCACCTTCCGTCTTACAACCCCGTCCCTGTATCTCATGATATTAGCCTGTGCTGCATGCCTGAGTTGATAGCCAGCTTGGTCGCTCCATCGACGGCCGACGCCACTTGCGGCGCTCCTTAGCTCCGCTAGTTATCGCCTGGAAGGCTTCAATCGTGTGTCCAAGAACATCGTACGGGGTCCCACTCGCCCGTACGCTGTCCTGGATGGCTCATTGATGACACTTGCTAGGCACAAACCTTTATTAGCGCCACAAAAGGCCTCAGGGAGCACTGAGCTAGACGCCATTGCTAAGTGTTGGCAACATGAAGACGCAGACTGGGTCTAACATTAGCGAATACTGGATAGAGCCACCGCCTGCGTACATGGATCACTTGGCACATTCTTGACGGTGGGCGTTGCACATATAAGAGGTCTCTCTCCGTTCGGAGTCTACATCATCGTCCCACACCGTTGTCACAATGCCCAGCATATCCACTCATGCTACCTTCGCCCTCTTCTTTTCGATACACAAAGAAGGGCCTTGGGGCTTCTCCAAGTTCCGCGACCTCACCGGATTCCCCTCCCTTTTCCCAGAAGACGACCGTCAGCTTCCCCTTGGCCTGACACGGGCTGACGCTGGCAGAATTAAATGCTATCTCGATGAATTCATCGCCCAGCCCTCCTTAGAGGACCGCGTCGCGTTCTCCAAAAGTAGAGGCATAAGTTCCGCCGCCGGCCGTGAATCCTGGTGCAAAACCCTTGGGAAAGTGATTGGTAAAGTTCGGCTCAGCGCGACGATTGCCGATATTCTACTCAAACAACAGGCACATCCCGTTGCCATCTATATGGCCACTGGTGATATCCCAGCCGCAGACGATTTTATCGCATTCGCTATCGAACCCTTCGCCGACGCCTTTTTGGGGGTCGAGGCGTACAAAGGCACTTACATAAGGAACGACGTCAGAAAGCTCATCAGGTCACTCTTACAAATACATTGGGGAAGTCTGGTAAGAACCGCTCACCAGACTCCTGACCGTCTGAAGACCTTGGAGGAAAAGGCCATTGAAGCGCTTAAGCGTACGTCAGCTCCCTCTTACGTTTGGCATCACCTACTCACCCTTTCGATCTCAGGTCTCGACGACCCAAGTTGTAAAGCAGCTCAAGTCAAGAAAGCAATCACCGCGGTGACTACATGGAAGTCGCGGGCGAAGATCTCGAGTGCTGCCCCTGAGACAATGTCTCGAATCGAACTGTCCGAAAATAAGCTGAGCGAAGTGGTGAAGTCACTCAAGAACGGTCCCTCGACTGGTAGAAAAGGTTTGACTTCCCCGTCCCTTATTTTAATCTATTGATTTGACATTGTCCAGCAGGTCGACAAGCGAAGGTGTCGTCTTATGTGTCCACTGACGAGGAGGCCAATGATATCATCCGTTACTACGATGACTTCTTCTCATCTGCCTCTTCCGACGACAGCGTTCCCCTTCATGAACAGCCTCTCCCGGGAGAAGGAACCTTGCTGACGCCAGAAGAAACTGGCGCCCTCGGTGTCGAGGAAGAATACAAAAATTATTCGACTCTATCCCGTCGTCTGGGATTCCAGAACAATCGTCCACACGCTTTCTTCCATACACGCCACCCATTGGGCTTTAACGCATGGGATGCCAAAGAGGAGTTCCACGATGTCACGGACATGCCACCCCTTGAACTGAAGCCCCATCAGATCATGGGCGTCCACGCCATCCTGAGGAACGCCTTGACGAAAGCTGAAAGCCGTGACGCAGCTGGCATCTTGGTCGCTGATGATGTTGGTATTGGCAAAACGTTCCAGTCGGCTGCCGTCATCGGTTTCCTCGTTGACCTTGCCATGGCACTCAAAGGAGCTAAAAATGGTATTCCTCCCATCGTCGGTCTGTGTTTATTTTCCCATTTAATCGGTTGTATCGCTGAATCCTTGCCTCGAATAGTCGATTTCCCCTTCCTAACCGTGCATAACCTGATGGAGTCATTGCCAGATTGCCCTCATATAATTATCTCTCCGGTGACTATCACCAGTCAATGGGAATCGGAGCTGAAGACTGTCTTTAAGAAGGGGACCATCGACCTCTTCCTGTACGTAAGCGGGAAGGAAAATAGAGAGGCTTTTTGGAAACAATGGGCGTCTTCAAAACTCCCAATGAATAGGCGAATAATCCTCGCGACTCAACCGGTGTGTTTCTTTTCTTTCTTGGATCAGGAGGCTACCGTTGCTTACCTCTCACTTCAGGCCGTCCAGGCTGACTTCAAAGACTGCTTCCACTATAACAAAGCTTCCGCCCAATCCCCTGAGCCATGGGGAGGGGCAACCCTCGTGCCCAATCCGCCTGATTCACTTTTCTCCCTCCAATATCTCACCGGAACCATAGACGAAGCGCACGGGTATCGAAACTATGGTGCACGCCATGCATGCATGCTGCAGCTCATGGGGCGCACCTTTCTTCGAATGGTATTGACGGCTACCCCCTTACAAACTTCTATCAAGGTACAGTTTTGTGTCTGGGTATCA
Organism: Pleurotus giganteus; assembly: GCA_032158425.1. Taxonomy (NCBI): domain Eukaryota; kingdom Fungi; phylum Basidiomycota; class Agaricomycetes; order Agaricales; family Pleurotaceae; genus Pleurotus; species Pleurotus giganteus. The sequence goes on along the minus strand of JAPEHR010000009.1, from coordinate 2,292,647 downwards.
TATTTCGTTCAATCCCACTGATATTATCCCAGGATCTTCCCGCCATGGCGCGACTTGTGGGTATACCGTGGTTTCTGACCCAAGAGGCCGCCATCGAGGAACGATCGGACCTCAACGAGCTAAGACGCCTCAAGAGTTCTCAAGATCTCGTACATCAGAAAACGAGCGAGATAACAGTCCGTATCAAAGAGAAATTTGGGGATCGAATAATTTGCCGGACCGCCTCTACCCTCGATCCTGAAGGTAATCGGCTTGTAGATCTCCCTCCGAAGCTTCAATACCTCCTCATTCTTCATGCAACCGCTCGGGAGGTTGGAATATTCAAGGCGAACGCCGACTTGATTAAAACAGAGTTCGTTTAGACAGGCAACCGACTCCACATGTACTGATAGTAACAACCTCAGGTTACAAAATGGCACCCTAATTGTTATGAGCAGAGGATTTTATGTTCCGCATCGAATGTGTGTACATTACGCACGGAAAAACCTGGAGGACAGCATTCCCAAGTTCAGGACTCGGGACGACTGGGCTGGGGTGAAGTCTACGAAGATCCAAGCGTGCGTCGACATCCTTAAGCACGTCCTATCCAGGGACGATGCTGGTCCTGTCGAGTCCAGGGATGGCGAGCTATATTTCAATCCACCGCCCGATCCCTCCAAGCCCTTCACTCAGGAGGTCAAGGTCGTCATCTACCTGGAGTTCCCGTCGGTGATGCCCCTCCTGTTAAACGTAGGCTCTTCCCCCCTCACGCCCAAACTAACTAACGGACAAATCTCAACAGATCTGTGACCTCAACGGCCTTTACCCCCTTCATATCGATGGGCTGACACCGCAGAAACAACGCACCGCCACAGTAAAAGAATTCAAGAACAATCCCAAACGTCGGATCTTGATCTTCTCGTCCATCGGAGCGACGGGACTCAATCTGGCCATGGCGTCGGTGCTAATTTTCCTTGTGGGTGTCAGTCAGTCGGGCCATTTGTTCTCCGTGCTAATGGCATTGCCGTGTTGCAGGATCAGCCTTGGAGCGGTGCTGAGCAGCGTCAGATTGACGGCCGAATTCACCGTCAGCCGCAGGAGAAGGTTGTGTATTGCTACACCATTTTGGTCAGCGGCACAGCCGACCTCATCATTGCGCGATGCGCGACGGGGAAAAGCGATATGTTGGATGCATTCCTGAGCGACCCAAGTGAGTTATACCGTGGCAACGTCCGTGCCTCTTTTGACTCAACTATATTTTAATAGGGGTTCAAGAACTGGAGGCAGGGATGCGTGGGGCGATCGGCGTAGGCAACGCTGATGATGAGGCTGATGTCCCCATGCAAGATGGCGGCAAGAAGAAGAAAGGTGGGTGGACCGCACCTTTTTCATCTATAGGGACTCAGAACTCTTGTTTTAAAGGCAAGGCCAGTCGAAAGCCCAAACCTCGACAAAGCACCAGGAAGGACGTCCAGGCGCCGGCTATACCTGCTGCGCCGATTGCTGCACCGGAGCTGACATCTACTCAGGGTCCTGATGCTACAGTGGCAGTCGATGTCAGAATCATTGCCGCCGTCGAGGACGGTGATGCTGTGACTGGTGCAGCCACTGATGGGACTCTCACGGAAGGCGGTGCTACCACTGATGACCTCAATGATGGCGATGTCTCTGATGTGCCTCCTCCCCGTGGAAGAGGCAAGGGTAAGAAAAAGGCAGTTCGTACGTACGATCTCCTCCTATCACTATTTCATTGGCTGAACACTACCTCCAGCAAATCCTCCACACAGCAGCGTCAGGGCACCGTCACTTGGCCGTGCAGAATCTGATGATGACCTCGGCATTCCCATCGCGTCTGAGGACGAAAATGATGTAGACCGTCATTTTTCTCAATGCATTCAGTATTAACTAACATATTGCTCCTTCAGGTGGCCGGGGTTGTCCACGGATCCGATGATGATGAAGCGGATTTAACCGTGCAGTTCGATTCCATTCTACGCTGCGCGGGAGAGAACACCCCTCCAGATGAGGACGTCCAGGCATCCTTTTCGCCTCTCAGTACGGGATACTACACGAAGGCACAATACATCCAGCCAGCCGTTTCGCCTCTAAGGGCTCCTCAGAGGCGGAAAAGAGATGTAATGAGCGGTACATATCCAATGCCTATTCCTCTATCCCCTTGTTCACGAGTATGTTGCAGAGTCCCCAGAAAATATATACAAACGGACGAAAAGCAGAGATGAAGACTCTCTCACTCGTGGCCCTAATTTCCTGTGTATGCTCGTTTTTCTCATTTTGACTCCATTCTACCTCATCTCATTTATTAAGTCTCCCCCCAAATTCCAGCGATCAACTTGGGTGAGCCACTCCGCTCATTAAGCCATCAACGTCAAGCCAGCCAGCCTGTCACCCCGGAAAATAGCAGCCCGATCTCTAACGTCACCCCCTACAATCAAAACGCCTCTCCGCCTGACCCCGCATCTGATGACACATACTCTGACGAGGATATGGATGATTCGACTCAGGCATCCTATGGGAACTCGAAGTCTTCGATGTCGCAGTCACATTTCATGGGAGGGAAACCTGCTGAAGATTCCTGTGCCAATCCATCTTTTGACGAGGAGATGGACGACGTCTTTTCATCGGGGCCAACTCATCGTTCAATACCTAGTCGGCCTGCTGTCATCAAAACATACTCAAGGAAAGGTAAGCCTGCTGAGGCTGCTCCGTTCGTCCACCTGAGTTGAGGTACGATTCAGAAAATCCCACTCGTGTTGAAGAGATGGGAGATGTCGATTCATCGACCCAGCCACCTCATCATCTGGTGCCCACTCAACGATCTCGCATTAGAGACTACTCGAGAAATGGTAAGCTTTTTGAAGATCTCTGTTCACCCGCTTGTACTCACATTCGTTGCAGACGATCTGTTTATTGATGACGAGAATGTCGGATCTTCATCCAGGTCATCCCGTGGTCAACCTTCTGTGATTAAGTCGTATCACAGAAACTCAGGTAAGTGGCATGACTGGCCGCTGTTTCTCGGTCCTTACCTGTGTCGTTCTAGTCACACTCTCAAACGAGTCTGGAAGCCAACAAGGTCCTTCTCGTGCTCCATCATCATTTGGGCCTGCTGGATATGACGATACTGCACCTCGTCCGCCGAAGAAGATTGTTGTACAGAGCAATCCCTTCCGCGCCGATACCTCAAAGACGAAGAAATCAAAGAACAGTAAGGGATGGAATTAGCGTACTACCACCTACCACCTTGTTATTCTTTCGTGTAATCTAATGCATGAAGATGCTGCCGCCTCTCGCGAATCATGGCCAATCGGCGGAATCTAATTTGAGGAGTATCACGATGAACGGGACAATTGTTAGCGTGGTATCTAGTCCTGTCCACGACGTGGCGTTGAGCCTGATTTTCCATTCCACCAGTCTTGGACTGGTGACAGGTCGTGGCATTGCGGTCCGGCTATTCGATCTCATGGATTTAGTATATAATGAGGTTGCACTTCTCGATGGCCAGCCCACCAATGTCTGACTATTATGCAGCTCCTTTGCCACGAGTTGTACGTTATCTCCATCATACTCAGACACGTTCATTCAACTAACATTAATCATAGATCCAAGATGCTCTCGACAGTATGGAATCCGACACGAGTCCTGATGTCACGTTGGAGAACATCCACCACACCATGGCGGCTGTCAGTGAGCGACTTGTAAGACATCGCCATCCGTGACACATTCATTGAACTAACGTTATGTGTGAGACCGGCGACGACGACCCCACCGTTCGGCGACTTGTAAGTAATTATCAGCCCATGGAGACATGTTCATGTTACTAACATCATATGTAAGGCGACCGAAGCACTCGTGAACAACATCTACTATGATGAAGGTCGTCCCGCATCTTACTACGTCGACAGTGAGCGATTGGCCGTCGAGGTCGTCAAGCACGCCTCCCAGTATTACAAACAAGAGCTCAGTATCGAGCAAGCCAAGGTGCTCTCGATCAGGGATAAGCTTAAATCGCTAGATGAGGAGGTCTTATCTCTCGACAGGGTAGATGACATGGAGCAGGTCACCAAGCTAGTCGCCATACTACGCACAATTCGGCATGTCTCAGAGAACATGTGTCATGAAGTTGCCGAACTTGACGTCTCCCAGGTCGAATCCTGGTCGACAATCCTCACTATGGTTCGTAATTCGCACCGACGTCTCGCAGAAAATATCAAAAAGGTGCTAGTCTTGTACTGGGCGGATAAAAGAGATAAGCAACAGGATAATTTGTAGACAGCTCTGCAATATTTCTCCCCATATTACTTGAATGCCACGTCGTCTAGGACGTCCACGTAGTGTAGAACCTCCGGAGAAATAATAGCTGTCAATGATAACTCAGATTATACGTGGTACCAAGGTGGCTGACATTTCTGTTCCCTCGGTGACACGCAGCCTAGTCACCAAGTCCGTCGACTCCGCATATAAGTCAACAGCTCAAATTCCTTAGCAATCAATCAACTCGCCATGCCCATTTATCCGTCTATCGTGCGCCGACTGGTAAGCCACCGACTGAGGTACATACATCAAACTGACGTTGAAAATAGGCAGCTGAAGCGACCGAATATGTTCACATCTTGTGGATGGGCGAGCCTCGTCCTCAACCCTATGGCGAGCAGGGAGATGCGGTTCGCTTGTCTTTGGAGGTATCAAACTACGTTCATGGGTATTATGAAAAAGACATGAATGCCCTTGAGGGTCAGAAGGCTTACCTGAAGGCGGAGATTTGCCAGTATTATGAGGGGATTCTACCGATTTCCCCAGCTGAAAAGAGCCCCATCGACATATTAACCGACGCATTAGCGGATCTTTTAGAGGGTGAAAAGGGGGTGATGGAGAGGGTGCGAGAGGTTGGCCATGGCGACGAAGACCAACTCCTACCCCTTTGGTGCGTCATCCGTGACACGTATGCGGCATTGAGGGGAGACGTGGAATTGGTTTTAAACTTATACAAGACCGGTAGTAAGAGGTTGGCGGAGAAGGGAGAAATCGCAGATTCGGGTGATGAGGATAGTCAGATGGTCGAGTCTCATCTCACGATGATCCATAGCTAGGATCTTGGCATGCCATGTATTATCTGTCGCAGCTTGTACGATAGAAAGTACTTAATATCAGTATTCGAATACGACCAGTCTGGAGATCATCTTCAGCAGCTCGTGTAATAAATCACACCGTTGTAAGTAGTATCTCAATATGGGATCTGGCTGAGGTGCATGCTCGGTCATTCCTTCCGATGTCTGACTTGTCCCACATACAGACCCTCGCCTAGGAGACGCCGTCCGGGAAGGTGGTCAGTAGGTTTGCAGAATAAACGGCCATAATTGGGTACAATCTTGTCACAGTCAAGATGTGCCAGTGGGTGAGGAAACAACAGGCTACATATATGGCTTCTCCCTCCGATCTCATCTGATTTGCGGTGAATTAAATAAACTTTAGGGTAGCCTCGTGGATCGACATATAAAAGGCGGCGGTTGTCCCCACATACTCATCATCATGTACCCCATCGCAATCGCCTTTGTTACTCTTGGGGTCATCGTCATTCTCGCCAGCGTTGTGTACTATAAGCTGGTTATGGAGCCCCGATTGAATGCAGCAGTAGAGGACGTGCTTCGTCTTCCAAATGAAGCGGTGTCAGACCCAGGTATGTATTGTACGCAGTAGTCGACCAATAATTCTGACCGGGCCACAGTTGACGAAGAAATTGATATCCCGAACCCAGTACGACCCTAATTGGAGTGAGTACACGTTGTGTGCTCACCGTGTTTCATTATTAAATGTCGTAGAGTGGCAAATTGACGTGACGATATCAGTACATCCGTCTATGTACATTCAATTGTAGTTACCTGTAAGATCATCAACACGTCGCCAGTCCCATGATTTAACATGTTGGCGCTAGAACTATATATCCTTCAGTCCTGAGTGACAGTAAGTCGTGAAGCGCAGTTTCTGCGAATTTTGCACGGCTTCGGGTATCATCACCCACCGTATCAAGCCACAATTCTAGTCATAATGCGCAGTGATTTATAATACATATTGCAGAGAGACACGCACTCACTATATCCATATTTTGCATGTACACGCCAGGCTATACCCTAGCGATCATGATCGAACTGCGGTCCTAATTTGCTTCCGCTTCAAAATGTGTTGCTGCAACTTTGAATTCAACTACTATTCGCCTATATCGTATTCTATGAACCATTACCGTAAGTATTTTCTCGAAACCAACGGATCTAATTCATCAAATCATAGTACTCGTCCGCTTATCCTGATGGTATTGTTTGGGCTCAGCGTGTCGCAGAAAATGACAATCCTGGTGATCGTGGCGTCCAACAACAGGTTTTATTTGAAGTCATCATATCGTACGTAGTGTCGACTCGATTCTATCGTCCGCATCAAACGACGCTAATGCGAACAGATGTGACAGTAACTCACAGAGCAGAGACGTGCCGTCCAGGACGGTGTCTGCTTGAATTTTACAAATATTCAATCACGATAACAGTGGCGCACTTGGCTGCAATTTTCTCTTGCACAGCATCATGATGTGGACGCAGGATGGGAGACAAATTCAGCCCCAACGAGCACTCCGAGTCTCCGACACTACTCAGTACTAAGCGCCCACCCTCAGTATTAAGCGCTAAGCGCTAAACGCTGGAACGGCTTCTGATCCAAACAACACCAAGTAACCGGGATCCAAGTTAATAAGCGCTCGGATAGCCGCCCATTGGACTTCGTATTTGTGAAGATACATCAGTCGAATTTTGTACTACCTGAGTGTATTGAGCTGATGACAGCTACAGTTATATATGAGAAAAAATGCGTACGTGAGATATCAGAGATGGCCGAGATCAGAACTCCCCTCATCTTCACGTCCGGGTGTAAATAAAGCTCGCCTGGTGGATGCGTAAACCAAATGATGATCGTTCGTTATACTACTGAGTAGCAAGACATCTCGACTGGGGGCTCCTGTGCGTACAGTCAAATATGCACATATAGTGAATCCTCATATGCGCATTCCTACCGCCAACGATCTACCTTACTCACTGGCAGCCCGAGCCCGAAACACAGACTGGGTCTCAGCCGATTATCAACCCGTAAGTTGTTCAACTTCAGAGCACATTTCATCGGTCTAATCTCATTCTGACACGCCCTCAAACACATCTCCTTCACCGTTACAGGTCAATCGAACTACGTTCTACTGGTGAGTTTCTGACTCGTACGCTTTCCTCCCATCTCATTTCAATTCCTCGTCGTTCACAGTCACTATCAGCTCGCAGAATCCTCAACTCAGAGTACGCTCTACCAGTGAGTCATTAGTCGATGCTTCATCTTTCTCACTAACATATTCATATCTTTCGCAGCCGTATCATTTGTTCTCGCACGTCTCGCACTCTAACATCGTCTCTCGCTCTTCCCTCGCTCTCACAAGCCTTCCTCTCATACAACCTCACTGACCTGCGCTACACTCGAAGGAAGTTGGCCATTGTATCGTTTGCCCGGCGTACTGACCTACCTCGAATACAGACAATGACAAAGCTTTCCATTATCAATACGATATTCTCGACTCCGAGCCGTCAAGCCGATTTCGACTGGCTCGTTGAACTGTCCCGACGTGCTCTCATTTCCAAGGACGGAAGGAAGGCGATTAGAAAGGCGCTCAGAAGAAACCCGCGGAGCATTTTTGAATGGGCGATCGTGTACGTCCCGTCCCATCTTCGATATTTCTCGATTCTGATTAGCCTCTAGAAAAGAAATACATCCCGGGAGGGAAAGGCGTCTGCATGTGACGCTCCGGGCGTACGATGAAGACGAGCAGCCGGTTGGTAGCATGCATGTGTACGTGACGGCTAGTTTGGAACTGTGGTACGTTACAGTGTACAAGAGCGCGCGGCTGCGGTCTCTGCATCTCGCAGACGTTCTCCCGTAAGTATCATCGTCTCGTCTCGCTGCTCGGGTTGCTTATCTTCATGCAGACAGATATATAGCCCGTAGATAGTAAATATTTTGTAGACTGAGTCCAAACACCGAGGCAGTTTCTTGGTTGTGTTAGAATATTTACTAAAATTCGTAAGCTCGCATCCGATTGTCATCCCATGGTTTATACTCAAGTCCTCCTACTATCTCAGACAAGAAATCGCGCCGTGGCAAACCCAGAGCGGCACCGTCCTGGATGCCATCTACGCCCATGGTGCATCGACGGTGAGCATTATTTCTTGTTTAGTTTCATTGCACCCTTAATCAACCAGCTAGGTTCGCGGTCATTTGTACGTGCGGAATTCATGCGCCAGTCGATGGGTTGATGACCAAGTTCAAACGCGTGAAACTGGGGAGAGAGAGGGGAAGAAAGGACGCTCAAGCCCTTTAACTCGGACTCAGGTCAGATAGCCTCAGTACGCTACACAAGTTTATGTACTAAGTTTGCAGTATCATGCGTACATATATCTAGAAGCATACCGAACACCTCGACGTTGGAATTACCAACTGAGAGGTAACTGAACACTCACATACGATGAATATCGTTCGAAATCCATACGGAAATGTACGACGCACCTACACGAGAAAAAGGACACCGTCCAGGATGGTATATACGCACAGCGTCTACGGAGGACGTTTCACGGACAGGTTCAGCGGAGCTAATGGACGGTCGACACTACGTGTGTATACCGTCCTCGACGGTGGCCTCCTGCTTGATTAGTACCATAGCGAATAAGTATGCAGGAAAGAACACGGACATCATATGCATCACATATGCCGTCCAGGACGGTATTGCTCATGAAGATTTCCATCGTCAGCGCCATATTCTCTAATCCGAACAACCATGAAGATTTCAGTTGGCTCGTTGAACCGTCACGATTCGCACACTCACTCGCAAGAATGGGAACAAGGCGATCAGATGCTAGTCATTGAACCATCACAGTATGTACTACGTAGCTACTTTTATGGCGTTGATTAATCCCTCAAGCGTATCATTTGCCTCGCCTCCCTTGGTCAACAGGTCAGCTAGAGTCTGTCGCACGCTTCTCAAGATCCCCTCCAGACGTTTGATGTACTTTTCTGCCTTATCGAGGGCGAGTTGAAGCTGATGCTTCGCATCCGCGCTGTCCGTTTTCAGTCGCTCAAGCTGAGCCACGAGCGTCTCGATTTCCTTATCCTTGGCGGCGATGTCGCCGATATATTTCAGTTGCCACTCGCCCATCGTGGTTGGGAAGCCGGTGAAGGTGCCGTGGACGAACTCGACTTCATCGTCCTGCTCTTCGACATACTCGATGCCATCCCGTTCCAAAGTGAATTTATCTATCGGCTAAAGGTGCTGAGGTGAGTGAAAGCTGGTTGAAATTCGCAGCAGCACGGACCATGAGTGAGAGGTGGGAGTAGGATTAGTGTGTTTACGTGTGGTGAGGTGACAGGGTGGATTATATATCACCAGACGAGGTAAGGATTACGTCTTTCTCTGCCACATAAGGATTACGTCTTCGCTGCGGCCCCAGTTATTTGATCTCACCACGCACCGACCACCAGGATGTCGCTGACAGCCGGATGGAAGCTCATGAGAGTGACGGAATGGTTGGCCCATAATTTGACGCTGGCACTCTAACAGAGATTCTCTGCCATGCATGCCGTCAGCTCACGTTGCTGGCTGGCGCTATCGTTCGAATAGCTCCTAGGCAGGGCGATCTGTCAAACAGCGCGTGTTCAGTGGCGGATTCATCGCGGATTTAAATTTCACACGTTGCATCGCTTAGAATCTGTCTTGGCATCATCATATTCTTTAATATCGTGTGGAGTCTGCGATAATATGCTGATTTATATGAAATACGTAGCTACGGCCAAATTTTAATTGTATGGGGCCCCACCATCCACGACAACTTCAGTTGTCGATAACGGGTTGGGATGGATGGATGGGTGATTGATGCTATGTAGTACACATCTGGGAGGGCGCTCAACAGAAGATGTCTAAGGTGATATTCCCTAAGGCCGAAATCACTTCCAAAATATGTCGTCCGGGAAGGCGTGAATTTCGCCTGGAAACAAAGTGTCCGATTGGAAGCCAGCATGGAGCAAAAAATCAAACATTCGTGATATCACCTGAACGGTGGAGCTATGGCAAATTGAGGATAAAGAGCGTAGATGTATATCGACCAGTATCCAATATATAAATACGATGACAAAATCCCAACGCATCCCCAGTACGTACCGCACCATTAAGCGAGAACAGTCATTCAATCAACCCGCTCCCACCTCCGACATCTCGACAAACGCCGTAAACAAATCGAGGAAGAGAGCCAGACTCGGTATGGCCTGTCTAACCAATGTTGGGCTTCTATGGAGAGCGTTAGTGCACGATAACGACGACAGCTTCGGTACGATCGACACCACGCGCACATACCGTCCCGGACGGTGGACTTCTTACCGATTTACTAGGACCAATAAGTATGAAGAAAATTATGTGGGAACGAATACGCACATTTGAGGCAGTAAGTGAGTAGTCGCCGTCCAGGACGGTGCTGCTCTGGGTTTGCCACGGCGCGATTTCTTGTATGAAGGTGTACTTTGAGTTGAAGCTTGGTTCGATTGACTTGTAATGATGACGGAGATGCGTTGGGGGCGTACTGAGTTGAATTTAGAACCATCAATGTGAGCTAAAGATGATATAGTAACTTACGGGTTGATGTAGCTTCTAAGTTCTCTGAGAGCCAGTGTTTCAGACTCAGGTAGGTAGGGAGCAACGAAGCTCTTTAGGCGAGAGAGATATCTAATACTGGGAGATCGTCTTGGAGAGGAGGGAGCAAGGCAGACCGGTGAAGGGTAGGAATTCAATATGAGGATGAAGTGCAAAATCGAGCAAGGCAGACAGCGGTCCGACAGTAGAGAGCTGTCTGAACCAGACTTGGCATGAATTGAACGTATATTCTGTCGGTTCTCAATTCTGAACCGTTGTATGTACTGTACATAGGTAGCGAAAATGGTGTCTAGCAAATACGACATAATGGCAATTCGACACCGGGACATGAGCTCGTCTGTCATGGCCACTGTCTATATACCCTGTCCTGGACGTTGTCATTTTTCTCGTGTAGGTAAAGACAGTGTATTTGTTTTTGCGTAGAATCGTATTAACATCGCGAAAGTTATTATTTTTATATTCCGCGGAGGTTGGTTTCGTCCGTGGGTTCTATCAGTTGTGTTCCACGGGAGGCGGTGAGCTGTTCGCGCAGCGTCCTTTTCTTCATACTTCGTACGCATATTGTGTGTTGCTTTGCTGACGTCTTAGACGGCGTCATACTACACTAAGTTCACACTATCATGTGGTTTGTTCATTGTATATGATGTTCGGCGTCGGGGCAAAATATGTCTATGGAATATCATATAGTGTCATGGATCATCAGATTGCACGTCGCACAGTCAACACTACGCGTGTATACCGTCCTGGACGGTGGCATCCTGCCTGATGTGCTATCATGGGTAAGTATGCAGAAAAATGATGCGGGAAGTAATACGCACAACTCGATACACCATGCTCGTAGGCGCCGTCCTGGACGGTGTCATTTTTCTCGTGTAGCTGTGTTGTATATTTCCATACGGATGTCGTACGATATTCGTCGTCTTTGTGCGTGGTCGGTTGCATCTCGCTTGGTCATTCCAATGCCGAGGTGTCGGGTACGCAAGCTTCCAGATATCTGTATGCATGATATAGCCTATCTGCGCGGTCGACATTACGCATGTATACCGTCCTGGACGGTGGTCTCCTGCCTGATGTACTATCATGGGTAAGTATGCAAAAAAATTATGCGGGAAGCAATACGCACACTCGATACACCATGCTCGTAGGCGCCGTCCTGGACGGTGTCATTTTTCTCGTGTAGCTGTATTGTATATTTCCATACGGATGTCGTACGATATTCGTCGTCTTTGTGCGTGGTCAGGTACATCTCGGTGGATTAAACTTGTGGAGCGTACGGAGGCTATCTGCACAGTCGACACCACATGCACATACCGTCCTGGACGGTGGACTTCTGACCGATGTACTAAGACCAATAAGTACGAAGATAAATTATGTTGGAACGAATACGCACATTTGAGGCAGTATGTGTGTAGTCGCCGTCCAGGACGGTGCCGCTCTGCTTCTGCTCCAGACCGATTTATTGTCTGAGATAACAGTAGGACTTGAGTAACCAGCCAGCCTGGGATGGGAATCGGATGCGAACTTACAGCTTTGAGTGACAATTCGAACAAAACCAAGAAATTGCGTCTGTGTTCGGACTCAATCTACAAAATATCCCGCTATCTATGTGCTATATACCTGTCTGCATGACCATGAGCGACCCGAATCGTGAAACGAGATAATAGTACTTACGGCAGAACATCTGCGAGATGCGGAGACCGCCGCCGCCCGGTCCTATACACCTCAACGTCCGCCAGCTCCATGTTTCCATCCACGTACACGTGCATGGTACCGGCCGGCCGCTTGTCTTGGTCGTATGCCCGGAGGGTCGCATGCAGACGCCCTTCCCTCCCGGGATGTATTTCTTTTCTAGAGGCTAATCAGAACTGAGAAATAACGAAGATAGGATGGGACGTACACGATAGCCCATTCGAAAATCCGCCGCGGACTTCTTCTGAGCACCTTTCCAATCTCCTTCTTCCCATGCTTGCAAGTGAGCGCGCGGATGGACAGGTCAACGAGTGATTCGAAATCGTCTTCACTGTTCGGACCCGAGAATATCGTGTTGATGATTGAGAGCTTTGGCATTGTCTATATTCGGGAAAGGTTAGTACGCCAGACAAACGATACAACGGGCAACTTACGTGGAGTGGTCGGTGAGTTTGTATGACGGAAGGCTTGGGAGAGCGAGCGAGAGACGGTGCGAGTGTGCGAGAGCGATGGTAGAGCGAGAGACGGTGCGAGTGTGCGAGAGCGATGGTAGAGCGAGAGACGGTGCGAGCGTACGAGACGATGCGAGAGCAAGTGATGCAGCAGCGAAAAATATGAATATTTCAGTTAGAAAGACGAAGCATCGACCGACTAAAGACTCACTGGTAATGCTTACTCTGAGTTGACGATTCTGCGAGTTGCTAACGGGTTTGAACGACGACGAATTAAAATGAGATGGGAGGAATTTGTGCGAGGGAAAATACTCACCGGTAGAACGTAGTTTTGATCGACTTGTAACGATGAAGGAGATGTGTTGGAGGGCGTGTCAGAACTAGATTAGAACGATGAGATGGACGCTGAAGATGAATAACTTACGGGTTCGGGTTGATAGTTGTCTGCGAGCCAGTCAGTGTTGCGGGCTTGGGCTGCAGGAACCAATGAGTGAGCAAGGTAGCTTGTCGACGGTAGGAATGAGGGATGAAGCGTGCTCACGAGCTGAGACAGCGGTGTACGTACAGTACATACTACAGTTAAAAATCGAAAATAGCCACCTGTAACACGGTAGCATTGTAGGAGGATTTCTGGTGGACACTGTCAGCATCTCTGCTACCAGTTAGTAGCCGAGTCCCTAAGCTGCCGTTTATGTATACCCCACACCGTCGTATACCAATGCCCTAGAGGTAATATGTGTAGTTTTACTAGATACGCGTTCCAAGATCGAATCGAGATGATCCTTGTTATACAATAACTCGTCCCTCGGTCATGATATCGAGGTCTGCTAACTCAACGGTTAGGTGTCCAGGTCGGATTTACCTAGACGTCTTGGGTTCGAATCCCAATAGGACCGTATTAGGTGCTCATACAGTTTTTCGTGAGACTGTGGCGCATCCTGGGTAAGAACATGCCTCGTCCTTCCGTCATATCGACCGGCCCTGCTAGCTCAACGGTTGGATGTCCAGGTCGAATGTACCTCGACGTCGTGGGTTCGAATCCCAACAGGGTCATGTGCCCATATGCACTGCGGATATTTTTGGCTGCTGACCATGGCACTACACTTTTGCATGCGACCGTGGCTGTCGCATCCCTGGCACTGTATGTGCTGCCTATATAGGAGGTTAGTCAGTTTCACTTTTCGATTTTTAACCGTAGTATGTACGTGAAACCTACACTCGATCAGTAACTAAGCGAAAACGATAAACCAGTTCACCGCTGTCTCGGGTGCCGTGCATCATGGGCTGATCTCCTATATAGGCAGCACATACAGTGCGAGGGATGCGACAGCCACGGTCGCATGCAAAAGTGTAGTGCCATGGTCAGCAGCCAAAAATAACCACAATGCATTTGGGCCATGACCCTGTTGGGATTCGAACCCACGACGTCGAGGTACATTCGACCTGGACATCCAACCGTTGAGCTAGCAGGGCCGGTCGATATGACGGAAGGACGAGGCATGTTCTTACCCAGGATGCGCCACAGTCTCACGAAAAACTGTATCATCCACCTAATACGGTCCTATTGGGATTCGAACCCAAGACGTCTTAACTGGTAGCAGAGATGCTGACAGTGTTCACCAGACACTTTCTTACAATGCTACCGTGTTACAGGTGGCTATTTTCGATTTTTAACTGTAGTATGTACTGTACGTACACCGCTGTCTCAGCTCGTGAGCACGCTTCATCCCTCATTCCTACCGTCGACAAGCTACCTTGCTCACTCATTGGTTCCTGCAGCCCAAGCCCGCAACACTGACTGGCTCGCAGACAACTATCAACCCGAACCCGTAAGTTATTCATCTTCAGCGTCCATCTCATCGTTCTAATCTAGTTCTGACACGCCCTCCAACACATCTCCTTCATCGTTACAAGTCGATCAAAACTACGTTCTACCGGTGAGTATTTTCCCTCGCACAAATTCCTCCCATCTCATTTTAATTCGTCGTCGTTCAAACCCGTTAGCAACTCGCAGAATCGTCAACTCAGAGTAAGCATTACCAGTGAGTCTTTAGTCGGTCGATGCTTCGTCTTTCTAACTGAAATATTCATATTTTTCGCTGCTGCATCACTTGCTCTCGCATCGTCTCGTACGCTCGCACCGTCTCTCGCTCTACCATCGCTCTCGCACACTCGCACCGTCTCTCGCTCTACCATCGCTCTCGCACACTCGCACCGTCTCTCGCTCGCTCTCCCAAGCCTTCCGTCATACAAACTCACCGACCACTCCACGTAAGTTGCCCGTTGTATCGTTTGTCTGGCGTACTAACCTTTCCCGAATATAGACAATGCCAAAGCTCTCAATCATCAACACGATATTCTCGGGTCCGAACAGTGAAGACGATTTCGAATCACTCGTTGACCTGTCCATCCGCGCGCTCACTTGCAAGCATGGGAAGAAGGAGATTGGAAAGGTGCTCAGAAGAAGTCCGCGGCGGATTTTCGAATGGGCTATCGTGTACGTCCCATCCTATCTTCGTTATTTCTCAGTTCTGATTAGCCTCTAGAAAAGAAATACATCCCGGGAGGGAAGGGCGTCTGCATGCGACCCTCCGGGCATACGACCAAGACAAGCGGCCGGCCGGTACCATGCACGTGTACGTGGATGGAAACATGGAGCTGGCGGACGTTGAGGTGTATAGGACCGGGCGGCGGCGGTCTCCGCATCTCGCAGATGTTCTGCTGTAAGTATTGTTACCTCGTTTCACGATTCGGGTCGCTCATGGTCATGCAGACAGGTATATAGCACATAGATAGCGGGATATTTTGTAGATTGAGTCCGAACACAGACGCAATTTCTTGGTTTTGTTCGAATTGTCACTCAAAGCTGTAAGTTCGCATCCGATTCCCATCCCAGGCTGGCTGGTTACTCAAGTCCTACTGTTATCTCAGACAATAAATCGGTCTGGAGCAGAAGCAGAGCGGCACCGTCCTGGACGGCGACTACACACATACTGCCTCAAATGTGCGTATTCATTCCCACATAATTTATC
This sequence comes from Pleurotus giganteus, assembly GCA_032158425.1. Classification (NCBI taxonomy): domain Eukaryota; kingdom Fungi; phylum Basidiomycota; class Agaricomycetes; order Agaricales; family Pleurotaceae; genus Pleurotus; species Pleurotus giganteus. The sequence continues at coordinate 2,276,763 of JAPEHR010000009.1, read as the reverse complement.
TTCGTACTTATTGGTCCTAGTACATAGGTCAGAAGTCCACCGTCCAGGACGGTATGTGCATGTGGTGTCGACCGTGCAGATAGCCTCCTTACGCTCCACAAGTTTAATCCACCGAGATGTACCTGACCACGCACAAAGACGACGAATATCGTACGACATCCGTATGGAAATATACAACACACCGACACGAGAAAAATGACACCGTCCGGGACGGCGCCTACGAGCAAGGTGTATCGAGTGTGCGTATTGCTTCCCGCATCATTTTTTTGCATACTTACCCATGATAGTACATCAGGCAGGAGACCACCGTCCAGGACGGTATACATGCGTAATGTCGACCGCGCAGATAGGCTATATCATGCATACAGATATCTGGAGGCATGCGTACCCGATACCTCGGCGTTGGAATGACCAAGCGAGATGCAACTGACTACGCACAAAGACGACAAATATAGTACGAGATCCGTATGGAAGCAATACAACACACCTACACGAGAAAAATGACACCGTCCAGGACGGCGCCTACGAGCATGGTGTATCGAGTGTGCGTATTGCTTCCTGCATAATTTTCTGCGTACTTACCCATGATAGCACATCAGGCAGGATGCCACCGTCCAGGATGGTATGCACACGTAGTGTTGGCTGTGCGACGTGCAACCTGATGATCCGTGACACTGTATGATATTCCATAGACATGTTTTGCCCCGACGACGAATATCATATACAACGACCAAACCACATGATAGTGTGAACTTAGTGTAGTATGACGCCGTCTAAGACGTCAGCAAAGCAACACCCAATATGCGTACGAAGTATGAAGAAAAGGACGCTGCGCGAACAGCTCACCGCCTCCCGTGGAACACAACTGATAGAACCCACGGACGAAATCAACTTCCGCGGAACGGAATAATAATCTTCGTGATGTTAGCACAATGCTGCGCAACAACAAATACACTGTGTTTACCCCATCGTTTGCATCTTGAGTGTTGCGAACCTATGTATTACAATGCGCGGCCCTACGTACCTCCTCCGCGGATTATATGCGTATTCCGCGGTGCAGTTAAACATTATACGCCTGATGGTCGGACTGAAATCAGTCAGCCGCCACTCATGTAGACTGTCTACTCCAATATAACAGATCTACCTGAAGTGATCCTACCCACAGCATTATGCCCAAACACCCCTACACCTGCATCCAACCCTAAGACCCTACAGCCCTACACGCCCTACAACTCTATGAATGCAAGCCAACCCTACGACCCTACCGCCCTACGCCCTAGTTATGTTCCAACCCTACGCCAGCCCTGCGAAGAAAAAAAGCCCCCTTAACCCTAACCCTCTCCATAGATTCCGCCTCCCGCTTCTGCCTCTCAGCCTCCAATTCCAAAAGCAGTCCCTCGGCTTTATCCAACGCATCCTCGCGCTCGTTTTCCACCTGTGTAATTGTAAGGGCAACTCCTAGGAGGAGGGAATCCAAAGTGTCTTAGTTATAGTACTAAACATAAGCTATACTACTCACCTAGGAGGAGGGAATCCAAAGAGAAAAGGCTAAGGATTCCCTACCTGCCTAGGTAGCTATATAATGAGTATATACAATAGTATAATAGCACAATAGACAATAGACAATGAGTAAGGTAATAATACGTACTAATGCTGTACATTATGTACAAGTCCAAGTATTGACGTAACCATCGGAGTTCGGAGTTCGGAGTTCCGGAAAAGGAAATATCGGAGATGGTGGAGTCAATGGAGAGCGAACTGGTGGACGAGGTTTCGGAGTTCCGGAGTTCCGGAGGGGTAGAGGATCGGAGATCGGAGTTGGGGTGCGAGTGAGGTCGGAGGTCCGAAGAAAAGGAAGGAGAGGTCATGTGACCTCGGAGGGAATTTTCCTGGGTGCGGGAGTATATGCTGAAGTCCTGTACCAAGTTTGGAGGCGAACGGATCAGAGGGAAGAGCGTCATAATTCAGATAGTGTCGAGGTGTTGAAGTTGAGGATGTCCCCTTACAGTAATGAGGTTGGCATGCTCGTCCAGTCGGTCCCGAAGGTTCTCGTTCTCCGCCTCCAAGTCTTCTACGCGTCTCTTCAACCGCTCCTTGGCATAGGATTCGAGACCGTCACTGCTGTAAGGATGTGAGCCGTCGAAGCTGGATGGAGACCCGTTGATTCCTTCTCTTTCTCTGTCGCAGTACTAGCAGAATGCGCCGACGAAGAAGACCCAGCGGAAGACCCAGCAAACAAAACCCCAGTAACAAACCTGGACGCAGCGGGGCTCAACGAGCTGAGCGTCCTCGGTCGAACAGTTGCGGTCCCGGCGGCAGTTCTGTCTTCTTCTCTTCTTTCTTCCCTCCTGCTCCACGTCCGATTCCGGAATCTGAGCCACTGCTCTCCCTAGAAATGACCAAAGGCAGCAACACTAGAGGCGTAGAAGGCGTTGAGGAGGGAGTGGGATGTCGTCGTCAATTGAGGGGATGTCGTTAACGATGTTGTTGCAGTTGCGGTTGATGTGGATGTGGTGGCGGTGGTGGTGGATGGAATTGGTATTGACGATGCGCAGAGGGGGCTCGGGATAAGTGCCGAGGAAGAGAAGGATAGTGCGCTTGGAGCCTTAGAGGTGGAGGGTTTGGATGAGGAGCGAGTTGGAGAAGAGGGCGTGAATGACATTGGTGATGTTGTTGGGAATGGGATGGGGATATTCGAGACGGAGACGGAGAGGTAGCCGTAGCTGTAACTGTAGTAGTAGCCGTAGTAAGTAGGTGAAGTAGTTGAAGTTGAAGTCGACGGAGTAAGAGGTGGTATTGCCGGCGACGTTGACTTGTCCCCTTGACGTGAGGGTGTCAGAGGTGGTTGGACATCGTTTGTGATGTTAGTCAACGTGGGATTGACGTCGTCAGCGATGGACACAGCACTTGCGTTGTCTCCAATATCGGCGCCGTAGTCTTGTCTTTTGCGCGAGATCACAGCGAGCCGAACCATGGGGACTTGAAGCGGACCGGGACGGGGAGGTCGAAGTCGAGGGGCTCGGTTGCGTCAATGCTGGTACCGCTTTGGTGCTTTCGTTTGGGAAAGCGAGGTGAACGGGACTCTTCGTCGACGAAAGGGAGGAGATATATGGGAGAGATATGAGGACCGCCCTACGCAGCAAAGAGGAGGCGGGATGGGTGGATATAGAACAGGTAGAAAAATACACACGCACCAGTAGGCGGCTCTCCTGAACCGGCGGGTAGCTTTGATCTAGTGGCTGCAGAGGAAGAGGGAGCGGTCGGTCGTCGGTGACAGCGGGCAAGCAAAACCTGAGCGTGCTCACCATATCCTTGCTGACTGTAGACTGAGCAAAATAGGAATATGCCGAGCATCTAACCGCCGATCATAAGCTGAGCAAAATCAAAATATACTCACGTTACGCTCAGGGACCAAAACATGAGCAAAATCAAAATATACTCACCCTACGCTCAGGGACCAAAACACGAGCAAAATCAAAATATACTCACCCTACGCTCAGGGACCAAAACACGAGCAAAATCAAAATATACTCACCCTACGCTCAGGGACCAAAACACGAGCAAAATCAAAATATACTCACCCTACGCTCAGCGGACCAAAACTTGAGCAAAATCAGAATATGCTCACCTTATGTTCAGGGATCACAACATGAGGGAAATCTAAATGGGCTCAGATTATCCCGCAAAAGGATATTTTGGTCAAAAATAGGATCAAATTTTAAATATCCTCATATTTTGCCTAATGTGCGTATGTCTGAGTAAAATTAAAATACAATCACCCTAAACTCAGCCTATGATCAGCGATTTTATAGGGCAATGCCCGCAGTGCACGGAGTTCGTACAATGCCCGAATTCCCCGTTTGACGGCGGGGGTAATGGAAAGGCAATAACGACGGCGAGAGGGTGTTGAGTGGAGCGACGATAGCGTGATCTGAAGTTGGATATCGGAATCGATGATACCCAGGTAAATCCTTGATGGACGGCTTTCAATTATCTAGCTAGATAATATATGGGCTGATTAGAATAATTTCCGAAGAGTAATAAGTAGGTTCGGCGTACCTGGGATGGTCCCGAAACCACGGGTACTAATACCCAGTGAAAAGTCGGTCTGCCCGGAGAGAGCCCAGAGAGCCCGGAGCGAGCCAACGGGCGCTATCGGCCCAGGTCGGCCCAATATTTTGCAAGCACATTGCCAAGTTGAATATCGACATACATGAAGTCAAATTGAAGTTGTACTTATTCTTCTAAGTACGCCTGTGTAGTCTACGTGATCTTCGTACGACGTAATGGCAGACTCATCATCAACTCGACTCCCTCCCCGTCTGCGCACAGACCACCATTATGTCAGCAGCTCATAACGATCAGCAGCTTCGCAAACGACGCACCCCGCTCTTTCTTCCCTCCCCCCACCATCTCCCCCACCTTCCCCCGCTGTCTCCCCGCTGTCTCCCCCAGTTCCGCCCTACTAGCCATCCTCTACCCCCTCGCTCGTGCGTTCGGATGAGCTGAATACGCCGGTATTCCGCATTACTTCCTAAATGGAGCCCAGTCCCTCCGCTGGTGCGCGCTTCCTGACATATATGCGCCAAAACTGCCAACTGACTACTTATTACAGCAGACCTACGCTTACCTTCAGTTGGATAGGGTGGAAAGGATGCTAGGCTTGGCAATAGGTGGCAGGGTTTTTGGATTCCAGGTATGAGCGTCACCGTATCCACCGTGTACCACTGTTTTATCCGTGCTTAGGCGGCAATGTCGCTCGAACGGAGGGAACGAGCATGCTCGACCCCCCCAGTATGTCCAGTTTCCCTCGCGCGGTGGATATATCAGCTTCATTTCCGCTAGGATATCGTTTTTGGTGCGATGGCTCTGGCCCCTTGATGCCTGCAAGACCCGTAGCTGTGGTGCGTAGCTGTGTTTTATATTTCGATCCTATCGCTGACGGTATTGTTTAGCTTTTCTAAGTGACGAGCACGCGACAGGCTATTCAACTATGTACGGCATCGGCGGGGGACTCGGGAGTTGGCGTGGGTAGGTGTATGGTATTATGTAGGTAAACTATCGTGTATCGTAGTCGGCCTGTATCGATCCAAAGCGACTGGGCTTGTGGAGATCGAATGCGCTCGATATGAGCTGATTGAAATCGGCCGTGGTCCCATTTTTCGGCCCAAAGTGATCCAAAGCGGCCGGGTCGTTCAGGACCTCTTGAGCCCTCTCCGGGCAGACCGACTTCTCACTGGGACTAATACCTGATCACGGCCGCCAAACTCGTACCTCGGAGGGAAATTTCTACGGAACGTTCGGATTTGCTAGTTAGTAGTTCGATCGACAGCGCGACGGAGTTTTTGAGTGTAAAAGGGTCGGCTACTTGTGATGCAAAAGTGTCCGTTCATTAGCTGAATTGAAACAGTAATAACTGGAACACATACCTCGATTTCGTAGCTATATGCTGCGATTAGTGACCGTTGAGTAGAAAATAATGATGATATGCATCGCTGAAGATGCTGAGAGCGACCAAAAGCGAGGGAGAAGGCTGGGGAGATGGTAGTCAGCGTGCAAGAGCAGATAAGCGCTATGCGTGCGCGATGTTTTTCTCCATCGGAGTAGCCAAACAACGCGTCGTTGGCGCCGATATCGATGCTCCCAACACTCCTTGTCCTTGTCGTTCTCGACGATGGCATCCTCAGCCCGCCACCGTTTCTTCGCCGCCTGCTACCAGTTCGCATCTCTGAACACGTGAGGACGACGGACTTCCGACCATGAAGCAACTCTCCTCCTCAGTATCCTTCACCACTCCGATATCAATTCACCGTACTCTGTTGTCAATTCATTTTTTCCGTATCACAGTGCACATTCGCCGCCACCAGCTCGACCATACACAGTCAAGATCAGTTCTACTTCGTGAGTAGGACGGAGTTTACCTTCATCGCGCCGGTTGATCCAGTCGTGACAGGAAATCCTGAGGCGTTCAGCGATGGACAGGTCGATGGGACAAGCTCAGAGGGTTGTTGCGAGTGACAGAGGAGATTGGTGCGAAGTATATGCGAGTAAAACGGTGCGCTCTTGTTGGCTATTCGTTATTCACTACTAATTTTGCGAACACATTCACGTCTCATCGCTAGTGCTACTCCTCCTAGGAGGGGTGCTCCCTTCGCCGTGTTCTCTGTTGCGTCCGGCTTAGCGCCCCTTCCAGGAGGGGTGGGTCCTCGCTCGCCTCGCTTCCCCGGCATATATGGACACCCCCATTCTGTAGACTGTCCTTCGCCCTCCCTCTCTGCTACACCAGCGCATATACCTTCTTTCCACGCCCCATTGTCATCTGTCCTGCGCGTAGCAGCGCTCAACCCTCCTCTACCATCTCCCAGCGCTCATTCCACCCCTCCTAGGAGGGGTGCCCTCTCCCCTTCGCCTGCGCTCGACCATCCCTGCTATCCAGCGTGTATATCATCCCTCCTAGGAGGGGTGAGGACGCGTTTGAGAAGGATGAGAGTTTGTCGTGGACTTTGCGGTGCAGGCGGCGAAGTGGATATCTTGCTTTGGGTGTTATGCGGAGGTGGGTGCTGGTGGGCCGATATGACTACTGGACTGATCCTTATGAAACTCGGGGAAAAGATCAATGTACTATGAACCGCAGGAATTGTGCAATGAAATACCATACTGAGTTCCCAACATTCAATGCCCTTGTCGCCTGGCAAAATCCTCTAGCGACTGCGAAATATCGGTAAGATTTCGGCTCGTCCGCATTGCCTTCTTGTGAAATCAAGCAGATAATGACTGATGATAGCACATGCGATACAGCCGAACGTGGCCCCGGGAAAGGAGTGACTTGGACAAGCGCCCTAGCGCCCACGGTTCATCCTCCTCCCACCATCACCACCGCTTGCGACTACAGCGTCCGGTCAAACGCAGCCTAACAATTTCCAAACGATGCAACTCGTGGTGACCGTGTATTCCTCAGTAAAATCCTGTCCAGAATCCAGTTCCAATTTGCCCCTGGAAACCATGCTCGAACCCGCCGGTTTTGCACCAGTGGATGTTCTCTCAAATACGCATTTTACTCGGTTATTCTCGTTTTAGTCGTCCTTAGTTGTATCAAGTTTTCCTTTCGACAATTGGACCCACCCGGTACGTTTTGCGCTCAGTGCTCCAGGACAATATGAACTTACAACCGTTCATGTTTCTTCAGTCCTTCGCCCCCAATGTACCGTGAATCGAGCGGTAAGTCGCTATCGCAGCCCTGGCTAAACCAAGTTCAGTACCGCCGGTAAGCCTTCACCGCGTGGTGGCTCGCAGTCGTGAGGATTACAGTGGGACATGTAGGCACATCAACCATCAATCCTTTGCTATTACATACGATGTGATCGCTCGGAGGGAGGACAGAATCGGTATGCCCTTCCGCTTTTGAGTCTCGATTTCGCCGTTTAGCTCTTCTCTCGGAACCTCTTCTGTGCTTTGAGTCCACGACGCCTTGAAAGGACTTCTCGTGGTAGTATTAGTTTCTCGTTGAATTCTCCCTGAGGACATAGCGCATCTATGTTTTGGATCCAATCTGCCTTGCCGTCCTGGACGGCGACCTTCCTCCGTTCCCCCCCATCGAAGACTACTGGTCTTGCATCCCTCCGTTCCTGCCCCGTCGTAATTTCATCCTCCCACAATTCTCCCGGCAAATTATGACCAGATTCTCCACGGTACCAAGCTCGTTGCGAGAACAGTCTCATCTCGCCATCTGCATTGTCCATCATCCATCGCAAACGCATCAGCTCGAACCATCATTGCCGCATATCCGCATCGCCGCTAGCTCCGAGTTCACCTCCCTCCTCAGCCATCTTATTGTTTGTCGGAGAGGAATTAACTTCCAAAAACGCACACGCTACGTATGCCTCCGCCCACGCTCACGCCTCCAAATCCTCTTATGTCATTCCGTTTTCTAGAAAGTGCCCCCGTTTTCAACCGGAGCGCTGATCTCGAACACACGTTCAACGTTCCATACGTAAGTGCTCTGGGTCCACGCTCAATGCTCTAATGAAAATCCTTCGTTAGATTCAGAAGACAAGCTAGCGAGGTACAGGTTGGTAAGCGTATACCGAAGGGTTTTGAGAGCCAGATGGATGGACGATGATGTATATAGATATAGAGCGATGAACAGCGACAAAAGATACATAGCATCGTACATGGATAATGCGTGCGTGAGGATGGGGAGATGGTATGGCAATGGCACTGAAGGGGAAGCGGGGTGTATTGAAGGCGATGGATAAAGGCGATGGTGCAGACGGTGATGATACCAAAGTACTGGAAGAGATAGAGGCAACAAGGTAGAAAATACAGCAAAAATGAGGAGGCTCCGAGATAAAGCGAGCAAGCACAAAACAGAGGGGGGGAGGGAGCAAACCATAGTACGTAAGTAGGAACAAGAAAGATAAGTATATACACGAATACCTGAAGAATAGATATCGTACTCAACAGACGGGTGACGGAGAAACCTGGTGGTGAAGAGGCAAGGAGGGAGGGAGAGTGCGTGGGGTGCGGAGCGAAGCGGCGAGCAGCGATGTTTGGATTCGGGGATGGTGAGGGGATGTCACCGAGGATTGAAGATTGTAGTCGAGGTCGAGGTCGAGGTCGAGGTCGAGATAGGTCAAGGTCGACGGCGTGTAATGCAAGCAAGGCATACGGCCGAGAGGACAAGGGGACAGACGGACGGCAGCGGTGGCGACGGCAGGGTATCGAAGCGGGAGTAAAAAGACAAGTGTGGCCCGTAGGCCGTCAATTCGAGAAAAAAATACAGGTGAGGTGGGCGTAAGTAAGGATCGTCGTGGTCCTAAATGGAGGCGGAGGTATAATGAAGTGGTGAAGGTATATAAGCAGCACATAAATGAGTAACAAGATGAACAACGACGTGGTAGTGGGGGTGGCGGTGATACAAGTAGTGCATGGTAAGCGAGGAGGCGGAGAGAACGAGAGAACAAGCGTACGCCGGGTACGCTTTCCTCATGCTCGACTCCGAAGCTCCAAGGTGACGCTGGGTGGGGGCGGCGGACTGGGGTGGGGTGGGGTGAAAGTACAACAACAATGGGTGCAAGTGCCATCGGAAGTGGGCGGAAAGGGAATCTCCCTCCTACAGGAAAGACCTTCGAACGCGAATTAAGAAATGGTAATGGATTATAGGAGGGAGTACGAGAAGCAGAAACATAGGTAAGTAGGTAGGTAGGCTATGTACAAGTAAGCGGAAGACGACGGGGCGGGGAAAAGAAAAGGAGCGAGAGGAAAGGACTGAGTAGGGGGCAGGGAAGGGAACGCTTAAATGAATGATAAACAACGAGAAGGAGAACGGAAAATGCAACGATAAAAAACAAGAAGTTAATGAAAAGGACAAAGAAAAGGAAACACAAGAAGAAGCAGAGAAGCAAAAACTACCCGCACCGATCCATCACAATCCATCAACAAGGAAGAAGAAACGTCCATATCGTAAGCGTGTTCGAGCGAACGAGCGTGAGTCCAAGGGATAACAAGAGGCAAGACAAAGGTAAAGAAGCCGCCTGGGCTTCGTTACCGCTACCGTGACCAGCGAGGCAAACGGGGGAGAAGGGAAGGAGGGAGGTGCGGGGTACAATCGTAAGCGGGCGGTGATTCGTGAGTGGCGAGGTGAGCGTGTACAATGAGGAGGGCGGGGGCGGCGCTGAACATTGAGGAAAGGAGCTTCGAGGCGACGAGGGCAGAGACAAGACACGACTCGAACCTATGACGATGTTGGCGTTGGCGTAGGCGTCGTCGAATCCAAGTCCACGTCCATCTCCCTCTCCCCTCCCTCCGTAACACCAACAGGGAAATCGCCCTCGTATGCTGCAACTCCACCGCCTTCGTACCCTTCATACCCACCACCACCACCTCCTTCGTACCCACCATACTCCCCACCACCACCTCCCCCGGAATACTCTAGGGAACTAACTCCACCACCGCCGAACTTGGGCAAGCCAATCTCAATGGGGGGAATCGCGCTCAAGTCGAAATCGTCCGCTACGAAACTGGCACTGGCACCTCCATCGCCGGGAGCAGAAGAGAGGGAGGAGAAGGAAGATGATGGCGAGGAAGAGGAGAGCGGGGAGACCCAAGCGTACGCCGCTAAATCCGCTGGCTCGTCACTTGAATCGAATCCGGAGGCGGCAGTGGCGGTGGTGGTGGTCTTCGAGTAGTCGTACCCATCATACCCAGACGCAGACGTAGACGTAGACTCGTACGGGTATCCCGAGTCGTATCCGTATCCCGAGTATCCCATGCCCACGCCCGTGTTGAAGTTGTCTACGTTATGATGGGCGCCCCATTCCGCATTAGCGAAAGGACCGCCGACGCCGACGCCGACGCCGACGTTCATATCGCCGCCATACATCCCCATCCCGACGTCAAACCCTCCGACGCCAGCATACTCCATCCCTCCCATGCCCATCCCATTGGCATTAGCATCGGACCCGTGATGAACATCACCGTACCCAACGTCGTTCAACGAAGACTGCGAAAACGCCTGCACCAACCCATTCGCCCCTCCGCAGTTGTTGGGGTTTGGGGTGTATGGAGCGGAGAGCGGGGACGAAGGGCCTGACGACGCTGGGGAGATCGACGAAGAGATGCCGGAGCAGGACGAGGAAGAGGACGATGCGGGGAGGGAGAGAGGGGAGAGTTGTCTGTGGTGGTGGTGGTGGGCGTGATAGGGAGCGGAGGAGATGGCGGGGGAGGTGGACGCGGAGACGGAAGAGGTTGACATGTCGTACATCCCGCGCAGGAATTCCGAGGACTGTTCGAAACGAAAAGCAAAGCAGCGTCAGCTCGAAAACGAAGAGAAAAGAAGAGAAGAGAAAAGAAACTTACGTCGAAACCGAATCCAAACCCGTCATTCGTCTCTTCAACGACACCGACACCTTCGCCGCCGGCATGGACGTTGACATCAGCGTTCACGTTGGCGTTAACGTACCCCGGATGCGACGCCCTCCGTCCACTGATCATCGGGACGGCCGAGAGTGGGGACGTAGGGAGCGGCTGAGGCTGATGTTGCTGTTGCTGAGGGAAAAACGCGTTCATTCCGCCGCCCATGCCTTCACTCAAACTCATACTCCGCTGTCCCACCACCCCTCCTACGCCGTTGAACGAGGTAGCAAGATGGGGCGAGTTTGGCGTCGAGTTGAAGTACACGTTCGGAACGGAGATGTGTTGGATTTGCTGGTGTTGGGGGTGTTGATGGGAGAAGAGGGAGGGGAAGGGTGGAGGGGGTGGAGTCGGCGCTGAGATCGAGCGGCCGTGTGGACGGGAATTGTAGAATCCACCTTGTTGTTGTTGAGAGGGCGCAGCGGGGGCAAATTGTTGTTGTTGCTGTTGAGGGAGGAGCGGGACGACGAACGAGATCCGCTGTTCGCCTTCGCCGTCCTTGCCGTTCTCTCCGCCTTTGCTCCCATCCTTCAGCTCGTCACCACCAACGCCAGCTCCAGCTTCAGCTCCCTTCCTCGCATCTCTCTCCACATCCTTCTTCGCCTTCGCCCCACCACCCAACGCCGCCGCCGCCGAACTCGAGTTCGTCATCGAATTCGCCTTGGACTTGCTCCGCTGCGGCCGGTAGACGTAGTTGGGATACATCAACTCGTGTTCCTTCTTCTTCTCCTTGGCGAGCTGTTCCCAGTACTGCCGTTCTTCAGGCGAGAGGGATTTCCATTGCTGGGAAATCGTCTTGGAGAGGTCGGCTTGACGCTGTTTCTTCACCGCACCGCCGTTCGCGTTCGTCGTCGACGGAGACGCATCCAACGGGGAATCGGAAGAGGCGTTGTTGGGATTGGAGGCGGAGTGGGAAGGGGCATCGCCAGCCGTGGACGACCGTTCTTCGCAGCACTTGCGACGGAACAAGATGAACGCGTTCTCCGGACGCTTGATATAATCCTCGTCACCCTTTTTCGGACGGCGTTCGGTGGGATCGACAGAGTGCGACGATTTTCTGCGTTTGTGGGTGAGGGAGGAGGTGGACGAACCAGAGATGCTGGTCGTGGGAGAGTTGGTGATAAGCGCCGAGACTGAAGAGGAGGTTGAGGAGGGGGTGGAGAGGATAGATGACGCAGGGGAGAGCGTTCGCGGTGGTGTCGTCGTCCCTCCGGTGGAAGACGTCGTCGTAAATGGGGGGAGGAGGGTTGTTGTTGTTGGGGATGTGTAGAAGGGGGAGAGCTGTTCTTGGAAGGGCGACGAGGAGGGCGAGGAAAAGGGAGAGTCTTGGAGGTTGTGGGTTACGGGGAAGGTGAACGCGCGGGGAGTGGGTGAGATGATGGCGAGGGTCGGGGGAGAGGGTGTTGTGGTCGTCACTTCGAGTGCTGTAGACGACGATTAGAGGCGAATAGAAGGAAGAGAGAGAAGGAGACGCACATCGGGCCTGGGTATCCTTCGTACGTAAAGCTGGCATGATTTGTGAATGAAAGTCGTAAGGACGCGGTAAGGAGCGATGGTGAGCGCGGGCGAGGGAGGGGGAACGGGAAAGAGGGGAAGAAGGGGGGATATCGCCTGGTGGTGCGTGGGGGGCCTGGTTATTATGTGAAGGTCTCGTCCTGGATCGCCTGGTGTCTCAGAGCACACGGAGATGCGGAGGGCGATGAGGCGAAAAGACAATTAGCGGGCGAGACAATACGACGCAGATGGACGCCATGCCTCTTATGTACCAGCCCTCCAACACAACAAATATTACTTCCGCTCATGCCACATCCCTGCTTCATCTCAGATTCAATCGATCAGGCCATGACTCGCCTTTGCTCCTGTTTACCCCGGAAATGGAGCCAGATTGCCGATCTCTCCAGCGCAAAGACAATAAACCCTCCACTTTCCAGAATTCTCTACCTCGCCGTATACTCCGTATTATTACCAACTATATTCGCGCTATTTCAGACGTAAGTAAGCTCCTCGTCGCATTATATTCCGTTTATTGCCACACGCCTGCCTTTCTCGACGAGCCTATACCTTCGTCAAGCATCCCGAGTCGTATGCGGGGTGCGAACATCCGCCGTACCTTCAACTTTCCCGATATATCCTTCTATGATCTCATTGGTCCGATAGGATCAAGCATTTGCACCCCAATAACGGAAGGCAAGACCCGACCGAACGTATCACCCCATCATCACACTCTCTCACGCAGAACGCCCCGCCCATCCGAGGTCGATGACAGTCTGACTCCCCCCAGCACCTTCGATTCGGAATCAGATCATCAATTCGAGTGTGCGTTCGTATCGAGTAACTTCAATCTCGAGCTTGAACCACCCCCCCCCCATAGCATCGATGGATCTCTCATCCACGAGTCTACCAACTCCCGTTTATACGCAAAGAGTCCAATGAGTCTACCGGAGTCGATATGAGAGTGTTCTCTGCGTGCGCGGGCCCCCATCCTTCTCCCCGCCTCTCACCTGATTTCCTCCCGGAAGTTCGTGTACGTATCCTCCACTCCTCGGCATCGAGCTCCGCCCTCCCTCTTCCTCCAGCTATCATCAGCATCATCATCATCCATCGATTTCATTTCCGCTAGGCGCATCATCACTCACAAATGCTATGCTTCCCTCCACTACCTACGCGTTATAACAATTCACCGACCTCCACTTCGTACGTACGTACTTCCTCCGAATAAACGACATATAATTCCATATAATAATAATATAGCACAGTATCCGGATCCACTTGACCTCGTCATCTCCGTGCCCGTGTCCGCCAGAGGCACCCGACATCCCGAACATCCCAATTAATCACCTATTTACCTATTCTATTGATCCCGTTCCCCTCTACCCAACCCAACCAACCATTTTCTCTGAAGACTGCAAGCGCCACCGCCTCCTCGCCACATTCGCCGCCGCTTCCCCATAACCCAACCCACAACACACGCTGCAGCACATGACATCACCGGGACGCCCACTCGTAGCGGTAGACCTAAGACATGACATGACATGGAAGACCATCCCGGTGTTCAAACAGAACGGCATGAAGCTGAGTTCGACGTTATCCTTATCTTTATCTTTCCCGGGCACTGATAATCATGTTGCCTCGTTGGACGAACGCGAGGCTCTGAATCGTCATTGACGTCTGCATCGACGACTATGGACCTATGGCGATTCCCATACGCTGTATGTTCGTCTGTACGTACGTCGTTCCTCACTCCCTCACGCCCTCGCATCAGCGATGTCCAACCTCCTGACGCCCGCCCCTTGTCGATCGATCGTGTCTCATCCCTCTTATCTCTCGCCTCTTGTCTCTTGTCTCTTGTCTCTAGTCTCTTGTCTCTTGTCTCGTCTCGTGTACACTCGGCTCTCGGGCTTTCGGCTATCTGTATTGTTCTTGGGATTGACGTGTAGCGTAGATCCTGTCCACTTGGTGTCGAGGAGTTGAGGGGATGGTTGGTTGCCTTAGCAACGCCCAACGCCCAACGCCCAACGCCCCCGCCTCCTACTTTACTTCCACATCATCTTCGTCTATTGTCTCGTCGTACCAATACCAATACCGATCGTAAGATACAGACGGGATTATTTAATATAGCTGTTGGTTGTCGTAGAGCTCAGAGGGTATACGATGATCTACGTATACACTGGCTACGTACGTACTTACTTAGAAGACCACGGAACCACGCATCCACCCACTCACCTTTGATCATGATCGCAATTCGCAAGCAGCTACAGTCCACGCGCGGTAGACGTACCTGGTACGTTTACGGTACGATCAGGCGAGTCGGATGTGATGGACACAGCTTGGGCGTATGTGCAGAAGCGACGTCATCCATCCCGGATGCCAGCATCGTGATGTGTCGATTTAGTTCCGCGTACCACTGAGTATGTCGTCATCGTCAAAGAGGGCGCTGGCGCTAGCGAATAGTGAGTGAGTGAGTGAGTACTTTGTCTGCTCAAACGTGGATTTCAGTTCCGTGCGTACTCACGGAATGCATCGCATCGCATCGCAAGTAACACCGAAGCCGAAATCGACGCCGAACATGAAGCAGTCAGGCAATCAGGCCCGTACTTCCAACGCATCATCTGAGACTCGAGTAGCTCGACCCTGCTCAGTGGAGCTCGACCTAAAAAGCGGTGTAATACCTTGTAATACGGGATTTATTTACAAAGTTGAGCGGAAAAGCCTCGAGGTGCTTGGGTGGTACGTAAAACTAACGTACCTTGTCCTAGCTCTAAGCGAATGGAGAACCTTGGAACTATGGAACGTGGACGTGGACGAGGACGTCGCTTTTCCACTCGGAGCTATAGATTCGGAGCTGTGGTGAATATTCCAAAGAATATTCCGCTGTTTTTCTATGCATTCATTTTAACATTAACGATGTTGATGTCGATGTCGATTAAACGACGCACCTGACCCCTTCCTTATACAATACATAAGTAAAAGAGTAAAATCGGTGGATATTCCAAGGAGCAGGCGCAGGCGTAGGCGTGGTGGCGGTGGACGTCGAACGCTACGTCGAACGATGGACTGGACGTTGATGGAGGCAGCGCCACATGTAATGATGCAGTCCCGGAGGACGGCGGTCGGTCGGGTTTACCGGAGCGAAGTCCGAGTGATCATATGGATGCTTATCTTATCTTATCTTATCTTATCTTTATCTTATCTGGTAACGTGCATGTACGGACACAGGGGGAGTCAGGGGAAGGTACTAGGCACTCGGGTGCTCGGGGAACGTGAACACCTACGACGAACAGACAGACACGGAGGTAGAAACAAAACGAAATCAGCTCAAGCATTTAGCAGAGCAGATTTTCCGCTCGTAAATTCTACCTACTTTTACGAAAAAAAGAAATTGAATCCCTTTGGGTATTACTCTATGGCCGCATCACCGTTCTGGTCGAGCATCCGTACATCGTGAGCTGCGTCACCGTCGAGCGCTGGAAAAGATGACTCAGTAGAGTATTTAGAGTTATCCGCTCCAATGAATCACATACAGATGCCTAAGCGCCGTTGACCACCGCTCCATCGTTCGTCGAGCAGGCCGGCCAAGCCTTCTTATTAACGGCGCCGAAGAGATACGCGAGATACTACTGTGCATAATTACACCATAGCCTCTGCAAAACAAAAACGAAATGACATACCGCGACGCCGAATCGGGTTAGGCAAATCCCGAGCTTGACTGCGTGCCTCGACCAAGCGACCGACTCTTTGCACTTTCCAAATCGAGCAACGCCGCCAGAAGGAGGTAAACATGTCTGTGTGTGTAGTCGTCGAACGACCTTGGAGACACGAGGAGAGACTCGGAGGAAAACGAGCTGGTCCAGGCGGAGATATTACTGAATATTGTGATTCCGCGGAACCTGATGCCTGATAGTTTGCATAGACAGACGCAAGGCAGGTAGGCGTGTATGTAGATCCGGTGCATACAAGGCTATGGTGCTGGGGATCTTTGCGGGGATGTATGTGCGCACTGCACCGTATGTCCGTAAGTCACTGTATGTAGAGTCCAGTCTAGCCAAATGGAAATTAGGATGGTGGACTGTAGAGTCGGCATGTTCGTCGGATATAAGGTCTTGGAGTCGGGCGGACAGGAATTCGGGAGCAGAGGCGGCGTTCCCGAATATTAGGATTGGAGGAGGCCGACACCAGGTCATGGTTGGGATTGATTTGGTAAGTACAACGGCAAGACTCTCAGCACACAGCGAAACCAAAAACTCACCTAGCGGTGACCCTTGGCGGCCTGTAATCTCGATGAGATAACACGCCATATCCATAGTCCATATCCATATATCTCGCAAAGTTCTGAAGGGAGGAAATCAAATTCGCAATCCGCATATATCGAACAATGGGCCTACCTACCCTACCCTACCCTTGAGCTGAGCGCCGTCGAACGTGAACAACCTACCCCACACAGGCAAAAGTTGTATTTCAATCTAGATAGACGAACCCACGGGACGCGGTTAAACCCTATCTCTTCTTCAATTTCCACGGGCAACCGCGACAATTTGCAATGCAATAACGGACCCTTGGACAATGCGCAGACAATGGGCGGAGGCGTCGGTTCCTGGATGATGATGAAATTCATCTAGATGCGAGGTTACCAAAGTGGTTGCGAGTGAATACCTGGAGGATTTGTACTGAGAGAGCGGGTGACAGCGATGAGGCGTGAGGTGGCTAGGACAATGAAGAAGCGAGGGGGTAGCTTGACATGGGAGGATGCACTTGTATTACAGTTCGCCGTACGGATCGCCTTCATGTACGTGTCCTATCGTGAACGCGGCAGGCGTAACTCATGGAGGGACGGCATAGGATGTATTTTGAGCGGGTTCTGGTCTCAGGACTGTGAAAGAACGATGAATAGTGCGGTACGAAGGACAATGAGGAAGCTTTCGTAAACCTTGATTCTTGATGGCTCTCCCAGCGGACGCACTCGGAGGAGAAGAAATAATGAGTCCTGGTACAAGTCATGCGCTCGTATCAGCCATTCAATGATGCTGAGCGTGCTAGTGAGGGAAGTCAGTAGTGATCTAGAGTGGCGTAGATGTAACCATACACGGCGAACAATGGGCATCGTTATCTAGGAAAGTTCACGCGATCTTGATGAGACAGCATTGACCGCTGTAATAGCATCTCCCATCGCCTACTGAGACCGGTGAATGAGTCATTCGTCTCTCCACCCTGCTTGAGGGAAACTCACAGAACGGAAGAGAATGCGACTATGTGGCATCGGGTTCCATGGTCAATTGAAATTGTTATATCGCGGGTTGTCGACCATCTGAATGCTGAATCATATCTCTTACAGCATGAAAGCATAGTCACGAATTGTTTGGTATGACTCACCGATAGAGAAGATTACAATACTTCTCGGGCTTCGAAATCCGAACCTACAGATCCACCACCATTGTGTACTAGGCTAGAACGACTGGTCCATTGTCGATGCAAATGACTGTCCTTCGTGCGTTCGAGGTCCTGTGAACGATGCAGGCATCATTGGTCACCGGTCAACATTCAATGTCCGTAGACGTTCAGCTGCTCACAGACGTTGGGAGGAGCCGAGCTGCGATACACGCAACGGTGTGCCAAATCAAGTCCGAGAATGTCGCTGGATGTTGTCCGCGGGGTAAGCGAGAGCGGGGAATGTAAGAGTCAGAGTCAGAGCGCACATAGCGGGGGCGTCGGGAAGATTAGATCGGGAGGTAGCATCGGTGGGAAGTAAGATTGGACTCATTGTCCGCAACGGCCGAGTCATTGAGCGTGGCGTGATACGTACGACGCCTGTCATCGTCTGCTATTCAGGTTGCTGGATTATCCTCATGCTCTCAGGATTAATTGCGTGTTCGTGTACCCTTCGCTTGGTAGAAAATATCGTCGGACGGGCTATTGTCGCTGTTAAGCGCCATGGGTATGGATAGAGAAGGAGCGTGAACGCCGAAAGTCGCTCTCGCATTGCCCGATCGAGTAATTGATCATACATGACGCCACGCGGGGACAGCGAAGTCGAAACCAGTAATACCCAATAGCTTGATGGGATCGAGAGCTTACGACATTACGTGCATGGTCACGATATCTGACTATACGTGTTCTGACCGTCATTATGAATCATATACTCGAGCATAACGGGATGTGAATGAACTAACCTTGGGAAATGAATTGATGCATATACACCGCTACATCAGCGGAAACATGTGAAGGCCAAAGCTGCAAAGGGAGCATGCTGGGAAGGGTAAACCATTCAACCTTCCGCATTTGTGGCATCATACATAAGCTACTCATTGCGAAGTAATAATAAAGCGCCTAGAAGAGCCAAAATATATTTCAATTCCATTCTCTCCAGCCACGAGGTTGACGAGACTGACCTTCTCACTACCTTCAAGGAACAGAACCAGAACACCCGAAGCTTCGTCCGTTTGTGGATGCCGAATATGTCTGTTAGCTTGTCGGGGCGGATGCGTGGGCACTGGGAAATACTATACATAACGTACGCGACCAGTCACGGTGAGGCCGCTCTGTGACCGAGTGAGAAGCATTCCCACCGCTCGAGCGACTCAATTGCCGGATTGAGCAGATGACTCGGTGGTGTGGGTAGTGGGTAGTGGCGTTGGCTAAGAGGCGTTCGAGGCATTCGGGAGCATCCGGACAGTTCTGTTAGTGCGAGCTTAAGAGATAGGATCCGGCGTCGGCATAGCGGTTGTTTCTGCAACGCCGAGGGAGTTCCGTTCACGAGTGCACATGGTGAACGATGAAGTATCAACCAATATGCAGATAATTGCAGCGTGGTGGCGGTGAGCGAGTCATATCGACTGTGGGACCGTACGGCGGCGCATGCGGAAAAACCGTCGTGGAGGTACACGATGTGAGAGGCTTGTGAAGAATAGCTTTTTCGTCATACTGGCGCGCAGTGGCGGGAATATTTAGCAGCGAGCCAATTGTTGTTTCCTGCCTCATGGCAATACACGAGGAGGACTGGGAGGGTGATTAAACATGTATATTCGAGGCGGAAAAGAAAATTTACGGACGACAAGGGTGATTACAAGTCGCTTCCATATCCTGGGTTATGGAAGTTCAAACGGCCAGAGCCTCGTGGCGGCGAGAGGGCGTTGAGGACGCAGGAGACCAAAGTCGTGTCTGGTGTGCAAAGCCAAGCCGAAACAATGAGCACGCGCGTCAATCGCACGTGATTATAGCCCCTGTCTGCAAACCCTGTCTTTTCGCAGCTTGGCTTTCGACATGTCCCTCTTCGTCTTCCAGTGATAGTCTCGCTGATGAGCATTCTCTTAGTCTACGTCGGTGACACCCTCGAAACCTTTCACACTGGGAAACGTGTTTCGTCGCTGACTGACGCTTATGAACCCCGAAAAAGGCTGCTAGCCCATTTTCGGTCGGACGTGCTGTCGGCGGTGTTTACGGTCCCAATGCCTCGGCGTACTGCTTTTTGTCGCAGACTCGGCAGGGCTTGATGCATTGATGAGGAGAGGAGAGCAATATGATTGGCAGCTCTACTAAGTTAGTGCGTATGTCGTACCTTTGTTTACTTCCTGCAGGATTCAGACAGTCAGCATCAGATTCGTGCCCTGAATTCATTCTCTCATGGACCCACAGGGCCCGACCGTCACAACACGTGTGGCGTCGTTCGGCGTCGTCGCAATTCAGGGTTGCTTAGCTTGCTTTATTTACTTATTGTCACGCATGACCGCCTCTCGGCGCCGCTATGTTGGGTTCCGGAATCCACTGACTCCTTTCTCGGGATCATTCATGCGAGGGTTCCGCCATGTCTTGATTGCCTGTCACGCTAGCTTAGCGTCCTGCGACTTGTGTCGGAAGCAAGTTATGGATGGAAGCCCGAAAGCCGTACAGGCGTACGTACTTGCTTGCAATGTCGATCGTGAACTCTGGACCTGGCAAGCTAGAAACCTCCGTTGACCCCGCGTCAAGCGCACCTCTCTCGTTCTTTGATACTGCCGTGATTACTCCGGGCGATCAACAAGAAACGCCCGTCTTTTGTCTCCCCAAATCCCGGCCCCGTATTCTCACACCAATAATCATCCGCGAGAGGCGTATGGGACTCCAAATCCTCATAAGCTCGCTCACTTCTCCATGAGCAACCATCAATAATTTATCACCGTCAGTTAGGCACTCTCCCAACATATCGTTCCCTTTGTCTTACCTTTCATTAACGGACACTCATTCAAGTTTCCTTTCAGAGGTCTGAAATTCACTCACACGCGCGACCTCGGGTGGCTTCGAGCATTATTATTATTGGCGTTAGGTACTGAGCTTCCTTCCTTCCTTCGAGAAGCCACGAGTCTCCGAAACCCGAGAAGGTTGATGATGTCGCTGCCTTAATTGAACGGAGGCACTCAAAACACACACACGGAAGAAGCGGCTCAATTCATGCGGAAGGACGCCGAAGGTTAGGCTATCCCCTTGGAAAAGGGTCACTAATTTATCACGGTATTTACTTCTTAATATTGTTGCTGGGACGGCAGGTCTTCGAAACGAGTCGTCTGTCGATATACGGATTAAATCAGAGCTAATTATGTGATGATAGAAGGACGGCTGCCGTAGCTATGAGCCGAACGGGCCTAAAAGCGTGATGCAATCAGTGAAGACTGATACCGTCAGAACGGCGGGGAAGAACATTCGGACGCGCCCAAGTCTCCGTTGGTTGATCTAGTGATGGGTCGATGCGTTCTAGCGCGGTATACGACATATCTGACCGCATAAACTGCGACGCTGCTGGTTGGATAGAGAATCCGCTCAAGAATTCGGAAGTTGCCAGTGAAGTTATGGTATGCACGATCGTACACCCTCGAAGACACAGCCGTCGGGGTTGTCAATAGGATTTGTCACTGGCTATTGTATTATTGAGGGCCAAGCCGCTGTAAATCATCCACGGTAATCGACTTGGATCAGTTGTGTGGGCGTTTCCGGGTCCGAAGGGGAGGCCGAGGGATCGACGAACGATAAACGGTGAATGAGAGGTGCTCAAGGGCCAAGAAAAGATGGAGATGAAGACGTTTCGAAACTCGACGTTGGAGAGAGCTGGATCGACTGGCGGTAACTGAATGAAGCCAACCGATATAGTAACGGAGAAAATGTACGGCTTGTATGTCGGAGAGGAGACGATACAGAAGCATGATATCTGAAGGAGACGGTGCCGTTTTTTGACTTGAAAGTACCACGAACCCAGGCAGTCGAACCAAAAGATGTCCATTGACTCTGGGTCTTCATCGTTTCGCCAAGGACGTCGTCCACTAATTCATAACTTGCGAAAGACTTCGCGCCGTGATCCCTCAAGTAATCCTCAACACATAATATACAGGCAAGAGCGGCGAGGGGTGACTAGAGGCTGCTTAGACCGTTCGTAGTAGAGCGAAAACGAAGTCAAGCCATCCAGACGGTGATTTGAAGACACCGGAGCCGCGTACAAATTTTAGATCAGAACAACCGTGGATGATGAAGCAAACCATGATGCATGATGCATGCTACTTCAAGGAGTTACGTCGCCAGTGTCGGATGATGTGATGTGGACTCCCGGTGAGGCAACAGGAGTCATATTAGCATGGAGACGTCAACGAAGGAGTTGTCGTAAATGGGAAAGCACTTTGAGCACCGCAGCTATTCAGTGATGTTTCAAACGCACCGTGGCCGTGAGGCAGCAACTGCTTCCATTGGGCGCTTAAAACGAAGCTGAAGGGCAAAACAGTCAGAATCAAGCACGACCACACAAACGCCCTCTTTCTCTTCCCCTCATCTGGCAGCGAGGTGCGGCGACCCACGATGGCTGGTATGAAATTGTTTTCCTTCGGTATATCGCGCAGAACTGAATTTTTATCTTATAGATCAATTTGAACTCACGTCGCCCCCTTTCGATAGTGTGTCGCAAGTTCGTTTTGCGCCGAAGAATCCAGACCACCTGTTGGTTTCTTCATGGGATACTGTGAGTCGCGGCTGCTTGTCGTGATGCTGTGGACTTATGGGACAGGAAAATGCGAAATTAGACTGTGCGGTTCTACGACGTTGCCGCGAACGAACAAAAATGCAAGTTTGACCACCGGGCGGCTGTTTTAGCGTGCTGTTTTTCGGATGACACCCATGCGTATAGCGGTGGACTCGACACATACGTTCGGGAGTACGTACTTTGGCTTTGGTATTCTAAACATGATGACTCATTTCCGACAGGCTCGACTTGCATTCGGAGAAGATTACTGCGCTGGGACCACACTCTGATACGGTTTCTGCGATTTGCCCATCACGCGAAACCAGTGCGTATTCTCGCCTTCATACGTGGGCAAATCTCACTTTCTATACCCAGACTCCATAATCACCGGCTCATGGGATCGTACTGTCCGGTTCTGGGATCCTCGCGCAGCTTCAGCCCAGCAATCCTCCCATGACACACCAGAACGCGTCTACCACATGGACATCGTCAACAATACGCTCGTAGTAGCCATGGCGAGCCGGATCGTCTGGATATACGATGTCAGAAAGATGGACATACCAGCGCAGCAGAGGGAAAGCAGCTTACGATTCATGACGCGATCGCTAGCGTGTATGATTGACGGTCAAGGTGAGCTTCCACCTCTTCCCTTGATCTCCCGGCTGTATCTACCATAGTTCATCCCTCACCGAACTCCTTGGTCTTCGTCATCTACAGGTTACGCTACGGGCTCGGCTGAAGGTCGGATTGCCGTTGAGTATTTCGATCCATCGCCGGAAGCCCAGGAGAAGAAATATGCGTTCAAATGCCACAGACAGACCATCGACGACGTCGACCACGTATGGCCTGTCAATGCTCTTGCCTTCCATCCCGTGTACAACACGTTTGCCTCGGCGGGCTCAGACGGTACTGTCTCTATCTGGGATCACAAGGTGAAAAAGCGCCTACGCCAGTATCCGAAATACAACGCAGCCATTCCTTCGGTCCATTTCAACTCTGACGGTACTCGTCTTGCTGCTGGCGTTAGCTATACGTGGGACGAGGGAGAAGAAGGCGCGAAGTCGGCAGACAGGCCTGCTGTCTGGATCAGAAAGGCTGGAGAGGAGACCAAGGTACGTTTGCTCTTCCCTTTCTCAGTACATCTTCCGAATGCTGATTCTCTGACAGCCTAAGGCTTGGAACGGAAAGTAGACATTATTCCACGATATTCGCCATACCTTGTAGGACTGGTTAAAATGCTCGATTAGAGTATGAATTCATGGACAGCTGTTTAGTAACATGTAACCATGGTCACCGTCTCCGCTTCCGCCTCCACTTTATGAAGATAGATCAACGCGCCACGCTTAGATCTTGTTGCTCCTCCTCGATGGCCCGCGCATGGCCGATGACGACCAGCTCCCATTGGCGCGTGCCTACTTCTTGTAGCTCGACCTCGCTAGTCGATGCAACGGACTCCACGGATGGCGTAGAGCTTTAGAGGCCATATCTCATTGAAATGGACGATCCCTCTCCCCGACGAACAGCTCGGGACCATATCAGCTTTAGTAATGTGGGAGAGTGCGACCTCGATATGCAGACTTTAGTTTGTGTGAAGGCATATGAGAGACCGCCCCCATGCCATGGCCGAAGTCCGCACTCGGACAGCAAGGTAGAGTCCAAGTTTACGACGGTCACTTGGCTGAAAAGGAAGATGCCGCTTCAAACTGAATCAGTGCTCTTATATACATACGGTGAGACTAAAGTCAATCCTTCAGCCAAACTCTAATGGCGACGAGAAGTCGTCCTTGCACCTTGACAAACGACCACCTGCACCGGAGGGCTCGGCTTTAGAAGCGATCTTGTCTTGCCTGGTCTTGGACCCGTATCTCTACCGCCGCGAGATCAGACCACCCTCGATATCAATATGTTTCACCACCGTCAAGTGTGTCTCAACGGCACTTGGCGTACGCTCTCGGATGCTCTTAACACGATGGCCTTGGAAACACAGCCGTTATTCTATCCTGAAAGACCTCACCCATGTCCTTCCGCCGTCCGTCCTAATTGCCAATCTCCACTCAAGGTTTTTTTTTTCACCAAGCGCGGTATACTGCATCGCCCGTCTCTGCGAATGATTCTGATGGTTTTAGGAGATTGTCCTCGACCGGTTGTCCAGGAGAGAAGGTCTTAAGTTGGTCGGGGAGCGGCGGCAGCGTCATCCTCACTGCATCTGCTGATGGAGTGTGAAGATGAGGAAAACGGCGAACTGATTTGTGGGCGAGGAGTGATCGATTCACTCTTGAACAGATCGAGGTATGGGCCCCACAACGGACTTGCCGTAGCGAGCTTTGATTAGCGCGTCTTTTGCGTCCTCATACACGCATCCCATTTCGTGGCCATCATTTTCTGCGGCGACAGTCCAATGGGGAGCGTGGTGCTTTCTCTGACGATGTATTCGACGCAAGGCATCCCAAGCTCTTCAAGTCTTTCTCTGTTAAGCATGACGTTTCCAAACTCAGGATCAAGGAGGACTAGGATGAATGTCACTCAGTTGGTACGCTTCACTCCTAATGGTCGTCTGACTTCCCACTGACGACCGTCGTCCAATCTCTCTTTCCAGCCGTAGCGATCAATATCCGCCATTCGTAAGCTCGATCAACACGAAGTCTTCGAGGAGACGATGCTCCGTGGCTCCGACACTTGGACATTATCTGCTTACTGCGTACCAAGACGGCCATCATTCCTACCGATCGAAAAGCAACTACCGGTCCCCGTAGTTGTATACTAAATATACTTTTCCCAGTCTGCTAGGCCTTCTCGGCGAGGGGATGTCAGTTGCTGAGAATCTAAAGCTAATTCAGAACCTAACTGCCTAGTACGCATCATGTTTCTTTGATTAATTGTGCCATTTATCGAATATCACGCCCTGACTTCCCATGAATCCATAGGCCCCGGTAGTCGTTACACGTGTGGTGGTGTTCGGCATGTTCCCGCCAGAAGTCTCTCATGGGACTGTCTTCTATTGTCATCCACGGCCATGGGAATTTTCCGAACATGGTGATGTTACAATCATCACGGCTTCTAGGCCCCCCCGTCATGTTTTCTCGTCACTGGCGGAGTGGAGGGAGACGAATACCGTTTGAATTACTTTTCAAGGACGACTCGCTCTTGCCCATTAAATCCATATCTCGAGACGAACTCGGCATCTCCGAGGAGGACTCCTGGCCTATGGTGCGTTATCTTGGTACGTATTTATTCTATTTGCAAATCCCATCCATCCAATGCCGTTACTATGTGCTATCACAAACTGACCGTGCCGCATCACCAGCTAGAGCATTTATCGGTTTGAACGCCCTGACTTCTCTTGTCATCGTCACGGTCGCTGGCTCATTCTAGCAGTTACTGCTTCCAATGGAATGCTACCACATTCCCGCTCCGGACGGAGTTGGCTGACGTTAGCCACAATACCGAGGATTCTTCCGCTCGTCGGCACCGGAGCTCGTATCATGGCTACATAGCATGTGCCATGGAGTATTCATGGCGCGACCACGCTGATGAGCTGCTATACTTACTCGTGCCATGAATACCGCACCGCAATTGACCGTCTATGCTTCCACGGACTCAAGCTCAATTGACCCGAAAATAGTTCGAATTCAGAGCAATATTCCCAATACGCCGCGTGCGCCGCCACGAGACTCGTTTCCCAGTACCTGCTCGCCATGCGCTTTCATGGACAAGGTTCCAACCCCCAAATTGCACCCAAACCCGGTTTTCGAATGACTCAGAGCTAATTTCTCTCCTTCGAGCTCTCAAGAACAGCAAGACAATAGTGGATTCGAACATTTGAAGGTATCGTCCCGATTTGTCATTTCCCTTGTTCTCTTTTCGTCGACTTTTTCATTTATGATATCCTTTTACTTTTCCTTATACAGGATCTCGACTCCCGCGTACACATGACGGAGGAAAGTTCCTTCAGAAGAAATGAGCATTTGGAGGTTGGAAGAGCTCCCGGATATTCGGTATGCTCAGCGTTTGCTGTTGAATATACCCTTTGCGCAGGAACTTTGTTCATGGCAGAAACCCCGCTCCGAAGGGACCAACCCTTTACCCTGGGCGAGGGTTACTTCGTATGCACCCTCGTTTGTCCTGTATCGTGATAATTTCCACCTCCACGCCCATGTAGAATCGTCAAACTGGCGGTTGTTTGACGACATCGAATCAACCAAATACAAGCGCGCCAAGCGCCCACTGGACCGATCATTCCAGATTCTCCTCACACTGCCATCGCCTGCCAGCACACTGTAAGCGCACCTGAGCATTATCTATGTGCTTTGACCGGATTAATTCCGATGGGTGCATCTCTCTACCCCAGTAGGTACCCGAACGGATCTTGCTCCGCTGTCCTCCCCGCTATCTCGCCCAGCCACCAAGGGATACCGAGACACCTGTCTATCTAGTCCAGGAGTTTGGCTATATCAGCGCCCAAACACGCCCCGTGTCCGACGTGGGAAGGTCAGAACCAGGATGTTGGCTGACGTCGACAAGATAAGGCAGGTTCGAGCTAGAATTGTGGAAACTTGTCGGTGAGATTGAATTGAGATGCGATTCATATGACCTCAAGGCGTGACTGCGCAGGCACTGCACGTCTCGCTTGACGACGTTCTCCGTCGTATCTGGCTGTTCAACGCCTATGACATCTTCATTGCATCGGGATGAGCTGCCGACTTTACGTCTTTATTCGGGAACTCGGTCCTATACTCCCTCATCTGACGTATTTCCTAAGTCTTCGCCACCATCAGCAGCGTCGCTTGCTGCAGCGTACTCTCACTCTATCAGCTGGACGTTGGTACATCGGTTATTCTGGGCCGAACACTCTCCATTCCCGGTGACCCGCGTCGCTAGGGTCGTAATACTTCCGTTCAAGCTATATATTAATCACCGAGTCCCCCATTCGTCAAATATCTCTCTAAGAGCTACCCAGCCGTAATCGCGGTGTCCGATGATATGCCATGTTTCCTCATCTATTCAAATTGGGCGGATAACTTGTCTGATATCGGCACTCGCTCTTCCGCTGCCATTGACTGTCAGTCCGTCACCGGCTCACCCATCGCTTGCAAAGATTTCTTCGTCCACCTGAAGCCTGAAGGTACCCTATACGATCAGGGGGTCCCCTGTGTCATTGTGAGCTGGCTTGGAAACCAAGTCGCCATGCATCGGACCGATCCACGAAAGATACAAGTACAATTGACGCTTTCAACTAGTACACATTATTATACATGTTATAAACATGCGAACGAAACGAACGAAGCGGTAAAGCGGTTACAATGGGATGCTGGTCCGGTTAATGGGTGTGCCTTTGACCCAGGCGAAATACTGCGAGCGCTGCGCATCCATTGTTGCGTTGCTGATTGAGTGGGGTTGATTGACTGAGCCTGTCTGTACAGGAATCTGTGCAGTTGAACTGGCAGTACCCTTGAACGCAGATGTGGTGGCGTTGAAGTGGAAGGGTCCATTGGCCGACGCCGCGAAACTACCAGAAGCAGGTGCGTACCACCTACCAGCGATCAAGCCGTCAGCGGTTGGAATTGATAAGGAAGAAGGGAGAGAATACCATAAGGTGGTGACGCCAACGGGGAAGGTATATCGCGCCTGTGAGTGATTACGCCGTCTGTCGATGGAAGAGAAGAGATTCAAGGGATTATTCACCTGCATGCCGCGGAACGATATCGTTGTCGCTACAGGTTGAGGGTTCCAACCAGCGCTAGCATTATCGTTCCCTATACATAGCGTTAAAGATGGATAGCTTGCGAAGACAAGGAACCCACAATTGAGAACGACAAGAGAGTACCTCAGCCAATCACTAGGATTGGTTCGGCCAGTGACGTAGGCCCCGACTCTGAGTGCCCAACCTATAGATCCACCTACGGAAACACCAATCTTTCTGCCAAAGGGACCACCGACATCACGAGGGAGAATGGCTTTGGAGGCTTGCGCCATGGAGTAGACTTTAAATGCGAAGTCATCACTTAGAGGGGGCGAGATCGATAAGAAAGTATAAGATACAAACATTCCTGATTGACGCTCCAGCTTCCATCACCGTTCACTGTGACGAGAGGTCGACATCCGGGACCGCCACAGCTATTGGTTCCTGGTGTCTTAGGGTTCCCAGAGCCATCGAGGGCGATGTTCCACATAAGAGCCTATACTCATGATTAGAAGCGAACGAGTCGAAAGGTTACTTTTGAACTCACAACTTGGGCGCCGTGTTCTATGCTACCGATCCACCTGTGGTGAACGTCGATCGGTTAGAAGAAAATCCGATATCGTGGCGGCAAAGCGTGACATACAAGTTATCCATGTACCACTGCAAGGCGCAGCATTAGTAGAGCGGAAATGAGCATTTGAGTGAAGAGAGGCCGTGACGTGGGAATAAACGAAGTCAAACTGCGTAGAGAACTCACCTTGATGTCGCTCCACCAGTCAGATCCGAACGTCCCGGAGCATTCGCTGAAATATATCTCCTAAACGCGAAGATAGCATTGAGAGTCAGCAGTCGAATAGGTAAGTTCCTAGGCAAACGGCTGACTTTGGATGGGAAAGCGCTACTGAATTGGTCTTGATTGGACACTGAACCTCCGTAACAGTGGAAAGCGGCACCAGCAAATGCATTGCCAGCCTGTTGCATCTGTATCGGTCTTGGTTAGAGCGAGAAATCGGGGGCGGCATATGTATTGTAGATATTCACCAACGGAATAGCGTACGAACTGGTTATGTCCCAGTTGTGCTGTTAAAGCGGCGATATCGGTTAGATGGACTTCAGCATACGGGCTGGCCAAGCTGACCTCGAAGCCGACGACCTTCACGTTGGAAAGTCCATTATTATTCAACAACGACCGAAGTCCCGTTGCAATTTGGCCTTCAATAGTAGGCGTCATCAAGCACGTTGGGTACGTTGGGTTGCTATTCCTAGGCTCATTCTGCCAAAAGGCCAACTGAATGACGGTCGAAATAATACGACGGCGTGATCTTACCTGGATCGAGACGGCATAGACGGGGAAGCCCTGATTGCGGAAGCCTTGAACGGCTTTGAGGAGATAAGTGGGATCTGCGAATCACGTCTGAGCTCCTGTCTTGAGACATAAGACAGCACTAACAAGCGTTGATGTAGTCCGAGCGGATATTTCCACCGTTCATCGTACCACTATCTTTCATCCACGCTGGCTAAATCGTATAATGTTAGATTAATGCCGCAGCAACGGATAGCGGTTACTCACAGGAGACCAGGGTACGAGGTGTACCTTGACCAAATTATTCACCGCGATGATGTCTCTGAGAACCGAAAACAGATACGAAGGAGCGCGGTTGACATTGAAGTTATTGAAGGACGTGTCTCCTGCTGTATCGTCGAGACTGTAGACTATCGAGGATGGGTGAGGGGAGGTCGTTAGAAAGATTTGCCGGAACTCACGGCTCGCCGAGAAGTCCGATGCACCTCTAGATGCGGCGCTCAGTGAGAGCTTGTGTATGGGGAGCTGTGATACATACATGGGAATACGGATATATGAGAGACCAGCGGCATTCGCCCCATCAGTCGGCGAGAACAGGTAATTCAACAAGTTCTGGTAGCTCCCGGGGTTTCGATTCTGGCAGAAACAACTGTCACGACGAAGCCTTGGACACGAAAAGTGTATCTCACCTTGAGATTATTCAAAATCAACGCAGACGAGTCGGCTAAAAGCAAAGGACGCGTCACACAAAATGCGCATCAAATGTTCAAGTACATACTGAGGGACGCCCCGAATCCAAGAAGAGTCTGGAATTGCTGTCCGTCGTTGACTTGGATATCTGCGCTGCCAATAGCACCGGGAGATACAAAGTTAATTGGGCCCGGGCTTCCCAAGTTCGTGTAAGTAAACAGCTGGGATCGATCCCACGTAGTTTGCCACTGAATTCCTATGAGCATCGCGGTTCGCATTGGCGGGTGTTACGGAAAACACACTCACAATATCCCAGATTTGCTGGCCTACGGCGTGCTGGACGCTGCACAAAATAACGGCGAAGAGTGCTAGCCAGAGAGTCATGAGGCGAACGTGCAACTGCGATTCGGAGGGTTCAGTTGCTGGGGGATTCTGAGCAGCGGGAACGAACCAACTGCGTCGGGGTGATACCATGTCTCCCGACTCACCTTAAATACTGAGGCAGGCACATCGAAGCTTGATGAAGAGAATTCATCCGTAGGCAGCGTAAAACGGATATATGATAGCGTGCAGTTGACATATGACTGCAAGTTGAATCATGCGAACAGAGAGGGCGGAAGGAAGCACACCGTTTAGGTATGTGTAACCGTGCGCACTTGCCAGCTCATCGCCTCAAATTAGGCTCTGAAGGTAAGGAACCGAGTAGTAATTCCCGTCACCTGCGTCGTGATGAGAAGCTGTCTTGGTATGATGCCCAAGAAGACGGTCTGGGTTGGGTCTCTACGCCAGACGGCAGAATGCCAGCGAACCGGAAAACACGCTGTGAGGGCAGCCATTGGCGAAGACACCGAGCGTTATGCTCAAGGTTTTAGGCGTTCCCGACAACGATGGGAGACAAGAACCGGCCGGACGACAACACGAGCGTGGTCATGATCCGCAACCAATCCAATCTTGTTGACACGAGAACCGTAGTCAAGATACCCAATACTACAGAAGGGGACGCGGAAGCTACTCGCCTGAGGTAGAGAATATGGTGACCTCCGTCGTCCGACCATCGAATGTAGTATCATCTGACGGTACCGGCGTGGTAAACCTGCCAGCGCACAATGCTGAGCCGACAAAATCTCTCTGCCCAAAAACATGATAACGAGATAAGATAGCGGCAGTACACGAGAAACAGTTACCAGAGCTCACATAAGAGGTGCAGATAAAGGCACACATGTCCCTAAGGTGTAACTGAGCTGGCAATCGCAGATATCAGATATTTTGTCCGTGACCATGTGGACGAGAAGAAGAAACATAGAGTAGGCGGACCCGAGTGAGACGGTCAGCGATGACGCAATTGAAAGGCCTCGTGTACATGTGAAGCTCAGCTGTCGATATTTCAGTACCGAGCCTCCAAGTAACAAGTTAGCACGAGACGCAGGAGCAGCACGAGAGGTGATGACTTCATGAGTTTAATTCGAGATTGCCCGACGGAAAAGCGAAGTTCTGAGGAGTCAGGGTATAATAAACAGTTGCATGAAGTTCGACGTTTGGAGGCCCAATGATCGTAACGTCGTCAAGCGAAGTTTCGAGCAACTTGGAGGGAAAAAAGAAAACTCCAGCCTGAGCCGCCCGTCCCCAGCGCCAACTCATCACGTGCATAGCCCCTATAGGCCCCCTTTGCCAGTACATAACGGCCGTCTGGGAATGTTTTTTCTCGTACGCAGAGGATACGATACTACTTTTGAGTCAGATATACGCGCAAGACAAAAGAAGGTGAACACATGTACACCCCGCGTATAAATGAACGACCAAACCAATCGGTAAGCAAACAAGAGAAGCGAGTACTAGGTCTGTAGTAAGTGGTAGAGGGTAAAGATACAAATATATGTACTAATAGACGTCGACAAGACAATGACAATGACTTCTTCGAAGTGATGGTGATCAATATATACACAGCAAGATTCTCTAAGACACCAGAAAACAAATGGCGATAGGATAGATACAAATGCGAAAACACAGTTACAAAAACCAAAACCAAAAATGAGTTCCGTAGTGATGAACGAAGCCGGTGTGATGGCAAGCATCTAGTGGAGTGTAGGATATAATGGTGGTGGTGGTGAAGGTGATGGGTAAGCGGCGGAAAGCAAGTAAGTAAGTAAATTATAAGCGAGTAAAATTGCATATAAGTGCTGAGAATATAGCGGAGCGAATATAATGTTTGAATGAATCCAAGATTCGAAAGGATACTGCTACAAGATCAAGATCAAGGTCAAAGATGACAGACAAACAGACAAGAACCGATGAGGGGACAAAGTCGGAAAAACAAAAGGGAAGGGAAGGAAGGGAAGAATGATACAAGTACATGTACAGTCCCAGGCGAGTATATATATGAACGAAATGACCGACTGACCGAGGATGACAGTGACACAAAAAATGAGACACCAGGCCTTCAAGCTAGCTTCAAGCTTCAAGCTTCACGCCCGAGACGAAGACTTAGCCTTCCTCTGCTGCGCCAAATTACGCGCAGATCGTCTCAGTCCTGGACCCCGCCCACGACCAGTAGACGTAGACGTAGTCGAAGAACTCCCAGACGACGACGTCGATGCTCCCACTTCCGAAGGATTACGAGCACCAGCACCAGCACCACCGGCAGCACCAGCAACGGCTTTGCTACGCCGACTTTTCGACTCTATCCCCACTTCAAGGGGAACATTACCACTACCACTACCACTGCTACCGCTAATGTTGATTTCCCCAGCTCCGCCGATGCTAGTCGGCTGAAGCTGATTCCACATCGGCGAATCCCACACCGAGCTCGCCGGGGGACCTTGTCTTCCCCCCGCCGCCGGCACCATAAGACTACCAGGAGGAGAAGCAGACGTCGTCGTCGCTGTTGCGGTGGTGGCAGTGGAGGTGAGGGTGAGGGTTTGGCCAGCCCACCCAGTAAGAGTGGAGAACGACGATATCGGCGTGGGCGAAGTAGTAGTAGTAGTAGCAGTCGGACTCGTGGGCCCGCTCGATTCCGGATCGGCGGGGAGGAACGTAGACATGTACGGATTCGGAATGGTGCTCACCATACCCGCCCTCCCGGGATGCGAACAACAACTCCAGTCGACGACGCCGCTGCCGTCGGCGCTGGTGGTGACGATGTAGGGCTGCTAAGAAGAAAGAAGAAAGAGGAGTACATAGTCAGTCACATCCTGAGAGATGAAAGACCGAACAGTTGAACGTACGCTAGTCAAGTACTCCGCCCCTCCCCCGCCCGCGCCTTCAGGAATCTCATACCCCATATGCTCCATCCCCTCCGCCGCATACGCATTAGCTTCAGCCTCCCAAGCCAATCTCCCCCCCTCCCCCTCCCCCAGGTCCTGGTCCTGGCCCTCCTCCTCCGCACTCCTCTCCGCGATAATATGCGTCGTGCCAGCCGCAAACCAGTACCCCCGACGCTGTTGCTGTTGCTGTTGCTCGACCTCAAACCGCCTGCGATCTTCCTCGTTCTGCCAGTGACACGCCAGAGGCTGGACGATGCCGCCTGCGGGCTGGCTTAGCGGTGGCTCCGGCGCGTCCGCGTCTGCGTCTGCGTCTGCGTCTGCGTCTGGGGGGTGCGTTTGAGACGCCTGGCTATGGCTATAGTCTGCAGATCTGACAGGAAGAGAGACGGTATCCCGGCGCGTGTGCGTGGGATTGGGATTCCCTAGCGGTGATAGGTGGTGGTGGTGGTGGTGGTGGTGGTGGTGGTGGTGGTGAAGGAGGGATGGGCTGCCACCGCCACTCCCACCGATCCTCTCCTCCTCCTCGCTCATGTCGGGGATGGCAGCAGGCAAGTCGCTATGAGTATGAGAACGCGTTGTTGGGTGGTACGGAGACCGCCGCCGGTTGGGAGCAGGAGCCGAGAGGGATCGCTTGTACAGCGAAGTCAGCGGCGTGGCCGTAACCTTGAAATGCGAGGAAGCACCAGCAGCCGACGACGCCGACGCCGGGGACAGGGACTCCACTGAAAGATCTTCGGATCCACGCTCACGCTCTGGCGACGCAGAACCATCCCCGATGGATAGTATGGAGCGGGGAGACGACGTCCTCGTCCTCGTAATTCCAGCACTCCCAGCACTCCCGCTCCCGGCTGCAGACAAAGCTGACTGGGGAGGAGGAGGAGGAAACACGAATATGGGAGATCTAGAGGTGGTTGTTGTCGGCGAAGACGCGTGTGGGTGGGGAGAATCTGTGAAGAAGAAGGCGGAACTACTACTAGGGAGGAGGATAGACTCGAATTCCTCGTCTCCTGAAACGTAATCCTCTCCTTCGGCGTCCGCCGTCCCACCAGAACCACGCTCTGTGTCGCTGGACCCGCTTCCGCTTCCGTGGTCGTTCTTTGCGCACACGCGTTCAGGCTGCTGCTGCCGCTGCTGCTGCTGTGGAGACGGTAGAGGCGCGTCGCTACGTGGAGCAGAGGCCTCAGGATCGATAATATCCTTGGCAGCAGCTGCGGTTTTCTTGGACCTGCGTTTAGCACGCTGCCGACTATCTTTCCACTCCTGCATCTCCTGTTCCAACTCGACACCCTTCTTCCCTTCAGCGAGCGAGCGCACGATCTTCTCGACGCGTTCCTCTTCCGTCTTGCTGCTGGACCCACGTGCCCGTTCCTTGCCCTTCCCTTTCTGAGTCTCCGCCCCCGAGCTTAACTTGGACTCGACCGCTTTGCCTTTCCCCTTGTCTGCCGCGTTGTTGCTGTTGCTGTTGTTCGTTACTCCTCCTCCTGATCCTCCTCCTCCTCCTCCTCCTCCTGATCCTCCTTCGTCAGGAACGCCATCCCCCCCACCACCACCACCACCACCACCACTTCCCCTACCAGAGTTCTTCCGCCGCCCGCCACCGCCGCCGCCGCCGTCCTTCGTCTTGAGCTTCGCGGGGGCGTTAGCGGGCCTGAACCGCCAGTCTGGGTAGCGTTTTCGGTGCTCGGCTTGTGCGGCGACGGCTTTCTGCTCCCATTCTTCGCGTTCTTCTTTGGGTAGGGTCCGCCATAGCATCCCTACGCGAGACAGCGTCAGCGTCAGCATCAGCTGTTGGAAGCGTGATGGGAGTGGAGGAACGGGGGTGGAAGTGGTGGTGGAAGTGGTGGTGGTGGGGAGGGGGTATGATGATGAGAGGGAGAGTGTAGAGAAGAGACACGTACCAATGATCTTTGACAGCGTGCTATGGTTCCCCTCCACCTTCCCCGTCACCTGCTGGCTGCGTATGAACGACGAGCGAAAGAGTATGAACGCGTTCGGAGGCCGAGGGATGTACGAGGCGTCCCGTTTCTTCCCGTGAGAACCTGGGCGTGGCATCCAGGTGCTTGAGCTTGCGTGACTCGCTTGCGGCTCGTCGTGGACCACGGGGGATTCCGACTCGTACGATGTAGGGGATGATAGCGCGAGGTCGTGTTGTAGTTGTTGTTGTTGCTGGTGCTGGTGCTGGTGCTGTTGGGGGGGTGGTAGTATGGATGTCATGGAGGCGGATGTCGAGGAGCTTGAGGACGCAGCGGCATTGCTGTTGTTGTTGTTGTTGTTGTTGTGAAGATCACTCGGGTCGCTAAGCGGTGTGGAAGCGATGGCGGAAAATGAAATGGGCGTCATGTCGTTGAAAAAGGTGTATGTCATGGGCTGGGATGGGTTCTCGACTAGCGGAGGCATTCCATCTAAGGGAATAAGGCATACGGTTGCTAAGAGGCGCGAAACGGGGGAGCTCACCGTCGTCGTCGATGTCGATGTCGTGCGTGTGCGTGTTGTCGTGAGTTCGGATGGGACCCATATGGGCGAAAACAGGAACGGGAATGTTTGTGTCTGTGAAAGGCAAGATGTCCGGGCGTGGGCAAGAAGGAACGTGGAACGACGAGGAACTTGGCTGCGACCCTTGCAATTAGCGAATGTCAGCAGGTTGAGAGAGAGAGAGAGAGACGAGCAGCAGAGGGGGGAGGCGGGCAACATGATCGCAATCTGGCACTCTTCTCCTTTATGCTCCAACTAGGCAATCGCCTCCACCTCGACTTGCTCTCCCCCCCCTTCGATTTCCCACAATTTCAGGGAAGCCACAGTGAAAAGACAATAAGACTCGGTCATAATCCAGCCCTGCCATCATCATCACCCAGCTGCTCCATCGATGCGACCTAATCCCCCCTCCAACAAACGAACAGAAATACTGGGATAGACGCACCTTGTAGCATATTTGGAATCTGTCCAACTTGGGGTCTTCGAGCTCGAGCGAGCGTGCGCTTGCCGCATCATCACCCAACACGAGCCACCTTGCCGTAAAGGGAGAAGCCGGTTCTCCGTCATTTTCCACGCTTCGATGCACCGTGACTGCATGTCTCTCTTCGCACATTCTCGACCTTGCCGTCGCCTGCAGGCAGCAACACGTTCAGTTCTGCCGTCATAGCCTCAAGGCTGTCCATTGGCGTATGCTAATATCACTGGCTACCGAGTAGTGCTAGTAAGCTTCATTTTCTCTGCCAATTCATTATTGACTGCCGTGACTCACCTTTGCTTTTCTTTTCTTTTCTTTGATTCCGCCAGCTAGCTCTCTATTGACGCCGTTAGATGCGAGAGGTCCACTGCCGTTGTTCTTTCTCGACTTGCGATTGGTACTTTCCCTCCAGCTTGATTGAACCGTGGGAGCTGGATCAAGAGGCGTGCGGGATTGAAATTCCCTAGGCCAACCTCTGCAAGCGCCGGACGATGACCCCGGGAACCTGCCCCTCCTTGGCAGTAGACTATACTATATCTGGAGTACAATGTATCAAACTAATCGGTATCTACGTGTATGAATAACCTGTGAATATGTACTCAACGACTGAAGAAACGGAAATAATACGATGTAAGTAAGGATAAAAAGTGTTATCGTTGAAACTAGCATTGATATAGACGCCAAATTACGTGACCTTTGGGCGTTTGAGCGGCTGTGATGATGTGTCCGCGGCTTGCTTTCGTTTTGACGTGGCCTGTCGCGTTTGACGTCCTCCCTCATCACAGACGGCAGGGAATGGCAAGCAGAGAAGAGGTTCCCGAGAAGAATGTCCTCCGTCTTTGAGGCCACCAAGGATTAGGTCAATTTCCATCTGAGTGACTTCAAGTGCAGTTGTGAGGTAGGCTGCTTCACCTCTCTCTCGAGTTATTGGTTGTTGCTGATCCATGTTCCAGGCATGGCGGTGACTTTCTTTGATGTGTAGGAAGAGCGAATACTTCCAGAATGTTGGGTACTGTTTAGAAATCGGATCCTTGGGACACAGTGAACAATGGACTGGTACATTTGTCGATGGTTGCCGAGACGAGCCCTTCTTTGCGTGGGATCGAGAAAAGTCGTGGCGTCGTGGACACGAATACACGGTAATGGTTTCCTTGCCCTTCATGGCCATTCTTGGCTGACCACATGAGTCGCGCCCGCAGAATCCACATGCATTCAGCGGATCCGTAATCTAGCCATCAGATCAGCGAACGTTGCCCCAATCCTGAAGAGATATTACCTTTTCCTGAAGTCCAGACTCATCAACGCCCAAGATTGCTCGTAAAATATGCACCCCAACATGGGACCTCATAAGTTTAGGTTCTACGAGAGCGGCACACTGGTAGCAAGGTAATTTCTCATTGTCAAGCTTCTTCTCATTGAGATATCGTGTTGCTGACTCAATTATATAGGTTTCGCCTTCGTAGCTGTCAGTGCTATAAGCTATCATTTGCTAGGGGTTTTACGCACCAGTTGCTAGTCTGTACGGCACATCTGATCCACTTTCTGGGGAATATATGGTGAGTTTTCTGTATTCTGCTTCGGGGATCGTTTCTAATTCAGTAGAAACGAGGTCGCTGAAGTCGTCGTAAGCTATGTACTGGGTCACCTCATTTCCAGATGCTACTAGCTTCGCCTTGAGCGCGCAGTTAGGTATGGCTGCTACTTTCGCCAGCCCTGTGTTGACTGGATGTATCATTTTGCCAGGAACATTGATGATGTGCGACTTGATGAGTCCTGATGCTGCTAGTTTCGATGCTCTCGTCGCTTTTCGTGGTGGGAATTTTGCATAAGATCCAGTCCAAATCCAACGGCGCGACGGCGCGATCTCGGGGCTCTCCGGTACGATGAGCTCTTCCATTTGCATGACTTGTCCGCTGACTACGATATCTGCATTAGGCTCTTGTAGCTCGCTTCGTCTAACCACCTTGACGCGGTTTCCATGCTTTTTAATTCGTGTGACGCTGATTATGACAGGTACAATGCTCTCCTTTGTTCGCAATGCACATGCGGCCATGTCGCAGACTTCAAAGGTATCTTCACCGATTTCCACCGAAGCCTCCTCATGCTTGATCTCTGGAGTGAATCCGCGAACGCGAGTCAAACGATCGTTGGATAGTTTGCCTTCGCCCGGCTGAAACATTATTGCCAATAGTGAAGCCTTGTGTATTCTCTTCTCGCGATTGCACGACTGTGGTACGCTGATCCAATCTTCAGGGATGTCGTTTGAAGTCTGAACATGCCCATTGTCATCGATCGAATCTCCTATAAAGTCACCAAGGTGAAGTGTTCCATCTTCATCTTTCATTGGAATGTCGGGTGTGATGTTGTCCTTGCTGGTCGTGCTGGTTACATCGTCGGTCTCGATATCGCTTAAACCATCTTCTTCCTCATCTGGTTCATTTTCAGTGACGATTGAACGGTCAGTGTCCGCAGATACTCCGACGTAGCCATGTTCAGCACCGTATGGGCGGAGGAGATCAGTTCCAGGAACTGATAGGGACTGTTGAATATCGAAGGTGATTTTGTGCTGAATGAGAACTTGCTGTGCCAGATTTCGCCCTTCCTCCCAGACATCCAATAGGACAACATGACCGGCCACCAAATCTCCCGTGAAGTAGCCTGGATTGACATGGTCGACTCCTTCGCCTTCTTCATAGGACAACCGCCGTGACTTTCTCTTCCATCCCGGATGTCGTGTATATATCGCTGCTGCCTCCGCGGAGCTCGTCAGACGATCTGCAAGCTCGAGAGCATCACAGTTTCTGTCGTGGGACTGGGTGCGAACCTCGGCGAACATTTCTTCAAGGCGATCTGTTCCTTCTTGGTATAGGAAGAACTTCTGCTCTGGGTCAAGTAATTGCTGACGACCAACGCAAATATAAGGTGCTCGTGCAACACTAATAGTGTCTGCATAAAGCTGTCCGCTCATATATGATGTTCCATGCAGCCGACAGAGCGCGAATGACAAGTGACCAAATTTGGAGAGCTGCGTGAGCTGCTCTGAGAGCGAAAGGGTTGGAGATGTCAATGGTGTTAGGTATGCGTCAATTAGATGTCCAAGCACTGAGAATGCTGACAGGTTATGGTGGTCAATTGCCGTCAGATCAGGACGCCGTAATGATCCAAGTCTCGCCACAGCACGAAGCAATTTGACCGCTCGAGGAACGTTCTGATGGTCTGTCGGGTCTAGCAGTATCGCAACACTTTCAGGTGTCTGCCCGTCACAGAGCTCAAGGTAATACTGTGTCTTGCTGCGATTGACGAGGACACTATTGATGAGGAAGCCTTCATCACTTCTTATTGCAGTAGCCATGCCTATTTTACAACGGTGAGATGCGGAAATAGTGTCGCTATGAGCTGACTGACTCACGCTTTACGGTATGTTTGGGATCACTTAGGTAAATTTCACCGTGGCGACCACATGCCAGATTTAGGCCTTGTAAACCCGCAAGATGATGGTAAAGAGGGTCGGTTGCCTTGAACTCAGATGCGGTACAGATTTGATGACAAGCAAGGCGAAAGACAGAGTCGGCATCTGTCGAGATGCACCACATGTCACCCCATGCATTCGCCGCTTCAGTATACCATGCATCTGTGATCATTTGGATGAGGTCTGCAAATTCAGGGGCCTTCTCCGATTTGCAAGTTGGAGATACAAGCACCGGGAATGGATGGTAGTCCTTCTCGCGAAATGGGGCTATTGCTGCCACAGTCGCCTCTCGTCCATAATGGCAGGTAGGATTTTCTCCATGAACAGCATCCCGGAGCGTATTAACAACATGAATTTGCTTTAGCGATAGATCGTGGGTGCCTGAATGTTCACGGCAGAATCCAAGGGCTTCATTTGTCTTTCGCCAATATCGAGCCCGCAAGCGAAGAGCGATGTTATCCATCATCAGCGTAAACCCAACTCGCCCATGTCCAGCTGCATTCGGTGGATACCATTTTGTAATATTGGCTGATATTTCATGACTTTTAGGTGCCGAGACGCAGGGGTCAAGTGTCGGAAACTTGGCAAGGCGTTGGAGCGTTGAACTCGAGGGAAGACCCAGGGCCTTCTGAACAGCGAACAAGCACTTCCGCCCACCGAGGAGACGGACAATGCTAGCGATGTCAAACTCGTGTTGTGAGAAACCATGGACATGGTATAAATCCTTCGCTGCTTTTTCAATCTTCGCGAGGATCGCATCTGGTCCATCATGATGCTTCAATGATTGCGACACTAAATGTGAGACTCTTGTGATATCATTTGTAGCGAATCCTGAAACAAGTCGTTTGTAGCTGTCTAGCCTTCGTGCCGCATTATCAACCTGAAGTGCTCTGTTTTGCAACTAGCATAATAGTCAGTGTCTGGACTTGTTTACCTTCTTTCGCAGTCGCTTAATCTCCTCCGACTTGTCAACTGCTGTCTGAACGAGTTGCTCCCAGGTCAGGTATTGATATGGAACATGCGCCGTTGACTTCGACTGTGCCCGAACCTCAGCAGCCCGTAAAATGCGCCTCGCAGGAACACGTTGACATTCTTTGCAGCATCCTCTGCTGCTCCCTTCACGCACATAACTTCCTTCACATGCATCCGCCCGGAAGAGGATGTAGATGTCGCTGTCCTGGTACTCCACTCCTGCGAATGTGAAGTCGACCTTGGACTTTGTACGGTCCATCATCTGCCATGGAAATGTCTCCCAAGGATTACCGGCTGGCCAGTAATACTCAACCCCTTTGCACGGGTGAGCGTTCGAATTTCGTGGTCCTGGAGGATGGGTGCTAGGTGCTGATAGATTAGGAAGTGATTCGGAACGGCGGTGAATGACAGGCTGCCTTGATGCTGCCGCCTCATGAAGATCCCTGAGCTCCCTGTTCTCCTTTTCAGCCTCATCCAGTATAGCCCTCCGCTGCTGTGCCTTTATACAGTTTTTGGAGTTTGTGTGTTGTCGAAGCGGGTACTCCCCACGAAGTTCCTTGCCGCACAGATGGCAAGCGACAAGCTTGTACGCCTGTTGTTGAAGCGGCAGATGGTCCTCGGGTGTCATTGCTTCTCTGGTATGTTGCGTATCCCTGCCTATAGCCCAGCTATGATTGATATTAATCCTTGTCGCTCCAGTATTGAGTCTAGCGTCATAGCCTTCATCACGGTCATTATTCTCGGCCCCGCTCAGCATTGTCCTTGGATCTGCTGGTCCACAGAATGGAGTAGAAGTCCCTGAGTGATGCAGCCATAGCTCGTCAAATGGTGGTGTCATTATCGGTGCAGATGTATTGTCGTAGCCTGGATAGGGAGCTCCGTCTCTCGAAGTTAAGTCATCGTTTGCAGTCAAGTTATGTGTGGAGTATTGATGTGTATTATATAGTGCATAGTGAGGGTTGTCCATGGAGTATAATAGGTCTAGAGGAGCTTGAGATATGACGCGACACACCCAGAGTACGCGCCAGGAGACGCGTCCGACGCGGTGCTAGTTCGCTATTCAGATAAGTGGCCGGCGCTGATATAAGCCAAGCTTGGCTTGTATTCCCAAAATTTACGAAAAATATCACAAAATATTCATCCCTTCGATTTGAGTGAAATGGATAGCGTAGTAGACTGTAATAAATGCTATAGACATGATCGGCGGTGGTTTTTGACAATTTTTATCGGGAGGAAACATGTCTTCGAGTGAAAAGTCTAGCTTCTGTTGGAGGGATGGGACCCCAAAACCACAAAATGGTAACCATGGGGGGGTTGACTCAGTCAATTTCAATCCCGCACGCCTCAGCTGGATACTGGGTCACGTATCATGGCCTCGACAACTGTGGGATAGGCATCGTGGCATCAGGCATCCATCCATCCTGTACTTACTGTGGGACCTATTCCGTCCATTCATAGGCAAGTTGCGCGATAATGAATTGATTAATGAGTTCTAACTTCTTCATAGTGAGCTCGATGGGGTGCATTCGCTCGCAAGCTAGTCCAAGTTCAAATGAACGAACAAAC
Organism: Pleurotus giganteus; assembly: GCA_032158425.1. Lineage (NCBI taxonomy): Eukaryota > Fungi > Basidiomycota > Agaricomycetes > Agaricales > Pleurotaceae > Pleurotus > Pleurotus giganteus. The sequence goes on along the minus strand of JAPEHR010000009.1, from coordinate 2,234,498 downwards.
AAACGCGAAGAAAGGACGACTGTGTTCGATCACACGAGCTATTGTTACGGCCGCCTTGTCCCCCCACCCCCCTCACCACCACCCCACCCCGCATCGTTACCGGGAAACCGGGGTTCGATCAAGTGATGTAGTGATGTAGTGATGTGCGTACATAGTAGTTATCTGCGGCTATGATATATATATGCACGCTCCTTTTCGCCGTTTATCAATTCCCAGACTTGATCACACCCCAGATTCGTATATATATATATATATATATAATTACAACGACCTTGTTCTTCTTCTTCTGGTTGTTAACGTTGTTCTTACTTATACAGTAGTTCCGATCAACCACTGTGTGGCAATTGCCATCATCGGCGCGCGATTTGGCCAATCCCGAGGTTCGTGAACAAACCGTGACGATCCTTCGCCGAAAGCCCCCAGATTGTTTTCTCATTTTCGTTTGCGGTTTTTGGGCGAATGACTGGCTGCGAACGATATCGATCGACGTACATATTCTGCTGGAGAATCAGCATTATATACATATACATATTTTCTGTCCCCTCCCCTTAGCCACGCGCGGGCTCCGAGTCAGAGAGAGAGATCAAGTCAAGAGGGGGAGAGACAGCTTTCTGCGCCAGCGTCATCCTCATCCTCATCCTCCCCTGTGGATGGATCTCCACGGTCAGTGATTGATGACAGTTTACGCTCAACACCTGGCACGAAAAACGCACTTGGCCTGTGCAAAGCTAAGTATTATGCCCGGGCTGTGTCAGCCTCAGAGATCAATTAAGGCTGGACATATACTTACGCGGGTATTTTTACGGGCGATATACGAATCCTCTCAAAGCTTCCAGTAATACAAGGAATCGCTGTTTCATCAGTGTGAACGATCGATCTAAACCAGGTTCGCCTAGCATTCATGGACTCTGATATCACGTCGTATCCGTATCCTGCAGAGAGAATTGCCCAACGTTCAAGTATTCCGTAACATTGCTCCATCCCCTGAACTCCTGAGCCCCTGTCTACCGGGCTCGGAGCACTCAATTCGCCGAGCCGAAGCCATCACGCGTAACGCGTAACGCATCACCCTCTCCCGACTGCATAGCTCGTCTCAAATTTCAATCCACCAAAACAGACGGCTAGCACGTTAGGATGCTGGATCCAGCAGGCCGTCCGTCAGCGCGTGAGCCACAGCGGTTACAGCGTAAAAGTAAAGGCTCGGCGGAGCGCACGCCCAACGAGTCAATCTCAGCTAGCATTAGCAGCGGTCGGTGCCGGTCGGTGCAATGCTCAATTCCATATTCATATTTTCGTTACTATGTATCACTAAGTGTATCTCTAGCTCACCTCAAACTAACGTACTCTATTGCGCCATACACCTTCTCCCCACGCGTACGGCGAACTCGTTCTCAATATCAACGTCAATGAAGATCGCTGTCACTGGTTCCTACGCATGCGGTATGGCGTAGTTAGTCGTTCGACCAAAATTCGGCTTGGGGCTGACTAGCGCTGACTAGGACTCTACGACGTCCAAGTTAGCCCTGTACTCGAGTATAGTCGCCCTGTGGTGTAAAGAAAACAAAAACCCTTTCTGATGAGCTGCGCGCGCGTGCGTGATTTTTCTCCCTGGCCTTCACGTCGTCCGTCGGATCTGTATTCACGGATTATAATTCCACGCAGAACGCACACAGCTTCGACTTGTGTGCTCAGCGCTCAGCGCCCAGCACCGAAAGGCACCGGCGGATGTAAGTTGTTTGTAACACGCGTGCCGTTGCTCGGCGTGTTTTCGTTCTTCGTTCTTCGTGCTTCCACGAGTATGTATGTATGCGTTTTCTTTTCTTTTCTTTTCCTGTTTGTTTTGTTTTCGTGCGGGTGTTTTTTTTTTTTTGGTTTTTTTTTTTGTTCGAACGGGATTTATTTTTCCCTGATTTTTCCGTCCTGGAGCTCGAAATGCGGAATTTTTTTCTCATGCATGCATGCTTAGTCGTGCAGGCCGAAAAACGGAAATCGACGATGGTGATGCCCGTTGGCCGTTTTGCGGACTCTCATATCTCAGATTTCATCCACGACGCCGCTGCAAGAGCCTACCTTCAACCTAGACACGAGCAGACTGTTTATGAGCGAAGGTATGATGTAATATTGGTAGGCAGTCGAAACTTACTTCTTGGTACGTCGCCATGTCTATACGCAGTCTCTCAAGTCGCCGATGCCGTCATGTTCTTAGGAATCCGCGTTATATAAGAAATGTACACAAGATCTTCATCCCAAGGAACCCTGCTGGTCGGAACCGGACAGTAGAGTGTTGGCATTCGGCACTACTAGTACGCTTATGTGGGATTTTCCACTGTGACAATAGCTAATCTTCCCCTCATTAGAGATCCCGGTATCCTTGGAGCCAATCCAGTAGCGCGTCGTGATGACGTGGGCTACCGGATGCTTTGCTATGTATTAGTACCTTACCCTCCTCGGTGTTTTTTACTTCCCATATGATCCACGCGTGCACACCTTCCAAGCGGGAAACTAATTTTCGCAACTCGCATATTACTATACTCATTGCTCTTGAACACCCTGGTGGTCGTGTGCCCGGATTTATGAAGCGCTCAACGGACGAAAACAAAAGCTCTCTCGATCACAAGTATCGTCGTACCCCCCATGCCATTGTATAAGTATCACTTCCTCCTCTTTATTCCGCCGACTTCCTCACCATGCCGTGCCTTGGATCTATACTTCACCACCGCCGATCGCGAATCCGTCCGTCTAGCCCTCCGTTCCTTTTTTTCCAGTACACACCTCGATGAATCATATGAATCGCTGATACCCCCATCCTGAGCACCCGAATTCAATCCGCTCTCTCTTTCTCCATCACCGCCGATGGCGTCAGGCTAGCCAGCAACTTGGTGAAGGTTTTCCCTTTCCCCTCGTATCCTTTCCAGGAAGTGAGGTCCGGCCGAATGGAGTGGATGCTAACACGATAAGGAAATGTCTAATTCAATACGTGTTTGCAGGTATTGTAGAGCTCCTTATTCGTCAACCTCTTTTGCTAATTCAAGTTGAATTACTTACTTAGGTCCCTCCGTCCCATCGGTTCGTTGATGTAGTATGAAGGGTGCCACACCGGATCAATTTGCCCCAACACAATCCGTGATTCCACTCTAAATCTACGGTAAGATTGTGCGGTGACGGAGTTGACTTTTCTCTCTCTTGGAACAGACCAGCTCGTCCAGTTCGCTCCAGAGCCTTCGAATAAGGGATTTCGGGGAAGTAAGGTAGTGGCGTATGGTTTCTCCTTTCTTGCTGCCGGGGGCTACAGTGTTCGTTCGATCTCTCCGTTCTCCATGAGATAGTGAATGATCGCTGGATCATGTGCACGGCGTCCACTAGGTCCCTCTCTACGTGTTTTAGTTGGAATCTATGCCTCTCTCTTCGGCGCTGCCTACCGGCAGTTGACCGCAAATAAATAAACTTCCCGCCAAAACGAGCCACAATTACCGGCCCTGGTCAGTGTCTGTGTGTATGTTCCTTGTGCATTTCCGTCATACCAGATGTGTCGTCTCCAACTGGTTGCAAGAAAGGTTCATTTATTACATCTTGACAACTGCAGCGATATGTAGACCATTATATACATACAGATTTACGAGTGACGAGTGCGGGGACTTTCAAAGCGTCAGTAACAGGACAACAAGAAAGCGAACGTAGAGTGGATACAGGTAGTTGAGCCCTTTCCAAGAGTGCATGTAAGGCTAGCAGAGTTCAAGATCTTGAGGGCTGAGATCAACAACGACTTGGAAAGGATTACATCGACGAAGAACTTACTTAGTAAGTGCAACTTCAAAACTCGGGAAATCAACGGAGTCCTTGAACAGGACGTGGGCGCCACTGAAAGTCTTCGGGACGGACACGCGTATGACTGGAAGTGGCCGCTTTGTTTGATTGTAGACACGAGCATTTGCGCTCTCTTCGTTACAAGAGGCCATCTCTACATCTTCGTCATCTGTCCGAGTCTGCTGGCAAAAACGCGTGTCAGACTTTTTACTTCTAGACGACGCAAGCAGAATGAAATTAAATAATCTTACCAAGATCTGATGACGCGCTGTGGAGCCGCTGAGCGCGTGTTGATTTGGTTCCGCTGTTGGGGTATGATGCTGGCCCTGATTCCGAACGAACTTCATCAGCTTTTGTATTCCGAAATGATAAAAGGGCGGTGAAAATTTTACCTGATGAAGATCTTGGGGCTGAGGACCTGAGACTGAGGGTGTCGAATCCACCATTCCCTGGTCATCACGCGTCCGCAAGTTGGAATTTGTTTCCATGAATGTAGGCACTTTGTGAGGCAATGAGGCGTGCGTAGAGCGTAGGCGTGGGTGGGTGGGTGGCGGAACGGCTGGATTTGTGTGTGGTGTTGCTTGTAAGTCACATTACCCAAAGTTGGAGTGAGTCGCAATCCCAGAAACTCACAAACTCAGAAAGTATAAATACCTGGATACACGAAAATCGGCTTCCCTCTTCCCACTTCCTCCGCTGCCTGCCTCCTCGACAGTGGTCTTCTCGCCACGATTTGGCTTGAAATCAACGATAAACAAGGCATCGACCGTCGAGCAGGAAGTTAGAACTGGTGAGCAAATTCAGCCAGCGAAGTCTCTTAGACCATTGACGAGGTCCCCAAGAAATCTTGACGAACGATCTGCGGCATTATAACACGGGATGAAATGACAAGTCGCTGTACGTACATGGCTACGCTTGACCACCCTCTACCGATGTATCGGCCTAGAATGCTCTTCAGACCTCCGCAAATAGTGCACCTCCAGTTCGTTACCGACCGCGGGACCACCATCCATCAAGGCAACATCGTGGAGCCAGGTCCATCTTGATGGCCTTGCTCGGTAACGGGTTTCAACAGCAAATGCTCAGGTGTCGATTTCGAGCGTACAAGAAGGAATCGGCGATTAATCAGCCCTGAGATCTGATCATGATATATGAGCAACGACGACGAGGCGCTGGTCGACTGGATCCCCATCTCCATGGTTTTCGAGCAAGCCGCTGCGGTCGTTTACCTCGTCAATCCGCTTTGGTTTTCTTTTTTTGCAGCGGCGAATTCGAACATCCTTCTATTGTTTGGCCGAGCTGCGACTGTTGAGTTGGTAGCGACGCATTCTCAGGTACACAAACTCACTCAGCTTCAGCAGATGCTTCGTAGCATATTCCGTCGTTCGTTTAGTGCCAGGGAGTACGATTGAAGATTGAAGCAGCAAGTTCAACTGGTTTTTTGAGATCAGATAAGATAATCACTGCGGGCGGCAAAAATCAAACTTACTGCCACGCTTCGCTGGTTCCTACTGCACTCTCTACTTTGGTAAACATTCGCAGTGGAAATACTTTGAATTTGGCTTGTCCTTATCCATCATCAGGTCTCTTTGCCCCCGTTGACGTAGTCATGATCCCGCTCCAGTTCGTTGGGTGGAGAAGGTTGTTGCGGATCACGCATACATAGGGCGATAAACATACGTAGTGGAAGCCTCGCAACGTTCCTTCACTTATGTCCATTCCATATAGGGGTGCTTCTAGCAGTCGATGATCAACTCAACTTCGAGCTACTGTCACGAAGTGGGTTCATATTCCAGCTTCTCTTATGGGCTACCGCTGATTGTCCTTTCGACAGGCTTTGCACCATCGTCCGTGAATATCTGATGGGCCCGTCAACAGCCCGACAGATGGAAGGTCACGAAGCACGGTTTACCAAGACTTGTCTCGCTGTTGCGGCAAACGGAGGCCGAACGTATTGCTAGCGTACATGGTGCTTACGGATGACCGTTTGCCAGTCTACGCTGCAGTCAATTTGCGTTCTAGGGTTCTCCCTTCCTTCTTCAATGACCAAGGCATAAGTTCAGCCCATTTTCATGCCGGCCTGATCCGTAGGTTCCCTCATGTTCCGAATGGCGTTTAGCCATTGCTCATTCTCGCCATAGGGCAACTTATCATAATAGTCGGCCCTCTGCCCTCTCTTCGCAAGATTCACCACGGCAGGACCTTCACCACGCCAAGCACATGTTGGACGAATGCACTCAACGCTTGTAAAACGATGACATGTCGACAAAATCTCTCAACACCAGCTCCACGCCCATCCTCTCGTTAGAGAATAGCTGCGGTGTCAGCTTTGTCACTGAGACCATCGTTTTAATGGGGCCCGCTCCTCCCTAGTAGATTTCCCCTCAGCCGAGGACGTCACTCCTAAATCTCCCCCTGGGTTCCTCCCTCCCCCCTCCGTCGTCGATGGGCTGAAACACGGGAGCGGCCACGTCATGTCCCCAATGACGACAGGACGAAAGGGCAACAGGAGAAGATGAAGATGCAGGTACAGGTATTCGGCTGTTGTACAAGGTTAGGCTGCCCTTCCTTCTCTCTCCCTCATGCTGCGCTGACTGCCACAGCCACGACTCAGATGTACGACGATACGATACAACCTCGTAGCTGCTTTCCTCGGCCGAATAACTTCGGTGCGGACCACTTACAAAGACTCATTTGTGAAGAATCAACATCGCCCTGTTTGGGTACGTGGTTGATGCTCGTACCCATTCTTTCTCTTACGTCCATGTCCGTTTAGCGGTCCTTCTCGAAACCAACGATCAATCCCAATTCGGTGCTGCTCCAGCCGCCGTTACTGTAATCTTTGTTCATGACCATTATTTAGTTTTCTACGAGCAGTATGATTCTGCAAGATTTGGCGGACTATCAAGACTTCCGGAGAGAGATGGCGTGGTCGATATAGGTTACCTGGCTGCACGCTAGGTACAAGGTATGGACTGCTGTCGTCCTTTCATTCGCGCCGACTGAGCCTTTTGTGCAGGCTGTTGCCTCGATCGATCCTCAAGGCCTCATTATACATCGCTCTGCTGTCTTCGAACGAGAAGGAACCGACAGATCGCAGGCGCAAAGGAACGGTATGTGATTGCCTCCGGTTCCCATGATTTCGCCCTGATGGACAATTATTATCTTCAGACTGGTGGTTTCAGACGGTTGGCTTTGCTTCTGGATGCATACCACCTTTTTAGCTACTCGGGAATGATAGATGCCATGGTACGGTAAGGATTTAGTATTTAGTATTTATGTCGCACAACACACGACTCGGATGGTTAATTCAGAATCATTGGAAGTCGCTCGAGTGTGACGACAATTCAAATCACAACGCTGGAGAACGTTTGGGTCAACTATAGCCTTTCATTCGAAAGCGCTCCATAATGCCTGCAGAGATCCCTCTTTTTTTCAAACCGACGCAGCGTATACAGCGGTCATAAGAACGACATGTACATACTGCCTCCTCCGATTTGTAGTTGACTTTATCTTCCACCCACCCCGCTGGAATTCGAAATCGTTCATTACGCACCTACCAAAATGCGGCAAGAAAAGAAAACGGAACGAGAAGATGGAAGATGATGGGAATTTCATTTGATGGGTGGTAGGTTGGTTTCCTTTAGCGAGCCGGTCGTGAATCCTGGCGTGGATTTAGTAGTAGTTCAAGATTCTCCTGCCAGAGATGATGGAGATGATGAAGACGAGCACGAGCACGAGGACGACGGACGACGGCGTTGATCACCAGCTGACGCATGCACGGCTCAGCCAGCCACGCAGAGCAGCAGCGTTGGCCATTCCCACTGAGTCAGAAGGGCGAGAAGGAGAATGAGGAGATCTAGACCAGTCGCCCTTTCAAGAGTTGCGTTTTCATATGAACGAAGTGTGAGCTACTCAGCTGGCCGAGCATATGGATGGGGCCACGCTTGGCGAAGAATAATGGGTGGTGTGTTGGATTCGGATCAGATGAGTATGCTACTGGGTTACGGTACAGATAGCGGCCTACGGGAAACTATCACCGAATGGCGAAGGTCGTTACTCAGCACTGAGAAACGAGCTACGTGGGTTCGTACCTGCTAGCTTTCTTCCGCTTCCATCTTCCGCTGCAGCTGTACCTCATCGTCATCCTTTCCATCGTCTCCCCGTCCCCACCACGATGTCAGTCCATGCACAATTAAGGCTGCAAAGCTTCACACTCGGCCGAGCGGTTCACAATTTCGAGGGTGCGAAGTCTTTTTGTTCTTTTGCGACAAGTTTTGCGAGGTAGATTTCCCTCTGCTACTTCGAAAAACGGTGATTGAAGAGAGACCAACGATGGCGGAGGGCTGAGCCGCTATGTACGAGAGTCCGTCGAAAGGTGAAGCTGTGAAGCTTTGAACGGTAGAAATATGTGCCAGGTCTTGCAAACGGGCGTGGACCTACCCTAAACAGCCCCTGTCACTGCACCGGGCTGCCTGGCGCGTGCTGGGGCCTCTTGTTGAAAATTCACTCACAACTGCATCGTCGGCTCAGCGTTCGCTTTAGCTGGTGATACTACACCATGCTGAGTCGGTGTCAACGGTTCTTCGATTCCGTCTGGTGTGGGTCATTTCGCATCGCTGGATCGCTGGGAGCCACAACCCCCCTCCATCGCGTTGAACCTATTTCCCAATGTTTCCGAATTTACGGCTTTCGTATCGACGCATAGCTGCAGTCGCACGGACCCAAATCGTGAGTGATCTATCTTGTTCACCTTTCACGGCCCTCGTTATGAGCTACAAAGCTTTCACCACAGAGGGTTGTGCTGAAATTGTTGTAACGGGTTAGTACAAGGGTTACCTAGGTCCGATGTGCGTCTCGTTCTCTCTTCCTTCTATTCGCCTCTAATCGTCGTCTACAACACTCGAAGTGACGACCACAACCCCCTCTCCCCCGACCCTCGCCATCATCTCACCCACTCCCCGCGCATCCACCTTCCCGGTAACCCACAACCTCCAAGACTCTCCCTTTTCCTCGCCCTCCTCGTCGCCCTTGCAAGAACAGCTCTCCCCCTTCTACACATCCCCCACAACAACCCTTCTTCCACCATTTACGACGACGTCTTCCACAGGAGGGACGACCACACCACCGCGAACACTCTCTCCCGCATCATCCATCCTCTCCACCTCTTCCTCTTCCACCTCCTCTTCCTATTCCTCGGCGCTTATCACCAACTCTCCCACGACCAGCATCTCTGGTTCGTCCACCTGAGCTCCTCCCTCACCCACAAACGCAGAAAATCGTCGCAGTCCCTCGATCCTACCGAACGCCGTCCGAAAACGGGGGATGAGGACTATATCAAGCGTCCTGAGAACGCGTTCATCCTCTTCCGACGCAAGTGCTGTGAAGAACGGTCGTCTACGGCTGGCGATCCTCCCTCCAATTCCACCTCCACCTCCAATCCCAACGCCTCTTCCGACTCCCCTTTGGATGCGTCTCCGTCGACGCTGACGAACGCGAATGGCGGAGGTGCGGTGAAGAAACAGCGTCAAGCAGATCTCTCCAAGACGATTTCCCAGCAGTCTCCCCCGAGGAAAGGCAGTCTTGGGAGCAGCTCGGCAAGGGGAAGAAGAAGGAATACGAGTTGATGTATCCCAACTACGTGTACCGGCCGCAGCGCAGCGAGTCCAAAGCCAACTCCTCCTCCTCCTCCTCCGCTTCCGGGACGAATTCGAGTTTGGGTGGTGCGGCGAAGGGGAAGAGGGATGTGGAGAGAAAGGCGGCTGGAGCTGGTGGAGACGATGTGAAGGATGGGAATGGAAATGGGGTAGGGAGCAAGGACGGCGACGGCGAGCGGATCTCGTTCGTCGTTCCTCTCCTCCTCCCCCAACAACACCAACACCAACACCAACAATTTGCCCCCGCCGCTCCTCCTCAACACCAACAACAACAACAAGGAGGAGGGGGAGGGGGATTCTACAACTCCCGCCCACACGGCCGATCCATCTCAGCACCAACTCCACCTCCACCCCCTCCGCCTCCTCCTCCCTTCCCTTCCCTCTTCTCTCAACAACACCAACAAATCCAACACATCTCCGTTCCGAACGTGTATTTCAACTCGACGCCCAATTCGCCCCATCTTGCTACCGCTACCTCGTTCAACGGCGTAGGAGGGGTGGGAGTGGGAGTGGGAGTGGGAGTGAAGGCATGGGTATGGGTGGGGGATGAATGCGTTTTTCCCTCATCCTCATCAGCAAGGGCAGCAGCAAGAACAGCCGTTGCTGCTTACGCTCCTGACGTCCCCGCTCTCGGCTGTCCCCATGATCAGTGGGCGGAGGGCGTCTCATCCGGGATACGTTAACGTCACCGCCAATGCTAACGCCAACGCCAACGTCAACAACGTCAACGGGGTCGGCGAAGGTGTGGGTGTGGTTGAGGAGACGAACGAGGGATTTGGAACTAACGTTGGCGTTTTCGTTACAGTCCTCCGAGTTCTTACGCGGGATGTACGACATATCCTCCGCCCCCTCTTCCGCCTCCTCCTCCCTTTCCGCCTCCCTCTCCTCCTCTCAACACCACCACCACGCACACCACGCCCACTAACACCAGCATCACAGACAAGTCTCCCCCCTCTCCCTCCCCACCTCGTCCTGCTCTTCTTCCTCCTCCATCTTACCATCGCCGTCGATCTCACCAGCCTCCTCAGGCCCTTCATCCCCGCTCTCAGCTCCATACACACCTAATCCCAACAACCCCACCTCCGCTTGCATTGGGGGGAGCGCAGGGGCGAATGGGCTCGTCCAGGCGTTTTCGCAGTCTTCGTTGAACGATTCGCACGCTGGGTACGGTGCTTCTGGTGCTGGTTCTGGTTCTGGTTCTGGTTCTGGTTCGGATAATGCCGGCGCTGGGATGGGTATGGGTGGTGGAATGGAGCATGCTATCGGAGGAGGAGGGGGGGAGGAGGGGGAGGGGGAGGGTTTGAGATGGGGATGGGGATGGGGAGGAGGGTTTGAGATGGGGATGGAGGTGATATGAACGTTGGCGTAGGCGTTGGTGGTCCCTTTGCTATTACGGCAGAATGGGGCGCCCGCGCCCACCGTCATAACGTGGACAACGTCAACGTCGGCTTCAACACGGGCGTGGGCGTGGGCATGGGCAGGGGGTACTCGGGATTCGGACACGGATACGACGCGGGGTACTCATACGACTCTGCGTCTGGGTACGAGTTCGATTACTCCAAGACCGCCTCCGGGCCACATTTGTGTTTTTTTTTTTTTTTTTTTTTTTTTTTACTTCTGTTTCGATACACCCGCTTCGATACCGGTACCCCCCCGCAGTCACCACCGCTGCCATCCGTGTCGGTCCACTCACTTACCCGCTCGAGTGTACGCCTTGCTGTGCTGTGCGGTACACGCCCTCGACCGCGACCGATCTCGTCTACAACCTTCTTTTTCCGTTCATCATTTCGTATATATATCGCTGTATCTATACAATCCGCTCTCAACCCCCCCCCCCCCCCCCGTATACGTATATGTACACGCGTACCGGTTGATTTACCTGTATCTCGCGATCGCTAGCACCTTTATTTTTTTCTTCGGAATCCAAGGAAGGAAGGATATTTCGTTAGATCATTCGAGCGTCGAGCTTGGGCATGGCACGGATTCGGATCCGGTACTGAGCGTACAGTAAGTATCAGCGTAAGTATGAGCAGGAGGCCTAGAGGCTAGGAGCGTCTGAATTCAAATTATGGATCGGCGTCGTCGGGCAGATGGGAATGACACATGTCGTGTAGAGTGTAGAGTTCTGAGAGAAATGCCCGGGGTTGAGGAAAGTGGCCGTGGCGGCAGATGGAGAACAATAAGAGTACTAAGATAACATAATAACGACTTGATCAGGAGGAACTAGTATTATAACTGCTGCCGATATCTGTAAGTTCATGTTGTGGTGCTACGTACTTATGATCCCGTGAGACTTGTAAGTTGCGCTGAACGGCGAGCCTGAAGACTTGATGGGAGCTCAGTCGTATACATCAGTGCATACGAAGGTCAGATATTGAACGTCGACCTCAGGCTGCATCGCAGACGCCAGGTTTCTTTGAGACGGAGGGTCTGACTGGAAACGGAGATGGGGCGCATTCTAGAAAGCAAACCAAAGTGACATAAGCGTATTTGGAGGCGTGGCGTGGGCGTTTGTGAAGCTGCTTTCTTCTCCGACGAACAATAAGACATAAGACGGATGAGGATTGATATTGAGGATTGAGGATTGCAATATTGAGGATTGAGGATGCGGAAGGGGAAGGGGAAGGGGATGAGGAATCGGAGCTAGCGGAGAACGATGCGGATATGCGGATATACGGCGATGATGGTGTGAGTTGAAGTGGACCTGGTGATGATGGATGAAGAAAGCAGGCTGATCTCGTAAGGAGAAAGGACATGGAGTAGAGAGCAGTGCGGCTGGTAGAGGAAAACACGGATGGTTGGACTGCTATTCAATAGACTTGGAGCCAGAACGCTGACGACGAGGATGCCCATTTTGCGTTAAAGGCTTCTGGTGAAAGCGTTATGCAAGAATAGTGTCAAATAACCACACGAACGTCGTATTATCACAAGGCCATAGAGCGGGAAGTACTCACTACGGAGGTAAGGCAAAGCTCTGAATCATTAGAGCGCCATGTGGATTGTCAGTGATTTTCCCAGAGGCGCTGACAATGTGACACCGATGAGAGTCGGACGGACGGAAGGATGATGTAGTGGGTGGGCGGGGCGGCGGAGAGAACGGGAGGTATATTACTCGTAAGCTCATGGACCCTCATCGGAGATTCGATAATACTTACTTACTTACGATGATGAGAAGCTTATACCACAACAAGTACCGCCTCGTGGGTTGGTACAAGCACCGAGACCAAGAGAGTATGATGTATCGGCGAAATCGACCTTCCAACGCGTAAAGTCATACCGATTCCGTCTTCGGTCTCAGCGATCGCATGTACTGTAATAGCGAAGGAGCGATGGATCGGTTGGTTGGTTCTCTGATGGTAGAAAGAAGGATAGCCGGTTGATTTGATTTGATGGTTGACGGTTGATGACGCCCACAGGTCCTGCTGTAATCTTGCACCACGCGTATACGCATACTTGTATATATGTATCCAATTAGCACCAGAACGACGGGCTGACTCTCGACTCTCGTGGAGGCTCCCAGGAGGGACTGAGAAATCGGCATGCGTGGCGTGGTGGGAACGCAAAGCGGAGGTAAGTGGTATCAGCGCAAGCTTGACTCGGAATCATTTTCCTCACATCACCTTTGCATCTGAATCATGACCATACTTACATTGATGCCGGGCGCGTGACAGTAAGTATTAAAGTTCATATGGCCGTGAATGTGCTAGCAAAAAGGAAACAAAAGACGGTTTGATTAATTGGTGGGAAAACGAGGTATGGTGTGACTCGACGTACCGCTGGTGGAAGGCCAAGGAAGGCGAGTGGTCTAGTCTTTTGGTTGGTTCCAGGGGAACAGATACCGCGATCTAGAGTCCACAGGCACTGGAGGCGACATCATCTACTGTGTAATATGAAGCTGAGAGAAAAAGAGAGAAGGCATAGCACGGAGACTGTATTGCACTTGGTCCCTCAACATTGTGGGCGCTCAGGAGATACCTGAGCACCGCGTTCGCAACATGACGTGGGGAAAGTACTGTGGGGGCAATGATACGATGGTGATCACGATAAGCATGCGGTAAAGGCTTACCGCTACCGGCGGTACAGGTGCAACTTGGTGTATCCAGGGCCGTGATGCGAGCTTACCGCTTCCAAGCCGTTTGTGACCGCATAATCGCTCCGTACTTTCCATAGCAGGCTAGCACGATAAAGGGACCTGCAACCGAAGACCGAGGACTGAGGAGTGAAGAGTGAGGGTACGACCAAGAGGAGTAGTGGCGCAACATCATGGACTAGGAACGGGGGGCGTCTGGGTACAATGAACTGAACTGAACTTGCACTTGAAGGACGGATAAGGGCACAATTTGGTGGCGCTGGGATTCGTGGATGTGGTGGGTGCGTGTGGGCGGTTGATGAAGATGTCTTTGTACTAGGATGGTGTTGATGACGAAGGCGATACATATAGGAGCGATTTTGAATGTTTGCGTTTCTTAGCTTGCGGGGCCAATAGAAGGACAAGGAAATCTTGTCTCGTTTCGTCGTCGAACACCGATGAACATATTCCAGCGTAATCGTCCAGCAGTAACCAAGCCGGTTGACCGTAAGGTACCTAAAGCGAATTAGAGACTTGTGTATTTTTTGAGCAGCAGACTCCGGTCCACAGATACGTTTGTAGTCGTCAAGAAAGACCCGTGCCCAAAATTCAAATTCAAAAGACGTAGCGGCCAAGCCCAATCTTCCTGACACGACCAAGAACCACCACATCGGGGAGAGAATAACCGAACATAATGAGCATTTGAGAGGGTATCCACTGGTCGCAAGAACGGTGGAAAGTTCAAGCAAGGTTCGAGGAAGCAAGGAGCGAATTTGAGACGGAGCCTACTAGGACAGGATTTTACACCCATGGAACACACGGCCACCACGAGTCGCGATGGCCAGGTGTGGAATTTGTGAAGCTGTTGTCGACCGGTGGCTGTAGTCGCAAGCAGGTGTTGGTAAGAGACAAGATGATGACGGAGAATAATGAACCAGTTGACGCTATAGGCGCTTGTCCGAGTCACTCTTCCTTCGCCACCACGTCGCAGTCGCACCATGTTTCGTTCGTGCTATGGCTTCTGCTCCGACTCTGCTCAGTTTTTACCGTATCAACTGATTGATATCTCATGAATGTTTTGTTCTACGCAACCAACCCGCCGCCATCGGATGTTTTGCGTCTTCCAGAGGTTTTTAGCAGCCAACGCGATGAGCTGACGTCAAGTTCGCAGTATGTAATTTCATTGCTAAATTCCTCCGACTTATAATGTGTTCATTGTGCTGTCCCATCAAATCTTTTCCCCTGAGTTTCGTTTGGGGTCGTCGGCGCAGTACCCATATATCGTCCCACGGCTAGCGTTGTCTTCAAACAAGGGTAATTGTTTATGAAGTGTTCTTTCGAGAATGGTTAAGGCTGGAGGAATACGTAGTCAGGTATGCCGTCTCTCTTGGCTTTATACGGATTTTGACTCAGTTTTCGGATCGACGGGTTTTGAGTTACAAAATGCCGCCCCTTGAGCTGCCTGAGTCTGATTCCCCATACCGTGGTGAGGCGGGCGTATCGACATCCTGACGCTCCCCGAATGCTCCTTCATTATTCCAACATCTACGGACGATTTGAGAGACTTTGTGGCTGCTAGCTAACAATTTCCTTCCCGTCCTCATCGACTTCTCTGCGGAACCGCTTCCGCCAAGGCAAGTACTCGTTTGAGGTCCATTTATCCGTAGATTTCTAACATTCGCGTCACTGTCAGCCTTTCCAGGAACTTGACCTCACCGATTGTCTGAAGACCATTCTCAATGAGCGCGTCGTATGTAGATTATTTGAGTCTCACTTTTCGACTTACTCGAACAGCTTCTAGTCATCAAGCCACCGCCTCATCTTAGGTCTTCAGGCTTCATCATTCACTCCTTTCAACGTCGAGAACCATTCTTTCCTACCGCTATCCACGTCACCGGCGCGACTCCTACTCGTGACCAGGTTTCCGACCA
The DNA here is from genome assembly GCA_032158425.1 of Pleurotus giganteus. Classification (NCBI taxonomy): domain Eukaryota; kingdom Fungi; phylum Basidiomycota; class Agaricomycetes; order Agaricales; family Pleurotaceae; genus Pleurotus; species Pleurotus giganteus. The sequence continues at coordinate 2,219,037 of JAPEHR010000009.1, read as the reverse complement.
CTTAATGATAATCGTTACTCTGTTTTGGGGCCTGAATACCGATACCCAGTCAGGCACCCTTCGACCCTCCCTTTCCTGCAACACCATCACCGCCGACAACTTATCAGATTACCCAGCACTCTGGCTTGGTGTCGTATTCACCCCTTCAGACGGTACCTAGGCCTGTTGTGGGAACTGGGAAGCGAGACCCGGCTGAGCGGCGAGGGTGCTAAGTAACAAGATAAGGAAAGTATGAACTGGGGACATGGAAACTCCCGAGCGAGGCCTGTTTAATTCACCTACCCATTTAAGGCTTTGCTCCCCCCTCCATCTCCCTCCCCCTCTCTAACTTAATTCAGGTCGGCCGTATTAGCTCCTGGTGCCCCGTTGATGTGGTATGGAGGGTACATCTGCATCTGCACCAGGATGGTCTAACTAGCCCCCAACGCAATGCGTAATTCTACCCCGAATCTACGGCCTTGTGCGAAATTATTCCTCACAATCCAGCCCACCATAACTCACCACCTTCGAATTTTGGGGCGTCCCAGTTTGTTGATATTGTCCCTCCGCTTTGCCCCCGGCGGCTGTGTGACTCGGCTTTAAGACGTGGATGCCCCGGTTGCTACTTGGCTCTCTCCCCTGGATCTCCTACCACCGTTCTTGTTTCTTTCCGCTGACCATGTATTATACTGATTGGTTGCTAGACTCACGAGCGGTACAACAAGAGACGAGAAGTCCCTCCGTTGCCGACCCCTCCATATGTCCTAGTCTCAATCAATTTCTCCTCTTCGGGCGCCCTCTGTCCAAAGCTCTTCGCGGAGAACAATATTTCGTCGCCTTTCCTTCAAGGTAGTTGGTACATCACCATCCCACGAAATCCTCTTCAACGTCAGTCATCGCCACGCTGCTGTCGCTGGCAGTCAGAATTCAATTACATTACCAAGCTAGCCCTTGAAGTACTCGTGTTCCACTATTCTACATACGTTCTAAACCTCCTCCGAAATCGCTAGGAATGCTTGCTGCGACCATATGGCAACTACTTACTTACTTACTACCCTCGAAACATAGCCTGGCCCGATATCCATCACCCATCACCCAACCCCATAATCGAGGGTTCTCGGCATTCGTTCACCGGACTCCGCTTCCCTCAAAGGCTTGTCGAAAGCCTCGATGATTCTCAATCCCCTCTATCTTTTGATGTCCTACAAAATCTGCGTCGCTTCCGATAACTCAATGGAAGGACTGTTCGTTGCTTCACGAGGCTCTTCGGACGCGTTTATTCCCTCCAAGATGGGGCCCCAAAATGGAGAGAGAAGCCGACCACATGGTGGTGATCATCCTTGGGCGACGCCTGGGCGTTATGTTGTCATGGTTCAAGTTCCCGGTCGTAGGCGTGGCTCCAAATCTAGTGCTAGTCAAGCTTCATTGGTTCTTTACTATGAGTTGAAGGTTTACACGTCAATACAATAAGTATGTCCTCGTCAGCGCCGTCTCAGTTGCTTCGTTAGATACATGGATTATGCGAATTACATCATTAACATGTGAGGTTGTATTCATATTGGTTGGTTTACATGTTTAGGTCATCGTGCATCAAGACGCATCGCTAATTACCACCGCTGCAGTCAGTGCTGCTTCATGACTGTTGTCTGCGCCATACTTTACCAAAGTCATCGCCAGGACATCGCCGACTCATGAATCATGACCATAATAAGTCATCTGGACCCACGAACGATGACAACAAATGCGCCATGACCGTGACATTTCTTGCGATGGCGATGTCACACGAGGCGATACCACTGCATGAGAAGAGCCTCTTACCAACGTTTTACGGACCCACGACGTACCGGTCGGCGGCATGCCTCGTGCTCGGTTTATCTAGCGTGGCGAGGCAGATCTACCCATCGTGCTCCGTGTCTCAACGTTCTGCAACTCCCCTCTACCCTTGTCGATGCCCAGCGATGAGCGAGAGCCATGGATGCAATTCGGTGGCTTGTATCGCCCGGTTAACGACCTCAGCCAGCCTTGGGTTGCGTCTCCAGTCTTGTCAACGCCGCACGGACTTCCTTGGACGAAAACATCGCTTCCAACTGACCAGCCTGGGCCGTCGTTTTCCCAACGACCACCAGCTCATCAAACCCCGGATCTAAGTAGGACAAGCGGAGCGGGTGGGGCGACGAGGAGAAGGAGAGTATGGGGGTTTTTGAGTCGCATTCGAGGTACGCTTGATGTTGTATGGTGTTTTCGGTGGTTGGACAAAACATTTGCCTTTGTTTAGGATCGTACGATGCAAAACCTCGCAGCGTGTCACAACCCCAATCAATGTCCTCCCCTCCTACCACCGATTTCGCCATGGATGACCGAGTACCACTCTCCGAGTGGAAGGCGTACGGGTACTATGCATGGCCAAGTGTTAACGGCGTACCAGTGAGAAACTCTTGTGAGTATCCCGGGCATATTGTTCTGACCTTCAGCTTATAGGACTCAGCGCCGGGACCAACTACTCCCTCACAAGTTGACGTTCAAGAAGTATTCGACTCGCTACGAGATGCCGATGGTGATCATCCCGAGCGATGGGTCCCCGGTATCCAACACAGCGCCTTGCCGCCTCGCCCCACTCGGTGGAAAGAGCCCAGCCCCCAAGATCCATTACCCTTCCCTTGGGAATGCCAGCTCAATCCCTTCCTTGAACACCAAATTTTCGGACCCACTCCCTTGTGGTTTGACGTCGGTCAAGACCCCTCGATACTCTGCTACGGCACCGTTGAAACTACGATACCCCTCTCCCGCGCCGACAGATCTCAACCAGCGACTTTCCCCTTCCTCACACACATGTTCATCAACGCTATCGGCGACGATCCCATACAACCCTTCCTCTGGCCGTTCATGGTCCGCAATCCCAAAGGCATCAAATGCGAAGACGTGTATAATGCCATTTACGAAAATTTCCAGCACTACGTCTCCAATTCGGAGTACGATGATTGGCCGCAGGTTAGGCAAGTCCAATGTACCAAGGCGTACCGAGCTAGAATTTCGTCTATGGCGAACCAGAGTCCGAGGTACGAGGAAGGGATCCGTCGCGTAGACTATCTGGGGGATAATATCATGTTTCGAGGACTTGAACCCAATCCGAACATGGATGGGTGGGTCATGTTTGTTGGACGCATATGGTGACGCGCCATTTTTGTTTGGTTCGTTATATACCCGCCCACCGAGTCGTTTTCGCGTTGCATCTGGACATCATGTACAACGAGTTCGCGGACTTCATTAATCATTCTTGCATATACCTGTCGGCCTCGAAGGCAATGGATTATGTACTACCAATGTACTACTTGTATTATTATGTTACTCGACCACGCAAGACCCAAGAAATATTCAGCAACCGAATAAGAGGGGATCAGGGTACAAGTGCAGCCCGCTCGTCCAGAGCATAGCAAAGGGCAATCATGGAAGAATGCAAATGAACTGGAGATTTCGACCTATGGAAGACAGCGGGAGTTAGCGTCAAAGAAATGCGTTATACGGACAGAAGCGTACTGTGCCTCAGCTGCACGAGCGCGGTGTAACACTATGTTGATGGGCCAAAGAATATGAATTGAATTTCCAGGAAGAATTAGTGGATCTCACGCTGTCATCCACAACATCAACATCTCTTTTGTAGGGAAGCCTTTGGATGACTCCTCCATAATAGCGGTTCATCTCTACCATGGTGGTAGCTTGGGCCTCCAATGTCTCGTACTCAACGCCGGTTATGCAGGCCCCATCAATAGCGGTGAAGAACCACTTCATCGAAGCGAATTCAGCATCGCCCATTTTGAGATGCTTCGTATGCGCTTCCACACCAGTATCCCATCCGGATCCGAGGTATTCTTTGTATTCATGATGAACTTGTTGTTCGATAGAAAACTCTTCATGCTCGACCGATGCAATAACGAAGCGAAATCCGTAGCCTTTAATAAGGGGAGCGAAGTGTGCGAGCTTCGCGGTATCCTTGCTGTCGGCAAGTCGCTTGCCGATCCGCCCAGGGCATATCGTCGACTTCTTGAGAAGGATGAGAATCATTGTCGGCGCGTTTGGGATCCCAGAGTCAACGGCATAGCGCCATGTGCGAAATACGTCCCGAAGTTCAGGTATAGCGCCGGATAGGTTTTCGAGGCGAGGGAGGGGGACAGAGAGGGGCACTTCAACTTCTCCCTTTGTGACTACTAGGTGATAGATAAAATAGGCAAGCGGCGTATTTGTACCTTCCTCGACGGAAACTGAGGCGTTCGACAGGCCGGTGTACATTGCAATGACGGTTGTCGAATATCCAAGGTCTTCCTTGTTGGAAAGAGTGGTCGTCTGCCCATCATGGACGGCCGTAAATGTAATCTGCGGATTGAAACCTGGGAGAATGATGCAGAGTGTTGCGACATGTGCATGCGATACTCGTTCGGTACTATGCAAGTGAAGTTATGAGTGCCTAAGTAAGGTGCGCAAGTCTGACAAACCGTACCTAATTCGTAAGGGGGTACCATGGTCTTGAGGAGAGTAAGTAGAAAATCGATCTAAGCGGAAGCTTGGTGACCCATAATTCTTGATGTTGATGCGCAGGGGGTCCACTGACGCGAGGCCTGCTCTGTTCACAAAGCTGTTCCATCGAGGATTCTGGGGCTGAACCGGCGTATACAAGTATACAATTCAAATGATTTGCTATCGGAAGAGGATAACAGACACGCACTGTGTCGATTCTGCTGCCGCAAGGCAACATTGGAAAGCCAAACATCGTGGTCATGATTCCAGGGTAGGGAGCATCGTCATGAATTGTGAGATTCGCCACCTTAGCGTCGTTGGGCCTTATATAGTAAGAATCGACGTGCTCGCTAAGATGAACCTTGAAGAGACTGTCATCAGTAAAGGCGATATGATAACGGTCATCCAGGACTTACGTGCATGCGATCAATGTCACCAGTACATGGTGGGAGATATCCCTTCTTCGAAGGCTCGAAAGCGTGCCAATTGTTGAGAACGGTTAAGTCGGTGAGGGGATCCATGGTAGATGATAGAATGAAAGGAAGAGATCAGGGGTAAAGTTGAATGTGGTAAAGTATTCAGAACGCGTCGATATATATAGGCTTGAAAACGAGGACAAAGAGTTGAAAAACATGAAAGGGACTTTGAATGTGGACAAGGTGAGCACGAAGGTCACGGGATCGCGCGGGTTGCTTTATGCTTGCTAGCAAAGGGCCACAAGATTTGCAAGGCCAATTTTGTTTTCCCTTTGATGTCCTTAGCGAATATATGGGGGGCGTGCCGTGAACCAATAATGCGCTCAGCACGGTAAAAGGTCACCGGCATGGAGCTGACGATCAAAGGCTACTATCAGCCAAAGTGTGAAGGAGGCCTTGGAATATTACGCACACCGCCATGCAGCCGTTCGATGTCTTGCTTCCGTTGCGAAGATAATGAATAGTTCGCGTCAGGGCGCATCGGGGGGTAGTGACGAGGCCTATGACGAGCGGTGAGGATCCAGTCTTTGTCTCAAAGGTTCTATTGTTCCAAAGCCGCTGTGGATTTGCAGACTATGGATTTGCAGACAAAGACCACGAGGCGTTGCTCCAAAGTTCGGCGCCTGGGATCTGTTACGAAGCCTTGCCTTCGGTCTCAATTACTAGACGAGATCGGTACGGCAACCACATACGCTAACCCTGTCGAGCTATAACAAAATTTGAGAAGAACGCCTGGGCAGATGTACAGTATGGGCGAAAAGCAGCGACGAAACTCTCACATGTTGGGAGTAGTTCCGGTGCCAAAGATATCGAGAAGGATGGAAGCCTGTAAGCTATTGGTCGCCCGCTATTTCCCTATTCTGCTACAAAGTCGTTTATTCGCCTCGTCAATGTCGATTTACGTGCAAAGTCACGCACCGACAGCCCCTAACCAGCCATTAAACTTCCAACTTCGAAACCTTGAAGCACCAAGCGATCCGCGCATTCCTGTAACTAGGGTAGAATGCTGAACCAACCGTGTAGCAGTCTTCCACCGCGTTAAGACGTGGAGAACGAATCCACGCTTCGACGGCTTCGACGCCTCGATTGAGCTTGCCTGCCTTGCAATCAGGAAAGAGCAAGTTCATCCCAGATTGAGTCCCATTGCGCACAGAAGGTAATCGATGATAGAATTCGCTTAGATAGCCGAGTCATAACGTGTCAGCCAGACGTCATGCAGTCATGGCTACTCCGAGTAGGAAGGTTCAACCAATGGGTGCTGATCGTCGTTATTACTGTTAGAACGTTCAGGAGTCAGTAATCTGAGTATGAAGGGGATTCACCGAAGGCTTCAGCGAGTCCGATGACGACCCGCGGCGAAGACTGGTAAAGACGCTTCGGTACAAACCACGAGAGGGAGGAGGTAGTCATCTTGACGAATTGCACAGGGGCTTCGACCAAAGAGACCCAAGGAGAATTCAGCATCGGGTATGGAGCGAGGACGATATACTTAGGATTGCTTCCATAGCGAATACAAATACAAATTGTAGAGTCAACCTTCTGGCCACAAACTCAATGTTCGCAAAGCGAGTACTCCGATTCGAAGAGCTACCAAACGAAATCAGTCAAGTCAAGGACGATTGCATGGTGTCCGCAGTCAACCTACATCAGATTCCTTATTCACTTTTATCTTTCGATCTTCCATGAACCCTCGTCTATGTTTCTCCGCCATCTCCCTAGTCAACCCAAGATCATGCTCGAGAATCAATTCAACGAGCTCTGGTGGCAGCGTGCGTTCGGTAAGAGCTTCGCAAGCGCGGGGTAAAAGAATGCGTAATGTCGGTACATTCGTGCCACGATTTTGTTCCGGAATGTCAGCGGTGGTGAGGACGTGGACGCCCGCGAGACCATCATAGGACATCGCTGGGTACTCTGCGGTATCTGATTGGTCGGAATCATCTACGAGGAAGAAGCAAAGCTGGGCGGCAAGACTATAGTTAGTCAAGTTAAGATGAAGGGGGCGAATAGGAGGTTTACAATTTTGCGGACGGCCGGAGGGGCATCCTGGATTGATGCTGCATGACCTAGACCTTGGACTTTGTGCTAGAAATCGCATAAGATCTTCGTCAATCTGGTGCAACGACAATAAGCTGGTTGGACATACCTGGATCCAGTTGGGGAACGAGATGATTCGGCCGGTACCATGGCCTACCGGAGGAGGGGCTTCATTGGCAAAGGTTGTTGTGACTGTCCCCAACGGAACATACTGGTTGTCGTCTTCCCAATCGGAAGGATAGTCGGTTTCGTAGGCGTCATAATCGATCTCGGGTGGATCTGTATCCGGTAGGTAGAAGGAAATGGAGAAGTTCTAATGAGAACATCATCCTCCAGTAAGATAGCGTGGAGCACCTCGAAATATGTATACCTCGTGCGTGTAATCCATTATCCCAGGGAAATCGTCTTCTGACCTCGCTCTACGGAACCCTAAGCCGAGATCTCGAACGTGCTCATTGCTGTCAAAATAATATATGACAGAAGCTGCAATCCTTTCGTGAGGCTGCGAGAAACGTCAACAAAAAGACGCAAGGGAAACGACGTAAACTAACCATGCCTTCGAGGTGCCAAGTGCCCGTGTAGGTTTCACCAGGTTTCAAGATATAATTCGCGGCCTGGAGATTGTCATCAAGATGCACAAAAGACAAACGTCAACGAAACGAACCTTGACAATAACCTTCAAAGATTGGCCTTGAAGCGAGGTAGGGATGAATGGGTCGCTCGGGTCTACAGAAATTTGTCGATTCTGCCAGTCGGATTTCATTCGAGAAGCAAGTTTCTCGTCCTTTTCCTTCTTGTTCACAAGCGATTTGGCCTTTTCGTCTGCTTGCTTTGCCAAAAGCTGCTCCCAATCCTCCTTAGACGTCCCCTCACGAGCGTCTGACCTTTCTGCCCAGCGTATAACTACTGGAGGTATCAGCAGAATTCAAGAGCAAGGCGGCAATATGAAACTAACAAGACGCTGAGGTGCCACTGGCGAAGGTGGCGGCCCGAGTCTGCTCGAAATGCGGCAACGCGCAGAGAAAGACCTTTTCGATGAGGCGATAGAGCGTCGGGAATCTTTCGCGAGGTCCCAATCCGTTAATATAGGAATCGATGCTGACTTCCGTCCGATCTTGGGAAACGGTAAAAATGGACGGCACCCAAGCGTATTGCGATGAATGGCTAATGCTATCTTCATCGAAGCTTACTGTGGTTACGAACTTCCCGTCGACGAGAAAAGGCAGCTTTACGCCAGGATGTACGGGGCTCGTTTCCGCGACGTAGGGGTCTTAATTAAGTCGTAAGAGGTAGCAAGCGATAAAATTCAGACGTGACATACATAGTGATGGGTGTATAAGGTCTTGGACCTGCAACGTATATGTTAGGATGCGAAAGGAAGAGAGGAACTTCAACTGACCATCCCATGAGTGCCTGGATGAAAGTCTTTAGGCTCTATCGCGGCCAAGGCGTCTAGCTCTTTAACGAGCTGTGCGGAGGGTAAATGAGGCACATCCACCGCTGCTAGTTATACTAAGGTTGGGACACTTACTTCTTGCTGCAATGACGCAGGAACCAGGCCATCCGACACGTAGACTCCAACGGTGTCTCGCAGTTCAGGTGCACGTATCGCAAAGTTCGACGTTCGAGCGTATTTCAGCGAAGCCCTCACATCTTCTGAAATCTTCTGATTGTCGATGGTGCGTTCAGGGAGAGTATCAGAGTGGAGACGAATACGATGGTCAATGGCTTTGATACGATCTGCTTCGGCCCTTAGCTCCCTGTTAAATGCGACGAAAGATAGTGTTAGAGAAGCATTTGGGTGAGAATCAGCGTCTCACCAGAGGGTATCGACGACACGCTGATCTACCTCAATACCAGGCCTGATTAGGTTCGCTTCCTCCGCCCACTTTTTACCCAAATCTCCTATCTTGAAGACCCATCTATCCTTCGCTCTGACGGCGTCGCTAAAGTTGTTCAGTCTGATCTCAGATATCAGCAAATCCATTGCGATGGCTGAGCGTTGAACGTTGATGTTGGGCATGCCGTTTCGTTATATAATGGCTTGTCAGGGTCCGAGAACATGAACGACACGTGCGAGCTGGAACGTACACGCGTTTCAGCGCGTCTGGACGCGTTCTACCCTTTAATCAGTGCTGAATGAGAGATATAGCGATGTCAAAGACAGTAGATGCTGCACTTCTATCAGTTTCTGGGCAGGTCGTGTCGTGAGAGAAAAGGCAAGACGGGCGCTAACCTGACGTGACCCTCCTTTTACCGCTCCTCATCGTCCCGCGCATCGTATCGCATTCAAGTTTGATATTCAAAAGTCGCCGCACTAAATAAATTGAAAACGCTATGCAGGCTACAAATAATTCACGCGACTCCTCCTGCTCAACCTGTTGTCTTCGCAAACCGGTTGTGAACCTGTCTGTTGGACGTCGTGGAGAAATGGGCGATTTCCACCTCTCTATTTTCCGATCTCTCTCAACTTCGTCACCTGTGCGGCTCCGCGGCTCGCCCGTGTGGGCACATCTCGCGTAAGTGGCTATACATGACTGAGCGACTCTCGTAAGATCTTTGTTTATTCATAGGATCGGGGACAGCTGCTCGCTTCCGGGACTCGGTTGGGGTTTTCTTCCGAATTCTGATGAGTGATTGGCACGCAGATGAATGGCTTTCTGAAGCGTATTTGCATGATGGGGTTCGTTTTGTACTAATTGAGAGACGGGGACCATTTTCAATTGACGGAAGGGCGTCTTGTCTCCGGGGTTTGTGTAGATCCTGACAGGCTATTTGGGGAATAACTCGCATACGCATCCCCTACTTATACGGACATCGTTCTCTCAGTCGCTGTAAGTTTTCCTTCCTTACCCCCCAGAATGCTCTACCCTCATCGACCTCTCATAGCCTCGCTCTTGCTAAGCACCATTTCGTTGTCGACCCCCGTCGCTGCGGCTGCCGTTGTCATCCCCACATGCGCCGGGGGGGACGGCTATGGTTCACGGGAAATGTTCCTCACTCCCTCACCCGAGGTATTATTCCTCGAGCCCGTACAGTTGCACAAACTAAACTTATCATTTTAGGACCAGCTTGTCATTAGCGACATTACGGTAGCCTCGCAGTCACCAGTAATTACGCTATTCGCCGGTAGTCTGACCTCATCTTTTGAATAACCTGTTAGATGCTAACTTGAACGATATTATGTAGAGACACTCACTCTCGGAACTGTCACTCGTAGTATCACGAAGCTCGAAGATCAGGGAGCGTCTGCCACGACCTACAAGGTGGATGCGCCTGGATGGCCGGATCCAGTCACGGGCAAGAACGTTCTTGCATACGCAAAATCCAGTAACAAAGGTCGTTCCTTGGTACCTTCCCGAGATTGTGATTCGAACTTACCTAACGCAGCCTTTACCGATGAGCTCAAGTGGCTGAAGCAAATTAAAGAATGGCTGGCGGACGGCAAGTACAACAACCTAAATTGGATTGTCTTCCGTGGCGTAGATAAGATTCGCTTGGAGCGGACGAAGTGGTACACCGACGTTATACTTCCCCTTCTCATCAAGGGTGATATCAAGGGCTGCGAGACGCAACTTAAGCCTCGCCTTCCTTACGTTGTACAAAACGTTAAATATTATGTGTACGTCTCTCAGGTCTCGGAGTACCTATCTGGGTGATGATGCGGCTGAACCGTTAGCGTAACATATGGCGTCCTGCACTTGGATATCCAACCCGACAATGTCTTGTGGAACAATGACGCCACCCAGGCCAACCTCATAGATTGGGGATATGCAAAGGAATCGCAGGTACGTCCGATAGCGCCCTTTTGAACTAGAACTCAAACCTGCTCGTAGTGGACCGACGCGGTTCAAAAGGATGTTGAAGGAAAGGTTGAGAAGTCATTCATGAGGGATACTACGCGGGTCTGCCAAACGTTTTAGTACAGGGTATAACGCACTAGTGTAGTAGAAACGTCCGAGATATCTCCTCCTGCTTTTCATACATTTCTAGTGATCACTCCTCGTATCCATTCAATCGCCTTCACTCCTTCCTTTATCCCGTAAATGCCAGCAAGAGCGAATCAGTGCATCTGCCCCTCCCACACGAACCATTCACCGGGAACATTACTCTCAGCACATTTATCGCGAAACAGCAGCGCGTCAGGCGCAAGAACATCATGCGTACCAATCACCCCATGTACCTTTATACCCGCTTGCTTGAGAGCCGCAAAAGCTCCTAACGGATAAAGAGCTGGAGAAATGATTGGGTCGGAGCGAGAGATTGGTACGGCGGTTGAGGGATGATTGGACATTGGCGGGTGGGCTGACCAGGCTCGGGAGCAGGATTCAATCAGCTCAACGCCGAGAATGGGGTCGACTCTGTCTACTTCGCCAATGGATGGGTTGGTGTTTCTGTGGTCGCAGGCAGGACTTATGACGATGAGGCTTTTGAGCACCGCTCTCATTAATATGCCGTCCAGCTTCCTTCGAAAATCGTCCGCATCCTGAATGACAACCTCTCCGAAGTTAATTGGCGAAGGATCTAGTTCAGCAAGCTTGTTGCTCCACCAAAAGCCCAGGGAGAGGACGATATTCCCTCCAGCACTATCACCCATGAGACTGATGTGCTCTTCCGTATGTGCCGCTTTCTCGATGGCGTCTTGAAGGAATCGATAGAGTATCGGCAGCGATTCACTTGCCGGACTATTCGGAGCTAAGGGGTAACTAACGAGGGTGTTTCGAATGATTGCGATATCTCAGGCTGAGAAGCAAGCAGTGCGATGAATGACCAATGTTCGCGAGCAGAGGGTGATTGGAATCCGCCGCCAGCAAAGTAGTAAATCCTATGCTTTGGGATGGACTTAGCCCCTGAGGCGTTGGACAGCTTCGACGTCGGTGCGAAGTCATACACCCATAGGTCGCCTTGGAGTCTCTCAGATATTCTGCAACCGTGTTTAAACTGAAGTCTCCGAAATAAACTCTGCGAGAAGGCAGGAAGGGGCTTGCCAGGTTTGATGAGGAGAGGTCTTAGGGGCTTCATGACTTTGCGAAGAACGCGGTAGAGCAGTGATAGTTCAGTTTCTGCAGTCGAGGAGTAAGAATGAACGGCTTTGTTGGAGGGATAATCCATAGTGTGAACAGAGATGCAGGATAACGAAGCCGACTCCGCTAAAAGAAATTCTGTAGGCTCCTATCAATCCCAAAATATCACACCCCTTGCTCTAACAACGAAGTCCGAGCTCCATCGCTCGGATTTCCAAGGCCTGGGATACGATAAACATAATTAGGCATTAGTAGCACGGTGAATGAGACTAGAAACTCACCATCCTCTTTGAATAATACCTCGAAAAGTAGAAATCTCCTGTCGCGAACCACAACTGAGTACAACACAGGCGTGAGGCAATGTTATTATTTAACGAGAACGAAAATTATGACTTACGCCAGGATATCCCGAAGGTCGGTGTGCGCCTTTAGATTCTCCTTCTTCGTCCATCCCCCACATCGGAGAGGTCTTGTCAATGACTTCGTCACCGAAAAGATCGCGCATGGTATCACGGATATCGTGGTACCCGGTGCTGTAACACAGACATGGCATCAGTAGATTGACATCCAAGATATGAGACGCGAAGCAACGTACGCAAAGATGACAACATCAGCATCTAGAGAGGATCCGTCGGTGAAGAAGACGGCGTTCCTAGTGAAACGATCCACTTCAACGCCTTGCTTGATCTTGATCTTTCCGTTGATAATTTGTTCAGCGCAGCCGACGTCAATCCCTGTCGAAGTAACATTAATTAAGGATGCAGAGGGTAATTAGAAGAATGTACGAACAATAGCCTTGCCCATAGATTTAGTTATCAGATGCTACTTGGTGAATGACTATCAGAACTTACCTCCAAGTCGTTCGTGCACCAAGCTCCACTGACCTGCGCCATCGACGCCATTATTCAGTTTCAGACCCGATTTCTTCAATCCGTCGTGCAACTCCTGGTGCTCATCCAACATCTTTTGTTGATTGGCGATAAATGTCTTCTTCAGCAACCCAAACGGCATTGAGGCGCATTTGAAATCAGCGACGTCAGTTGGTACATCCAACGGCCATATGCTCTCGAGGCTCGAGACCACGCTGGTCGAAGATACGACACACGTGGATGAGCGCTGTACCATGGTGACGGACTTCGCGCCGTGGGCTACGAAGTCTTGACACACATCCGCCGAAGTGTTACCAGCACCGATCACGACGACATCCTTCCCTCTAAACGGTTTCGCACCCATGAAATTACCCGTGTGAATGATAGTCCCCTCGAACTCGTTCATGCTCGGGTAAGTTGGGATGCGAGGAGCTCCGAGGGTACCTGCAGCAACCACGATATGAGCCGGGTGAATTTCCACTTCGGTGCCGTTACGATTGATGCGAACGGTCCACCGCCGCTTCTCGGGATCGTATTTCGGATAGGGGAGGGGCTGCGAATTGGTCCAGACGACGAGATCTTGGGAGATCGCGTACTGCTCAAGCCAATCCGCAAGTTTGTCACGAGGGGTGAACTTTGGCCAGGTCTTGGGGTACGGGTGGTATAGCACTATAAATACATGAATGAGACTTCTACAGTAGGGATAAGGTACAGCGCACTTTGGTGCTGGCCTTGAGGAGTGTGAAGGGTTAATGTCGGATACCGGTTTCTCCACACATCGCCGATACGCGGTGTTCGATCAACTACGATCGTAGGAATGTTCATTTGGTTGAAGCGAGCCGCGACGTTAAGTCCGGTCTGAGCCGCACCAACTATAAACGCGTGGGGATACGATAAGTGCAGAATTCACGGTGATCAAAAGCTATGTTACTCACTGATCAAAACATGAGGGTTTCTCTCCACATATTCGACGCGGGATTGCCTCACAGACTCCCAAGGGAGCGTGTGCCCGCCATAGACACCAAGCTCTGGCCCGCTCTCTTCGAAGCCTCTCAGGTCATCCAGAGTGAAGTAAACCGTCAACGCCTTCCACTCGCCGGCATTTTCGGACTGGACGAGACGGAAATAGCCACAGCCATGCGCGTACTTGGTTTCGAATGTAAATCCAGAAGCGACGCCAGTATGGATAGGCGTAACTGGACCTGCGTAAGGCTCGAGGTGAGGGCGCTCATCGAGTTTGATATCGGTGATCTCGGGAACCGACAAGCTCTCTTTCAGATACTGGCGGATCTTATCATGACCTTCGAGCGATCGGTTATCCCAAGTGAAGACGATGACGTCCCGAAGCCATCCTTCGGGGAGGAAAGCAGCTACGACTCCGTCTACGTCGTTGGCGTAGATGCGTCGCGCAAATTTATCCAACCAGGATGAGGCGACCTCTGTGGCGTCAGGATTAGACATGAATAAGTGGGATCGGCGGGGTGTATCGAACTAGGAGCTGAAACGAAGGTCCTTTTAAACGGTTTGAACCTATACGACGAGAAAGTTCCTTACTGAGACGACTATTGGATTGATAACGCGTATTCGCATGTGGGATTAGAAGGACGCAGAAGGCCTCAGACTGAGGGGCACTAGTGGCATGAGAGGACGCTCACTACGAAGTTATGCCCATAGTCCAGTAAGAATACTCCCCGGAGAAGCGCAGGTCTAAAAGTGTCGATGAGTTGCTGAGTCTCCGGTCGGACTGAAGTGGGTACCAGGTTCTGCGAATATCGCACTTGTATGCTATAATCGGTTTATGCGGCTATAAATAATGTGAGACCGAAGATCATATTCCCATACAACAGAAAGAGTTACACGCGGGCCGTGTCATTGCATGTACAGCTCGTCAAGCTGCCAAGGCCAAGGCATGCACAGACATTTCTGCGGTGTGGGGATCATGTCGCCACAACGGCAGGTGTAGTGACGCATCATTAGGGGTCATGGCCAGGGGCTTCAGGAGAGGCTGAAGATTGCCGTGCTATAAACAATCATATCAGAAATTGGTCATATGGGCCAAGTATAAGATGGGGACAAGGTCACTGCAGCTCCTGATTCGAGGTTCATCCCAGGAAACCCACTTGAAGCCGAAATTCCATCCTATCAAGGAGGGGCCAAGGAGCAGCGAATCGCAAGTTCCGGGGAGGCTGAGAAAACCAGCGTGGCAAGCGGCAGAGTCAGCTTAGAGTGGCGCTACTCCATGCAGGCTTAGATCATCCGTGCATGTGGGGAAGATAGACTCCATCCGTTGTCTGAAGGACATTCTTCGAAAAGAAATTCTTTGAAGATACTGTAGAACAGCCATTATCGAAGGCCAGCGAAGATAAAACAATGCCAAAGGTACGAGCGGTAGTGCGATAAGAGGGCTAGTCTCGGTTTTCCAACTTGAGGTGCCGAAGTAATGTGGTGCCGTTATCAGAACAGTAAATTGTCTGCTGAGTACAAGAAGCGCCGCCAAGCCCAAGGACGGAAATACCACTGCAAGTTACTGGTCAAGTACGCTAGTTCAAGAGAATGAGAATAAACGTACAGCTAATGAAACCGCGAATACTAGACAGAATGAGGCCAAGTAATCCGCGAAAAAGGGTAGCGTAACCTGCAGATGATATTACTTTCTGATAGCATAAGAGGGGATCAGTCATGCTTAACCTCCGGAGTGGATTTGCAGCATTGGAGGTTCCCGGTGTCGCATCGATTCGCAGGGAACGGGTACCTCGGGGGATGATTGGGACAACAGCAAAGGCTAATAGAGCCAGAATTAAACACGAGCAACCGTGTTGGCTAGCGTAAAAGTGAAGAGGATTGCCAGTAGTTGACCTGCGCTCAACTGGTGGGCTGAGCCGCAAGTTGGCTACTAGAGCGCATATAATCTGGCCTACGTACAACGATGAATCAGACGAACATCCAGCCCCACTATCTCATGTCAAGCCAAAAACTTACAGGACACAAACCGTTTGCTCCGTGATTGCCATCCTCGCGGAACCTTTCCGGTAGCTGTCGCCGCTGCTGGTCACCGGCTCCCTGCAGCGCTCTGAAGAAATAACCCGACACCGAATCTTGCCTAAACAAGACAAGGCCTCTTGGTTGGTTTCGAATCGACGCTTCGTCCATACGAGGGAACTTGAAGGTCAATGTGACGTGAAGGATCGTTATTTCACAGTGACCTGCGGTGCAATCTCGGCCGTTGGGTTCGAGACGCGTACCGCACCCAGCAGCCAGTCTGCTACTGTAAGAACTCGTTCGTAAGCGAAACGACAGCAGCTCCAGAATCAAGCACACTTACTGACTGTATTCGTAAGACCCAATCCGAACCCAGTAGAACGCCGTCATCTCTCTCAGGTGCAGCCCAGTCAACTTCAGACTCGAAAGTACATTTTCTGAAGAAATATAAGTATAAGGAGGACGGGGACTATATGGGGTGGACGGGTTATGTCGCAGTGGTGAATATACACTGATGTCAGAGAAGAGCTTGTCGTCGAAAACTCAGGTTGGCGGCGTGGGTGGTCCGACTCTGTCGGCGGCGTGGTCGGGTATCGACTTATGTAATGGCGAAGAAAAGCGGAAGACATGCGCATTAGAGAGTAGCAACTTCAAGTATGGCCGAGCTTCACTGCATAGAAGCTGGCAGAGACGGATGGGCTAGCCTGAGCAAGAAAGCCGACGTTGTTTGGTGATAGGGGGATCGCCAAATTGTGGACACAGCCACTAGCCATCCCGTTGAGATTGTCCGGCTCCGAGAGTATCGATCAACATACACTGACAACGCATAACCATATTCATATATACTACATCCGGAGCACGAACAGCCCCAAGTACGACAAAGTACTTCTAAGTCAAACCGTACATGAACAGAATCCACGGAAGGCCACAACAAAACAGACATTAAGTACATCGTCTTTACATATATTCACAGCAGTCCGCTCGAACTCATCTTCACCCAACGATCAGCCTCATCTTATCCCACCCCTCTCCGACTCTCACAAGACCCTTAAAGAACACCTTATCCAACAAAAAATCAACACGCTTAACACCATTCGCCCGCTCAATCATCTCCGTACTCCCTCCACGCCGGCACCGATGCGCATAGGCCCTCGAAACCGCCTTCTCCTCCGACATCGACAGCTTAGCCCAATCAATATGCGAAACCCGCTGGTGGAGAGTCTGATAGATCCCCATGAGGATGTCGTACAGCGTTATGGGCGGCGCAGCGTGCGCAGGGAGGTGTTCCCCACCATGCCCCGTCCCAAAGTGCGGGTTAAACTCCAACTTGATGGGCCACTGCGGAATCATATCGCACGTCACAATCAGCCGCGTGACCGGTGGGTGCGTCGCAGGCTGCTTGAGATCCTCCCACGACACCGGACTGCTTTGCCCAGGACCAAGAAGGCGTAAGGGGGTGAACGACGGCGCTGATAAATCGAAGATAAAGTCCGGCCGAGGCGATTCCCCGTTCAACCAGGGGTGAATCTGGAAGACCGTAGGTTGGACTGTTTGCCATGGTGAGAGCATCCCGGCGCTCATAGGGTATGGACTCCACCCTGGGCTTTGGGATGCCCACATCGGCTGTTGCGGTTGTTGGCCCTGGGCGCCGAAAGAGTGGCGTCGATGATAGTAATCCGTTGGTTGCGGTCCAAGGAACGGAGAGGTAGGGACGAACGGAGAGGATGGGGGAAATGCGACTGGCGTCATAGCTGGGCTGCTGTGAGGAGGCGGGCCGGACCACGACGGTCGACGAGGTCGCGTGTAATACGGGTTAAATGCGAATTCATCGCCGAAGTGGACGTGGCGAGGCGTGTTGGGAGTTCCCGGCGTGACGGGAGGAATATCACTGGGATTGGCGTACGGTGACTGAGGGTATAATGATGCACTTGGAATGAATGGCGATGCTTGATTCTGACCGTAGGCAGGATCAAGGTATTGCGTTAGCATGTACGATGGGTGTGGTGTGTAGACGTATGGGTCAGACATGGTTGACTGACGGGGGGAACGAGAGTTAGCTGAAGGACGATGTTCGAGAGCTGTGTGACTCACTTATTAACCTCGACAGTGCGACAAATATGGGTACACCGGTGCCAGAGACTCAGGACGCCTGCTTTGAAACCGGAATGACGAAGAGCCTCGGCTCTCTGAGGCGCGAGTCGGTGTCGGGGACCGCCTTATCCAGTGACAAAGTGAGAGTCGGGCTGTGGCCGATGGTGGGGGTGAGAGCAAGGATCTAAATCATCAGCACCGCCCGACCTGATATATTTTAAAAGGTCGCACCCTATCACTGATCGATATGTCCGATTACACAGGAAGAATTCTCCATAGAAGGTAACCTTCGCGCGTCTAACCCCCTGAAACCCATGATGAGCGCAGGTTTAGACGCCAGCGGAGACCCAGCAGCGATGCCAGAACGTACGAGAATGGCGACGAAGGGGAAGCCATTTGATCGACGGTTGACCAGAGAGGAAAGTGCGGTCCAAGCAACGCTTGCTGTGCTACCCAGCATGACGATCGCTTGAGACGAGAGCCGACCCGGGCTGAGTAAAGACCTCGACAATTCAATTCTTTCTGTGCGACGACGACATGTCCGCAGGCCATCCAATCCCTTACATCTACGGTTTCATCGGCTTTCCCACTGACGCCAGAAGAAGCAGCCTCGACAAGTGCGAACTGCGCACGTACTCAGTCGCTATCAACATCTATAATAGCCCACATCGTCCTTATGCACTGGGGAACGCATGATTAGAGGCTACCTGCCACGGTTCTAAACATAAACATACCCTGAACGTCCGACCACTACTGTACCCTGGTGACCATCTCTCGAAGAATTTCCACTGTGTGAAGCTCCGGCGTTGCGGTGGGTAAATTGCCTCTGGAATCTCTTGCATGAGGACTGTCGTATTCTATTGTTGGCAGTGAAAGGAGCGATGTCGATAAGCGCTGGGGACTCGGACTCGGAGAACCATTGGAACTGTCGAACAAAAGGCAAGCAGTTGAGAAAAGTTAGCGCCAGGACCTAGTCGTTAAGCGCGCTAGCACAGCCTTTCCTCGCCTCCGGGCCTCACAGCTCCGTTCAATCAACTTCAATGACTGCAGTCAATCGTTTGTAACATCGTCATAAATGTGATAAGAACAGCCTGTTATGATGTCAATATCGAAGACATGATTCAATTAGTTGAAAGTTTAGATTTTTTTCTCCCTACGTCGACGTTAACCTCTGCAGCGATGATCCCACTCAAATTTCCTCCTACCAGACGTACCGCACAAAGATACTGGACCACTGGACGTATCACTGTGGTAACTCCGGGAAGGCATTCAGCGAGATTATGATGTAGCTCATAAAGGAATCTATGGGAATAAGTAAGTCCGACTGATCAGATGTAGAGTATGACTCGAGTCTCGAGGACAAGGTCACGGTATTATTGAAAGAGCGAATGAACACGTACCATCAGGACCTTCAAGCGCATCATCCTCAGCCATATCCAACAAGCTCTCTATATAATTCCACATCGACATGACCCAATACGCCGTAACCTTCTCAAACTCCGGCGAGTTCAAGAACGTTTCCTTCGTAACAGAGTTGTCGGACGGGTCTCTCAATATGATCGCCTCGATGTCGGGGAAGGGCAATTTTCGGTGGATCGATAGGGCGGTAGTATCCTCAAAGTCCTCCGCATCCGCATCCGCGCCCTCGTCCGTATCCGCGTCTTCCAAATTCGTAAGGTTATGAGCCTCAAGAAAGGCTTCCTTGAGACATGCGAAGCGAGCCTTTTTGACGAACCCGAATCTGAATACGGCTAATTTGGCTTCGAGTTGAGGTTTGATAGCCAACCATACTAAATATTAATCTCATCAGCTTGCCGCACGAAGGATAGGGCGATAATGCGAATACTACTCACCTTCCTCGGTAAGCTGTTTGGGGCTGTAAATAAGCGGTTCGCTGAGCAACTTTCGTGCATGTTCTTCGGGATGTCCAGCGGCCGTAAGTCGCGATACAACTCTAGCGAGCGAAGTTAACGATGGCCTTGCGAATCATCAAAAAGAAAACGAAAAGAAAAACCTACTCTTGAAATCGCTCCGTTTGCCTCTTCCTGAATTGACCGTCGACCCATTCCTGCAAATCCGCACCCGTCTACGACAAAACAAACGAAAAGAGAGGATGAGTCACTAGTCTATGTCGATGTCATAAAGCACTGGGATATAGAGTACTTACCCTCTCAATCTCATTCGCAATGCGAGTACGCTCGAAGGAGAAAGTCTTGAAAGTGCCTTCTGCGAAATGGCGCTGAATCTGTTCACTAATCTCGATGAAATCCTGCTTCAGATAGTGTGACGGATCGTAGCTCTCGGGCGCCCCTAAAAAGATGAAGTACATATGAACAGACGAGAAGAATTTCAACTACAGATCCACGCGTACGAGGTCGAGTTTTTGGTATGAAAGTAAGCATGTATGGTTTGTAATTTGGGAACATCGACTCAAGTTGGCTCTTGGAAACCAAGCTGTCGGCGCGTGGATGTCAGAGTGAAATCTCATCTCGCGAGTACACGATGGGAATAATCGGCACCTACTTTGCTAATAAGCATGCCTCGCAAAGCCTGCGGCGGAGTCGACACTCGGGTTTGTTGGCCTCTCGATGACAGAACTTCGCGAACAATACGTCAACAGATGGAAAAGGGGGTGAAGCGATGGTTTAATTATAGCTACCTCGCAAACGGGTTCGCCGTAGAGTAACTCGGCGTATGCGAATCTCGATAGGTCTAAAGGACAAGGCAGACAGCCTTGCGCACGCATAACGGAATCCCAGAGCGATTTGGAGTCCTCGGCCTGAAGAAACCCACGGAAGGACTTGGACGTTCGGGAGAGGGCGATAAGGTCTGAGGGATGGAGGGACGACATGATCTATTGGCAGTATACACGACCTTTGTTAGCGGTTGATATGAGAAAGCTCAATACAGTCAACGCACCTCGATGAGAAGCTCCCATGGCATGGTCGAGAACATACCAGGGGCTCCTGGGCCTGGCAGGCTCGACGCCGAAACGTCACCATGAACTGTACCACTTTTTGTCGCCGCAACTGATTGAGACATGAATGAGAGTCTGAAAAGAAGAGACGTCTGATCAGGTTGATGGTTTGAAACCAAGTCGTCATGCAGTCATGCCCCTTGGACAGGGGCTATTCAGAGGTCCATCCGATGGTCCACGGTCGGCGCCACCAGTCTAGAACGTGTCAACATCGGTCCACCACTCCTGGGTCTCATGCATCCAGCAACGCTTGGCGAACATAGTCTTTTTGGCGATACGACATCGCGAACTTACATGGTCAAGACATACAAATGATGTCCACAGTGGAAACATGCTGATATACAAAACGAGATTCAGAGCGTACGGAGCATTACTCCGAATTGTGATAGGGAGCGGACGGGAACTTGAAGGAGGGTCCTTTCTTCGAAAGCACGACGACGCGAACGCGAACGTGAGGTGGATGGTGGTGATGAGTTTGAGGGAGAGACAAGGAACGAGACAGAACTGGATCGGAGCGAGACGCTCAACACTCTGGGGGGGTTTGAAAGACCACGATGCCATGGGGGCCCGGTGCTACGGGGGGTAAATGCAGCCAATCCGCCATCTGCAAATCATGCGCAGGCTCAATAAGAGCAAACGAAATCGCTCCCTCAGGCCGCGTAATAGTGCTCGCGTCAGCACCTTTCCTTTGATACGGATATCGGGCCTCGCCGATCGGACCAGCCCAATCCCAATCACTCAACATTATCTTGACTTCTTCCTCTTCTTCCTCTTCTTCCTCTTCGTCTTCTCCTCCTTCAAGCGACTGGGAGTCCCGATGCCGAAGAACGAGCACGCTAACATCCCGGACATCCCCATGGACGAAACCTTCATCGTGTAACGATTCGAGTGCTTGCCGAACTTGGGCGTGGACTCGCATTACTGTTGCTTGGGAAAGCTCGAAAGGGGACTTTTTGAGGTTGTACAGCGGCGTGTATTGGTCAGATATATCCTCCGTGACCACCATATACCACTCATGCAAACGGCGGACAGCAAGCAACTGCGGTGCGAAGCCTGGACGATGAGCCGCATCGTGTGCCGTCTGCGAGTAACGCAGCGTGAACTTAACACAAATCTTCCTCTTCGCCCCTCCATACTCGCAAGTCGCAGTAAACAAGCGTTTCGACGGGTCTACGAAATCGACGTAGGTGAATGGGACTTCTGTTGTGCCGATGTGGAAGGATCGAGGGAAGGGAAAGTGCGGCTGACGAGTTGCATCGCTGAGTAAGGTGGGATAACTTGAGCGCAGCGAACGCAAGGCGACGCGGAGAGCTGCGAAGAAGCGGGCTCCAGCAGTATGCGTTGTGAGAGAGTCCATAGATCGGAGTGGTACCGCATCGATGTACTGCAGATATAGCTTATCGGTGATGAAGACGGCGACAAACGCCGCAATGAGGTGGCCTTTCAACGGGAGTCAGCTGCGAAAGGGGTAAATGAAGCGTCCTCACCCTGGTCATGGAGAATGATCGTCGGAAAGTTGCAAAGCCCATCTACGTTGTCGAGGTAGCGCAGCCGACAATGCTCGATTATATAGCGGCCGGCTTGGATCATTGGGTCGGTGGGCTCGAGCGCGCGTTGTCCGACATGATGAGGAAGTAGACGAAGTAAGCTCCGTGTACAGAGACAGAGAGATCACCATCGTTCTCGTAGTTGCCAATAGCGCCTAACCGCGGTTTGTTGGGTAATATTCTAGATAAGATGCGGCCGAAGACTTCGTTATGGTCGGTTCGGTGCTCTGCAGAGTAGAGCTTAGGCATGATGTCATTTCGTAGGTTGAAATAGACATCGAAATCGGGCTCAGTGGGCTCAAACGTGTCGCTGTGAATGTTGTGGTGAAACTCAAATAATGTTTCGTCGAAAAGGATGGCAGGAATATCGGACTCCATTGGTCTACTCATGAGCATGACGCTCTGGGCTTCAGCAACGGATTCCGATGCCGATGAAGGTGGCTTGGACATATCCGACGTGAAAAAAGGGGTACGAAGACTGTGAAGAGGATCTGTTCCGAAAGATGAGACACGGAGAACGACAGGTTGCAGGAAGTAACTCACACGGCTCGATGATGAAGTGAGCTGCACGGCGGGGAAGGCCCCACGGATACGTGGCTCGTATAAAAGTTGCTTGATCCAACGCCGTAAGGGGGGAGAGCTCTAGGGATTTCAGCCACTGGACCTCGTCTGTTGAAGGAGGGAGGTCCGGGGCCTTCGACATAATGTGAGAGGATCAGGATGAGGCTGCAATGGTTGCCTCACCTTGAACACGTTTGCGCCGACCCGCCATAGATGTCCAACAGATGCCTCGGGCAAATCAATGCTGGTTTGCGTGATTTTGCGTGTTTCAGTATTGTACAGTTTTACCGGTAAGGGAGCCTCTGCGAAAGATTAGTGGAACGGCTACTATACGAGTATCATCATACTAGATATTGCGATGAGATGGAGAACATTGGGATCGGGGAAGACTTCGAAGAGGTCTGGAAGATCCCACGACGGAGGAATACGACGAAAGAGAGAAGTGACAGGCGGTAGGGCGGCCCATTCATCGTCCATCAGAGGCCCTGCATTCCTTTTGGGACTGGGAATATTAGGAGGAGCCTATGGAGAAATGTGCATGAGGCCTCGAAGATAGGTAAAGAGAACTGGGGGGCACGATAAACAGGTCCATCGCGGAGAGTGGCCATCCAAAGGCATCCGCCACTGCGTCAAAGCACTCATCGCGGGTACATTCCGGATTAACTTCAACGAATTTCAGATACGGAGAGTATGCATCGATAGAGAGCACAGTCAACCTGATCATCGTCGTCGTCGTTCACTAACTTCGTAAGCGTGACAGCATCACAAGAGTCCTGCGCGTGACACTCGTAACTCTTGCTTGCGCTTCTGTGAGTCCGACGCTCGCCGTGCCAGGTCGCTTGAATTCCTGACCCATAGTCTTGGTGGCTACCATTGCTAGAGGCTGGTTTCCTGTGGGTAATATCACAAACAGTGCCCCAATAGAAACCTGGCTTTCGTCAAAAATGAAAGGTTTTCTTCGGTACTCATCAACTTTTCGTGTTCGTTCGGCCAATTGTTCTTTCGTATTCCTCAATTCCCTTGGCTGACCTGGCGACAAAGTGCATCCGCCATCATGGGCATCGGGCGCACTACCCAATTTGAACTTCGAATCTCTTATATCGTACCCAACATCTCGACTCGTTACCCTCGATGGAACTTAGGAAGGCAGGCAACGTAAGGACTGTATTCCCGCAGGAATGACACGCTAACCATCTTACAACTAGGGCTGAAGCACTGGTGAGACAGTGAAAGGGTTTGGCATCGGTGTCACTGCGCCTCTGGCTGGCTCAACATCCACCGTTGCGATCTGTACTGCTGTTTCTATCTGGCCTCTTTCGATTCTGGTCTGAACTACCAATTCACCGGTCGCTTTTTTCGTCCATGGTTCCTTATGAGTGAGCCGAATTGTCCTTTGCTTTCTATTGGGTTGACTAACGCAATCGACGAGGTGGGCTTGGGTCCTATCCTAGGACACGACCGACGATCATGTCAGCTTCGCTCGACCATGGCGGACTTCCCATTCTATATCACCACTGTGCGTGCCCCTCAAGATCTGGTATGCTTTGTGATACCGTTGGACGGCTGGACGATGCCGGTGTGGTACTGACGTGGACGCTATCATAGGATGGTCGTATCTAGTGCAGGCGGCCATCGCATAGCTTCGTACATACTACAAAACCGAGTTTGTCACTCCAACGATGCGGTGGTATCCACGGTTTGAATTGATAACCTTGACTTCTTTATCTTCATTATTCTGGTACTGAGGACTCCATGGAGAGGATCGCGACTCGGAGAGGATCAATCCGCACTATCTCCCTTTCGAAGTCTCCCTTTACACATCCTACAGCACGCTTCACATTGCCTGGAAGGTTCTTAGCATCCGCACGTTCATGAGATATCATCAAATGTCTGGTATGTTTTTCTTTGTTTCATTCCTCCGGTTTCTGATGAGTTGATGATACCACAATCAGATCGTCTTATTCCGCCACTGGACCGGGAGTCATACGCTGTAGCACTGCCTCCTCTATTCATCTCTCACTCCACCTTCGGGCATTTTTTACGATATCACTCACTTCGTCCATTTCTGAGGGCGGCCTACGACTTTTACTAAGTAGGTCCTCGATTCGTCAACTCATGTCTAGTATGAAGTTTTCTGAGTCTTCCTACCTCGTGCTCACACTTCCTCTAGTTCTTGGCGGTTCTCGCGCAGCAATATTATGTCCCGGAGTCATTAATCGCTTGGATATGCTATGTAAAGCCTGGGAACATACCCCCGAATTCCAGTAAGACTACCTCTAACTAACACCCGAATCGTACTAATTACATGGGTAGAGCCGTCCTATTGAGCAATTGAACTGTAGTGAACAGCATCTTTAGCCGGTGGCTGATCGTGATTGCGTTTGACACGTTGCCTCAGAAGGTGCTAGCTCTACTCACCTTCCCATGTACCCACCCAGTAACGTTAGCTCAAGTCGCTCCGCCCGTCGGATATTCCGAACATCTTCAGTGGCTTTGCTATATTCCAACGCGGAGGGTTTTCCGGTGAGGACATGGTTATGACTGACGTCGGCCCCCGCTGACCTCTCTCCCCCAAGCCACCACCGTCCTGACGGAATTGGATGTTTATTTCTGCGATCCGTTCGAAGGGCCACCGCGACCCTCTCATCATTATTGATTTGCCCCGGACTTACGTCTTCATCCATCTTCTATGCGGCTTCTTTCCGCGGAGGCTGCGGTAGCGTCAATATCATGGCACCTCCTTTTGCATGGTTGTCCTCTGGCCTAGTCATGGCACCTGTATAATGTACCGGCCGGGCAACTGAGGAAGCGGGACGCCTCTTGACTCGCCAGGATAGATTTCCACAAATCTGCGTTCATTGGCAGCAATTTTCGATCTGCGTGGCTGATCATAATGATCATGCGATCGTAATATTGATCGCCACGGGGACGTTTTGAAATGGTGGAAATGTTTGATACCATCAGCTGCGTCGCCACAGAATATCCCACGCGGTTCCGCTCAACATGGCGTCTCTTGATGAAGTCACCATCAGCGCTCGGTATATAAATTCCCCATCGACTTTCATATCATACTCAATCCGCGTTGGCAGTGTAGTCGCCTAACTACGTCTCAACACTTCGCCATGAAAGCTTCGCTAAGTCTCGCTGCTTTCAGCTCTCTCGCGTTGCTGGCTTCCGCCTCCCTAGCGGCATCCGGATCTACGCCAGAGGACATATGCAAGCAAATTGAAGGCGCCATTTCAAGTTCAAGTGCAGTTTACTATCCGAGTATGTCCCAAATTCCATTGAACGCATTTGTTTCATGCTCATCGGAACGTACAGTCAACATCATTAAGTATAACGATGGCATTAATCACTGGGCTTCGTCAAGCACACAGCAGTCAGCTTGTGTTGTAGAGCCAGGTACCGCTGCGGATGTCGGGATCGCAGTGGGTTTTGTGTTATCTCTTACCGTTCACTCTCCGAACGTGTTTCCAGCTCACCAAGATCTCCGCGTCAAGAGTACCTTTCGCGGTGCGTAACCCCCATCTCTAGGATGGTTGTAATATGCCCTGACCGCCTTACGACTCGTATCAGGTGAAGGGCGGTGGACACGCCTCGAATCCTGGCTTTTCATCCACTACTGGCGTTCACATCGCCATGACCAGATTCAACCAGGTCAACTATGATGCCGCATCTCAAACTGTCACGTTCGGCTCTGGCTTGGTGTGGGACGATGTGTACGCCGCGCTGGAACCCAATGGTGTGAACGTTGTAGGTGGTCGAGTATCCGGTGTGGGCGTAGCTGGATTCACGCTAGGCGGAGGTACGGTCATGCTCCTCACTAAATGATTGTGGATATTCCTAACGTAGCGTGAAGGATATTCATGGAAGACAAACCAATATGGGCTAACCATTGACACTGTCACCGGCTACGAGCTGGTGAAACCCAACGGCGACGTTGTCACCGTCACCCAAGCATCCAACTCGGACCTTTTCTTCGCTCTACAGGTTAGTCGACCCTCATTTTTCGCACTCAGTGCCATCGTTTAATAATTTTTGTCAGGGTGGTTTCAATAATTTCGTAAGTCCCGTTTGCGCAGTGATGGCGATTCACTGATCCCCGAATGAAGGGAATCGTAACCAAATTCACGCTGAGGACATTCCCTCAAACTCAAGTTTGGGTAAGTCAAGAGTTAATGCATCCATTGTACTCCTCACTAAATGAGAACAGGGCGGTCTGATAACTTACGCCGCGCCTCACCTTGATGATGTCAACGCCGCAACTGCCAAATTCTCTGCTCAAGTCACCGACCCGAAAGCCGAGATTATTACTGCGTATAACTTTGTACTTGGCTCGGTACGTGGTTGCCTACTTATATTACTACATTGCACTTAAACGCAACATGGTCTTTCCTTATCAGCCTGGCGTTTCTCTTCTCGTATTTTATGACGCTCCGACTCCACCTCCGGGCATCTTTGACGACTTCTTGGATATTCCACACTTCACTAAAGATATTTCGACTCGCTCGTTCCTATCTCTGGTCAAGGCCTCTCCGTCACAAGCAGCTGCCGGTCAACGGTAAGAAATTAGTGACATTTTGAGGACTTCCCCTGAGTTTCTACTTTTTTATAGGGGCGTCTTCCACACCTTTCCTCTCCTCGGGTATTCAGAGAGCCTACTCAAGGCCATCGTCAATGAGTCTGTCGTATGTATATTTACGAACTTTCTTATACTCCTTCCTACCATTTCTTCCTAGTTCTACGGTCAAAGCCTCGGTCTCAAGTCCGCGTCTCTGATATCTTACGACGTCGAGCCATTCCTTCCTACGATCTTAACCCACGGCTCCGACGCATCCGCGTATCCTCCTACTCGCGCTCAAGGCTTTCTTCCACTTAACATCTACTTTTCGTGGGGCCTCGCCAACTTCGACGATGATTTCCACCAAGCCGTTAAACTCAGCGCTGCGCGAATTCGGGATTTGGCTATGGCTGACGGCCAGGGTCCGAGCTTGACCAGCGCGCCTTTATATGGGAATTACGCGATCTTTGATACACCTGTGTCAGAGATATTTGGATCCAAGCTGCCAGCGTTGCATCTGATCAAGTCGGCCGTTGATCCAGATAATGTTATGGGTCTCGCTGGAGGATGGAAGATTTAGGACATTATAAGTTCGCTTTCCTTACCCCTCATTTACATACAATACGTAGTGATAGCAATATATTTGAACTTACCAGCCCCTGAGGCAAAGACGGACCACGTGCATCCCGCTCCGCTTTTTCACTTTCATCTTGAACTTCAACTGCATCTGAGGCCTCTTCCAAATTCAACCGCTGCATTATCCATCTCTTTACCTGAGTCTTTTTTTTCTCTGGTTCACGGCGGTGATTTATTGATGTCCCTTCTGGATGGACTTGGGAGATTGCAAAAAGAAGTGGTGAAGTTGCGACATTCGACGCTTAATCGGCTGGCCTGATGAAGCATGGAAGCCGACTATAAATAACTCTACGTGAGCTCTCAGATAAAGCTTCGCTAGCGCTCCTCGTCCCATCTTTCCCCCTTCGTAGATCTCCTGCTGGACTCTACCAGTGATATCGAACGCGGACGCCATGTACCCACTAGGCGGCAACGCTCATGTTCCAAACGACGGCGGCTCGTATGTCTCTGACAAGAATGAAAATACAGGTATTCAAGGAATGGACAGTGCCAGCATTGAAGCTGAAGTGGCGACGACGAAGGATCCCACCTTGAATCCAGGAGACTTGACTTTTGAAGAAGGTGCTCAGTTTTTTGTTGTATATGGCGTTGCTGTTTGAAAATCTGACTTGACCGACACACGATAGACACCGCCGGTGGTATGGGTCGCCACCTAGGAGTATTCAGCTGTACCATGCTCATGTAAGTCGCGAATTTTCCTTTATGATACCCAGTTTTCTGACTTAGCATCATAAGCGTCGGCCGAATCATTGGAACTGGCATATTTTCAACGCCATCGTCAATCCTAGGCTCTGTCGGCTCTGTCGGAGCATCTCTAATGCTCTGGGTACTCGGATTCGTGCTCTCGTTCTGCGGCCTCTTTGTTTGGCTTGAGTATGGCACGATGTTCCCTCGTTCAGGGGGTGAAAAAGTATATCTTGAAGCGGTATACAAGAAGCCGAGGTACCTGGCTACCGTGATCTTCTCCGTCAATGCAATTGTACTCGGGTTCACTGCTTCTGGTTGCATAGTACGTGGGCCATCATCGATCATCACCTAATGGATAGAATTGCGTTGACGACAAGTGCAGGTGTTCGCAAACAAGTCAGTCGATTTTTTCAGATATTAGCAAAGACCATGATCTTATTAGTGAGGTAGTATCCTTGTTGCGGCCGGTCATAAAGCCGATCGCTGGGTTGTTCGTGGGATTGCCTTGGGCGGTAAGGTCGCTCTCGTTTCTACGCCATTGTATTGAATTTTCTTTGTAGTGATTGGTTTCGTGACAATTCTCCATGGCTTTACCCCGAGACTCGGTGTCCTTGTGATGAATGTTTGTGCTTGAGGCTCTTCACTTGACGGCGTGAGCTAATTACTTTGTCTAGGGACTCTCCGTCTTCAAGATAGTTATTTTACTCTTCATCGTCATCTCCGGTATGCCTATTCGATTGCTGAACCTAAAGTTAACACTTATACTTGGGCTCGCAACCAGGATGGGTTGTGCTTTCGGGCCGTACGCACATCCAAGATCCTCATGCCAATTTCCGCGATGCATTCGCTGGGAGTTCCCACAGCAGCAATGACGTTCGTCTGCTTCCTTCACTTCTTTTTTCTTTCTGTTTATTACGAGAAATACTTCCCATCACAGTACGCTACAGCCATGTTCAAAGTTTTGAATGCTTACGCCGGTTGGTCCAACGTTAACTACGTCCTAAACGACGTGAAGAATCCCGTTCGCACTCTCAAAATTGCCGGACCGCTGGGCCTCGGCATCTGCGCTATACTGTACCTGCTTGCGAATATTGCCTACTTTGCGTGAGTACTCAGCTCTCAGATCTCTGATGAGTGGCGGTTCGAATGTGGTGGCCAGGGCGGCCACAAAAGAAGAAATAAGGAAGTCTGGAGTCACCGTAGCGGCGTTGTTCTTTAGGAAGGTGTTCGGAGTGCACGCGCAACGTGCGCTGACAGTCTTTGTGGCTCTGAGGTGAGTAGTTTATATCCACGTCCGCGTATTTAGCTACTGATTCAAGTACTTCAGTGCTTTAGGGTAAGTAAATCCCTTTGCGCATCCGTCACAATGTCCTGATTCAATGATTTACTCTGATGACTTTTCGATAGGGTAATGTCCTTATCGGTTTACCGTTGACGCCACTTACTGAATTCCTAATTACCTGGTTTCCTAGAACGTTATCACTGTGGTACGTACCTCTCTATCACGCCCTTGCTGGTTGTACACTGCTCATACTGCGCACTCAGACTTTCTCTGCCTCTCGTGTCAACCAAGGTACCCATATCCAACCCCCGCTCCTGAGAATCCCATCTAACAATGAACGAACAGAGCTCGCCAAGGCTGGAATACCTCTCCCATTTGGTAATCGATTCTGGGCATCAAATTGGCCAACGGGGAAATCTCCCCTCCCCGGGCTCATCATCCACTTAATCCCATCCGTGATCGTGATAATTGCACCACCTCCGCAAGTTGCTTATCCCTTCATTTTAGACGTCGAAGGTTACCCTCAACAGATAATAAATCTGTTCATTATTGTCGTAAGCTATGATATCTTGATCTGTTCAGCACTCAGTAGATAATGACACTTGTGTCGAAACAGGGATTGTTCTGGTTGAGATACAAAAAGCCAACCGCAGTTCGACCATTCAAAGGTACGCTGGGCATCAATTCTTTCCAACATTGTTTGAATTCATTTTTGTTGCCCACCAGTTTGGTGGCCTCTCGCAGTCTTCTTCTTGGCCGCGGCCCTTTTCTGTGCGTACAGCACGTTCATTGTCAGCGGGGTGCATTCTGAAATCCCTCAGTGATAATCGCACCGTTCCTCCCACCCGCAAACGGCGTAGGAGACACACCTCCCATTCCTTATTATGTGTACGTCACTCTACCTATCCTTCTTCAGGCATTCTTGACCTTACGTTGGACGCATAGCTACTGCCTCGTTGGAATCGCGATCATGTGGACCGGTGTATTCTATTGGGCAGCATGGCGCGTTGTACTCCCTCGCGTGTTTGGGTATGAGCTGGTGCCGAGAAAAGAAGTGCTCGAGGATGGGACAGTGGTTACTCTGGTATGTAATTCTCGCGTCTTAACGCCACCGAAATACTGAAGAAAAGTTTGCTCAGTTCTCACGAAAGAAAGTACACGGTGACTGAACATGGGAGAAAGGGTCAGACATCATGCCGTGCTCATAGCACAAAATGACAGATTTGCGCTTCCGAGCCAGTAATCCATCCGTAGCACTCCTCTATCTGTTCCGCAAATTGTTTGCCCCGATTAGATCGATTCCTCCAGCTCAGCTTACCGCGTCAACATCCGGTGATGAGGCCTCCTGGAGACATGCTTAGAACGGCTTAGCCATCAAACGGAGAAGAAGACGAATAGATTGGTCGGTCGAATACAAACTGACACAACTTAGTTACAGGTGCTCAAAAGAGCATCACTACAAGCAGGTGCAGGCGCAACTGCGAACGACAAAACTAGACGCCCTGGTCATGGAAATCAGTCAGATCCGACGCAAAAGAAAGAATGATGACTAGTACCGTACTGCATGATGAAATTGAAAACGAGTGTGATCCCTCTGCGGAGGGCTGCGGACGGCCAAAACGAAGGACATCGTCAAGGAGTGGCTCAGAGATACGTAGGTGCGGAGGTATGTCAAAGCTTGTCGTAGTAAGTGTTGAGGGGAGGAATGGCGGGCTAGATGATAAGACAAAATCAACTGCGAAGATCAGCTTGCAAGCCGCAAAATTGACTGACATCAAGACCCTTGCGAATGCGAATGCTGGTGACGATGTCTTCGACCTTACTGCCTTTATCTAGGGGTGCTGCAAAATGATCATCATCAGTAATAACGCCCACGGACGAAGAGAGAGCATCCTACAGCCAGGCATGGTTTCCCAATGGTCGAGAACACACTGAGGGAACGCTTGACCTGAAGTTTCTGAACGCAAGTCTCCATTGAAACCGAAGGATTCTGCGACGGGAAGGTAAGCCTTAACGGTGAACATGGGTGATCCCGTCCGCTGCTCCTCGCTGAACACTTGGCCTCGGCGTTTGCTTAAGCAAGAGTAGACACCGCCTAGCGCAGTCTCGGGACATGATATCTCAACTGATTATGGGGTCATTAGTGAGCCTGTAAGCAAGCATGGAAAATACATACCTTGATAGATAGGTTCTTGGATCCCGGGGGTGGCAAGCAAGCAAGCTGCGTAGCAGACACGGCGACAGGTAGGTATTATTTGTGCCCCGCCTCGATGTATAGCATCGGCGAGAAGCTAGAAGGGTCGATATCAATAAAGGCGTGGATAACCAGCAGGAAGATCGGGGTCGCACCGTAACGTCCACAATGTTGAACCGAACACCACGCATACTCTCTCCGGCGCAGACACCCTCCTTGGTAGCCCATTGGAAGCCAGCGACACAGGAATCCTTGATTTCGTGGAGATATTGCACACCCTTAGTAACGTCGACAAGCAAATTCGGTCCAGTCGTATCAGGACCGAAACACCATATCTTGCGTCCATCGGTAACGTCCCATCCGTATTCGTCTGCAAGCACGCGAGCACGGGACTTGAAGTCGTCACGAGGGGTGATTTTTCGTTCTTCAATCGCCGTGGTCAATTCTTCACCAAGTGGCATAGCCTTCACGTAGAGCCGATTGTGCTTGTTCTGTGACTTCGATAAAGCGACGATCGATGACTCGGCTTTGACAGTTTCGCGGTAGGGAACAATGGGGTCAGAAATCTTCAGCGGGACGCCAGCATGATCGTCTTGGAGATCCTAGAAAGAATACTGTCGTTAGTAAATGGACCGGAATCGAGTACGCTGAGATCCACACCTTCAAGCAAACTTCCAAATGCAGTTCACCGGTTCCAGCAACGATGTGTTCACCAGTTTCCGCGGTCCAGGTCTGTATGGAAGGATCCGACTTAGAAAGACGCCTGAGGCCTTCCGTTAACTTGGGCAGATCAGCCTGATTCTTCACTTCGACGGCAACTTGAACGACGGGCGCCACCGAGAATTTCATAACCCTCATGTTGTGAGCAGTCTCAGATGTGGTGATCGTACCGCTCTTCAACAGGAACTGATCGATACCGAGGAGGCCGACAATATTACCAGCTGGGCAGTCTTCAATGGGCTCTACTGAGCGAGCCATCATAAGAACGGTCCGCTGGATAGATTTGATGAAGAGGTCGTCCTTCTTGCCAGGGATGTAATTAGGGCCTTGGATGCGGACCTTGGTTGCCGAACGGGCAGTGCCGGAGAAGACTCGTCCTAAGGCATAGAATCGTCCTTTGTCCGAGGTGGGCACCATCTTGGAGACGTAAAGAACCAAAGGCCCCTTCGGATCGCAGTGGCGAATTCCAACGGCGGACTCGTCATCCATGGGTCCTTCGTAAAGCGTCTCGACACGGTACCGTTGAGCGGTGACGGGAGAAGGGAGGTTGATGACTATCAGCTCCAAGAGGGAATCTCCTGCCGGTAGGAAATTACGCATAACAGCCTTGAGTAGCTCTTTGCCCTGAAGCTCACGTTCTTCAGGTATGAGTTGGATACCGAGTCGGTCGAGGATAGCGTCGATAGCGTCCGTCTTGGAGTTCATAACAGCGTCGAAAATTTTATAGATGGGGTCTAGGACAAACATATTGAATGCTCGCTCGAGGGGTCGTCCATCGGAATCGGTGCCTTTCGTTGTCCATTTACGAGTAGCTGGATTGAAGAAGTTATCGCCCCAAAGTCGAGACATCATCTTCTCCCTATCGACTCCAAAGCGTTTCGCGTAGCGATTAGCGAATTGGCGGAGAGTAAACCCCCATCCGTGGAGACCAGCTGCGAAAGCGACGGTGCCTTGTTCTGGATAGACTTGAATGTCACCAAGGGCCGCATCGTGGTAGGTAGAGATAACGACGTTCACGGACTCGACGGTGGAACGGAAGGATTGGTATAATTCTTCCTTGCTGCGTTGTAACTCGAGGAGAGCGCGATCTACTTTGTTGATGACGACGACGGGCTTGATGCGTTCAGCGAGCGCTTGTCGTAAAACGGTTTCCGTTTGCACACAAACGCCTTCTACGCAGTCAACGACGACGAGGGCACCATCAGTAACGCGGAGGGCAGCCGTGACTTCGGACGAAAAGTCAACGTGACCAGGTGAATCAATCAAATTGACGAGGAAGCCGTTTCCTATAGAAAGCGGGGTGAGGTTCAGGCGGCCGTCGAAGAGGGAAGATTCGCACCGTCAGTTTTCTGCTTGATGTTGGAGAGCTCCTCGCGATCAATTTCAAAGTACATCGATACAGCGGTAGACTTTATAGTGATGCCTCGTTCTTGCTCGTCAGGTCGCGAATCCGTCATGCATACCGAGCCAGCTTTGGAAGAGGCGATGATACCCGCCTTTGCGAGGAGCGAGTCGGTCAGAGTAGACTTTCCATGGTCAACTGAAAGCAGCGTCGAGACACCTGCACGACGACAAGAACTATCACTTACCGTGAGCGATGACGCTCATGTTGCGGATGTTGGTGGGCTTGTCCATAACACCGCGTATCTGATCTAAGGGGTATAACAAATAGGGTGAGTTGTACAGCCTCATGAACTAGAAAGAGTCGTTGCTTACCTATGGTGAAGTTACTGTGTCCGAAACTGAGCTTCAGATAGGTTTCATAGACGGTGAGATACTTACACCATTGATAGAAAAGACTCGATTGAGTGGATTGAATGCTTAGAATTCAGGGATCTTGTTATGTAGATAGGAGTCTTCACCACCTCGCCTTTTATGAAACTTCAAAGCAAAGGGGCGGTTCGGCTCCGAAGATTATTACAACTGACTCTGCCTATGATGCGATATACACGCGGGTAAATTTGAGGATAAAATAAGGTCAGTCACCACCAAATAAATCCAAGATGGATAGGAGACTCGCCTGCCGTCGTCTCTCCATTCAAAATGCTACTAGCGTCGGTACCGCCGAGGATTCAAGCCTAGTTCAACCGGGACCGAGGGCGTGCACAAGGATGCGAAGGCGTAGTATGACTCAATCCTTTCGATTGGAGCAGTGTGAATGCCCCTTGACTGAACTCCTCGCTCAAGGCGACGGGTGCGCACTGGTAGGAGTTGGACGTTGAGGTCATGGCGATTGGCGCCCGCAGAAATAATTGATCACAAAACAAGCGCTCAGCCCTTCCAACTCTTCCCCTCCTCAGACAGCCTCCCCTTAGATCTGATTCTGAAGCCATGAACATTCGTCTTGCTAGGGTATGATTTTTCTTTCTCGCTACGAGGTATATGTCTGATAAATACGCAACAGGTTCGTATGGCATCGTCCTTGGGTGCCCAGAGTCTCATTCAATAATAATCGCAGTTCAGGCGGACGACCTGCTCGGCATGCAGGCGGCGAATCTCCAGAATCTACCCGAAAACTATTTGATGAAGTTCTGTATGTCCCTTATCGATGTCTCCAGGGCCAAATGTCATGTTCGACAGGGATTTATCACGCAACGACCTGGCCGCAAATTTCCTTCGTCGCTGAAGATCACAAAGGGCGTATTGTAGGCTATGTTCTGGCTAAGATGTGCGTTTTTCTCATCCGTTTTTCACTCGAACTACGTTTGACGGAGATATTCGTGATAGCGACGAGGAGTCAGAGGAGAAAAGCACCCTCAATGGTCATATCAACTCAATTTCGGTTTTGCGATCATATCGGAGGTTGGGCCTGGCGAAGAAACTTATGCTCTTGTCTCGTGCGTGGTACTATTTTCGTTCGCTTTCACATTCACTCATTATCTGTACTATCCCCTCTATCCCTTTACATTCGCTTCGTTAGAAGACGCCATGATCAACGTATACAAGGCAACTTTCGTGTCACTTCACGTTCGGGCATCAAACAAGGCGGCCATCGCGTTATATAAGGACAGTCTTGGCTTCGAAGTTGCGTCAGTAGAGCGTAAATATTGTGAGTAAGATCTTTTCGAGCCACGTTCCTGCTTTCATATCGTCTATTGCAGACGCTGATGGTGAAGATGCATTATGCATGCGTCTGACGTTGAAACCCTCACCCTCATGACTACGGCCTTCCTGCTCGGCCCTTTTGATTGTGAATAACAGATACATAGAATTCAACTGTTTTTCCGCCTCCTCGATGCCTCATTCCTTCCTTTCTTGCGCTGCTGAGCCATCTATGAGAGACCATCCATAGGAGGCTAAGACAGACCTGACGTGATATCGCGCACTGTGACATTAAACCCATTCAGCGGGACTTCATGACGTCTTACTGTTGTCGGCGTATCTGGGCTGTACTCCGTTTTGACTGGGGATATCACCATTGACAGACGGGAAAGCTGTCCCTCCGCGAAATGATGGTACGGGCTCTCCTAGCGAACCTACACGAAGGTCAAGCATTCCCAGAACGATGCAGAGACGATCAGCACCAAGTTGACGGCCGTATATCACGACGGCTTAGAGTAGTATTGCGATATACTGATTTTATTGTGAGAACGCATCCCCGGCATTGATACTAGTACGGCCTCTCCACTCAGAGGATGGTGCAGGTTGACTGAGCACCCGGGG
Source organism: Pleurotus giganteus (assembly GCA_032158425.1). Classification (NCBI taxonomy): domain Eukaryota; kingdom Fungi; phylum Basidiomycota; class Agaricomycetes; order Agaricales; family Pleurotaceae; genus Pleurotus; species Pleurotus giganteus. The sequence continues at coordinate 2,182,248 of JAPEHR010000009.1, read as the reverse complement.
TATTGACCTTGCGAACGTCTGTCACTTTCAGCGTCTTCAGAGCTTTCTGTCCGATGAACGCCGCCTGCCACAACATATCCGAGCCGCCTCCCTGCTGCGGCGCTCCGACCTTTTGACCCTTTCTCTCCATCGAATACGGCCCTTCCACGATATCGTAGCTATGCTTCTTGTTTGCATAACAATCGTTAACGAACTAAAATGCAAGGGTAAGCCTGGATAGCTACAGCATTGAAGAGATACTGGACGTATCCGTACCTTGGCCCACGCTTTGTCGTCCTTGGTGAAGGACTTGGTCTTGAGCGACTTGTTCGGAGTATATTGCAACGTCACGATATAATAGTTCGGCCAGGTTTTCAACGGGTTCTTGCTATGACATTTTCCATATACTTCAGCTTCTGCAAGCGTCTGTAACGTGTATAAACATTCAAACAAACGGCCAAGAGGGCGGAAAGCGCACATCAAATACATATAGCCCGCCGGTTCCATTTACGGTGAAGTCGCCACCACTCGTACCATGTCTGGTGGGTGATGCACCCTTGGGGTAATTAGCGGCTACATGGGCTACTTCATCTCCAGTAACAGCGCGGTAGAACGTCGCAGACTTGGATAGATGAGCAGGTACGGAGTCCTTGGCGCGTGGTACCAAGGAATTCGGTGTCGCAAGAGCCGTAGCCAATCCGACAAGTAGAAAAGCGACGAATCCACTGAGAAGACGCATCCTCTAACCAGGGACTTGGAGGAGGACAGCAGGCCAGGAGCACCGAACACCAGCTTCATGGAGACGACCTTTTCAGCGATAATCGGCGTGAGGTAATGACAGGAGTCATTGGAGTAGAACCAAGTTCCCAGCGGGATACAGGTCTTCGAGAATGGCATAGGTAAGGGAAGCTCTGCGAGGTTGCGGAACTAGAAGAGGAGCCGATCTTGAACCATGTCCGGAATGGTTGAAAATGGTAGCGTCGGCCACGGGGCGCTGGTCGTCGCCGTTAGCTGGCCACAGCCTGTGTCAGAAGTTCATCCATTCATCCCGTCATCAAGTCGTCTGCAAACCCTCATCGGATGCGAAATACGTCTCCGTGTTGCTAGCTCTCACCATCCATACCTCGCTTAGAATTCGAAGAGATGAACTTCACCAAAGCTACCGCGTTGTTCGGAAGATGACCGAGCAAGCTAGTCCCCTGGTTATCTGGCAGTAGCTCGAGTGTAGGCTCGCGATCGAACTGTATCCTAGTAGCTCATGGCGTCAAGTCCAGCTCAGAAAATCGACTCAATTGTGTACCCCGCTCCAGCCTCGCTTACAAGGGCATCTCAAGTTCGTCGAGTCTACGGAGAATCGTACCAGTCTTCCCCTGCAGCCGCTTGAGCTGGTTTCCAGCTTTGGTCGGACTGATTCTTCCATATATTCGAACAAGAGCGATCGCCTGCGTACGCATTCTAGTGCTCGGCCTGTCTGCTGGCAACATGCAGCGCTCAATCGGACCGTCAGTTTACTCACACACAATCATCGGAAGCTAATCGCTACCTACAATGTTGTTTTACATCGCTCTGCTCAGCTTGATGGCTTCGGCATTGTGCAAGTCACTGGACTGAACGATCTCACAGTTTGGCTAATCTATAGACTGGGAACGAATAAATTCTCGAAAGCGACAGTTGCTCGAGCACACACCCATGGCCCTTTCGTATTCATACAAGTCCGTAGTATCCAGCAAATTCGTCGTCCCCTGCCTCCCTTGCACGCAACTCGACGACGCCCCTGATGAAATCCCCAATTTCTTTACCAACTAAATAGTCGAGGAAAGCGCTCGCCATGTCCAAGCCTACGAAAGGTATGTTCATCAACGATATCCAAAGACACGGAGACAAATGACATGCCTGCCGTTACCCCAGAACTAGTCCAGATCTTCTTGTCATCATTGATGACATAGCGTGCCTTCGCTACCCAATCAATCCCCTCGTTCTTGGTGTCTTCCTAGCAAAATCACACACTGAACTCAGCCACACGGTCTATTTACGGGAGAGTGGTGACTCGGAGGCAACCCACAAGAACCATCTTGAACGAGAATTTGTTAGAAGTGGCCTTCTTTCCACGAAGCAAGCCCGTCCCCGCCAATACCCACGATCCAGTGCAGACAGTGAGAATGTGCTTGGCGCCTGGCTCCTGACGTTTTACAAATTCAAGCAGTGAGTCGGGAACGCCTCCGGGGCGAGCGTTGGGACCTATCGAAACAGACGTCGAGATTCCGGCGTCCAAAGCGTACCCTTGATAAAATGATGGACGAGCTAACTCACCTCCAGGGATAAGGATGATATCGAATTGATCATCTCCTTTGATCTCATCGTAAGTACGAGATGGAACGAGCATAGGACCACCACAGGGTTGAACGGGGTCTAGCGTATGCGATAGATATGTCATGTCGATCGTGTACGCAGGTGGGGTCATCCCATGTTTTTCAACAAAGCGTTGAACGATCAACGGGGCCAAGAAACTGAAGAGCTCGATGGAACCCTGAAAATCGAGAGAAGTGACATCCGGAAAGAGGCAGAGTGCGAGACGAAGATGCTTCGGAGTGCTCATTGTAGATTGTGATCAAGCTGTCGGGTTTGGGGAGACGCAATGTTCGAGCTTTGAGCAGGTCTTTGGTTTATATACCGTAAGTGTTTGGTTTATATACCGTAAGTGATCGCTTCTGTGGTGATTGCTACAGTCATCAGTCGCATGGTGACCGGTGACAAGCTGACCTTGGAATTCTCATCAGCGGTTCATATTCCCCGTGAGCGTCAACGTATCACCACCACCACCACCACAGCCAAGTCGCAGCGCTTCGTCAGCAATCATTTCTGAAAAGTACCAACGTGCATGACGAACATGGATCAAGGTTAATTAACCATGATAAGAGACCCCACGTACCGTCAATGTCTTTGCTGCTGTAGAGGCATTTTAGTCCTGCATACCTTCTGAGAATTCCTACGGTTGCCATCGTGATTACTTATTCTAAGAACCGACCCAAGGGGCCAACGACGTTTTAGAAGATCAGATGCATCAGCAGCATTGGCTACCGACGGAACGATTCAGCGCTGGCCCAGATTGGCCACACCTTGACGTACTAGGACGCCAGCTGCGTTGACCGGGGGTTGATGGACATATCGCCGAGAAAGCATAGGCGACGTAGCACGTATATTCTAAAACATCGACTGAGTAGTAGCTCTTCGAGCCAAAAATTCGTTTTCCCTGTTACTTTTAATATGGTGGGTGAACATTCGAGCCTCAAAAGCGGGTGTTCCCCGCTCAGACTAGACGTAAATTCATTGGCATGATGTTCTCAATACAGGGCGATAACGACTTACCAGTCCCTTGGCAATTTCCGAGCTCGAGCTGGCCTACAAAACTACAGGACCCCCGTGCGTAGGGCTTGTGGGATCATGTGAGACGCAACGAAGATAATGGCGACGTACGGGTTGATTACTTGAGTTGTCACCGTACTCAAGCATATATGTTCTGATAGACTGGACCTACGGAAGGAATTAGGCGGAGTACTTGAGTCGCCACGCGTCATACCGATACCGTGACTCAGTCTCCATTATGATTACGTCCATCTTCTCATGTCTCTATCTGAACTCTCCCTGCGGTATCTTGCAATGCGTGATATCCAAATCAGCAACATTTCATAGTAACCGAAGAGCGCACTATGGTTTTCCGCTCCAAGACGGCAGCATCTGGACAAAATCTGCACCATTGGTCAATGTCTCCACAAAAACTGGCACAACGTACTGACCACGTAGGTTACCCACGCCAGAGGCTTTAACGACGACGAGTTTCCTGTTCTCTTGGTTCAAAGTAGGAGAAACGCAAACACGGGTTTTGCCGGTAGAAGCTAGCGCTGGTCCAGGCGCTAAACTGTCTAGCGTAGTAGGTTAGCGTATGTTCAACTTGTGCGGCTGTACTACGATGAAGCGTTTTTCAGACATCGACGCGATTTGCTTTCCACGAATGAGCGCTGGATTCTATGAAGATATGTGTCAAATCTATGTCGTCATATAGGTATTGGTCTCACCCACGGTACCACGATGCTTCGGCTTCCATGCTTCTCTCTAGGACGCCAATATGGATGAACATATTCAAGCCTTGGAAATCCTTCCAGAGCCAACAAAGGTACCCCGATATTGTGATTAAATGTTTAGTTATTTACCTCGGTTTTCAGAGTCTTACCATTAACTTTGCGAAGTCAGGATCGTTCGCTGATGCCTCAGCATTACACCAACATATCCTCCGCATGACGACCAGTCCACCACTCTCGTACTTTCATATCGTTACCACCATCTTTTGTTTCTTGGATCCACGACAAATACCGGACGATATGGGGGTGATTACGGAAGAAATGAAACTTCTGGTTTTCAGGGCTCGCTTGTCTCTGGAAATTCTATCACATCTCGCACACCTCCTACAGCTCAACGATCAGTACTATTATGGGCTGGCGAGCTACATCATCACCCACCATGATCGCGTATTCTCTTGGTTGGACTTCTGTCAGCGACACTTTTTTGGCCGCACCAACCCGAACGCCGCAATTGACGAGCGGCGTATGAGAATTACCCTCGCCTGCATTTTATCCGCGGTCTCGCGAGTCAGCAATATGCTGGATTGCACTAAGCACTCTATCCTTGGTAGGATGGTGATCCATATCTGGCACAAACTCCTGCGCATGGAATCCATCTACACTAGGCCTGATGTGTTCATGATGCGGATCGTGCTGGCTGTCGACTACATTCTGCCCACGTACCTACACCTTCAGAACATCATACACAGGAACTCTCCTCTTCCTCAGTACATTATTGATGCAGTCGGAGGATCATCTGCGGTTATCGCCTTCACTCTCGCACGTATGGAACGCGATGTCTTATACATCACCCCCGAGCTCGATGGAATCGATATCCCTTACGTGGGTATTAGAGGAGGATTCATCAATCTTAACTGTTTCGTGTCCTCCCCGGTCTACGGTTCTGAGCTCCTGGAACAGAGAGTCATAACACGCTCGGTGCACGTCATGAGGCAGGTCATAGAACGCGGCCCACCACCAAGTACGGACCTGATCTCGGATCCTCCTCCGTTGCCGGATCAGATCATTATTGCTTGTATCGGGTTTCTGGTCTGTTGCCCAAGATTCGGACCGGAAGCGGTGAGGGAGATGCTCAGTAGTGGTCTCATCCATATTCTGCGGACGAGGACACTGCCGTTGGACGTACCATTGTCATTCATCGCCGGTAGCCTGCAAACTGTCGAATTCATTCCCTTTCTAATCGTCGCCAACCTCTTTTATCCGTCCGTTATCAAAGACTCAAAGAAACACGCCACATCCACTCCGCCTATGGAGAACTGCCCCTTACCTGATTTATGGGGGCTTTATGATGCATACGTGAGTGCTTACGGGTACCTGTGGGAACGGGCAGGGAATATGGCTAGGATGTTTGAAAAATGTACCACCGTCAGTTCAAATTTCTTCACGATCTGCCGCCACTCACTAGCAGTTCCATTTCAAAGTGCAAAAGAGCCGGAAGTGATTGCCGGCTCAAACTATGCTCTGGCTGTCGCATAACGAAATATTGTTCTTCAGCATGTCAGCGCGTATCTTGGGAAAAGGGGCATAAAATCAATTGCATAATGTTCCAATGTAGCCACCGTTGAGTGTTCTTTCCCTTATCCGTTGTCAGCTCACAATCTGTATATATACTTCTAGATGAACACCGTGCAATTGCCAGTTGCCGGGACTTCTTATACCTCGCCTTCATTGAGCACTTCATTCTGCAAGAGCCCTCTGTTCGCAGCGAGATAGAAGCAGCAATAATATTGGTCCGTCGTCTGTCTCTTTCCGAGAGGGATGAGATCCCCGTTTTCAGCCCCTCAATGGCCCCGCACCGAAGGGCGGTTTGTTTAAAGAGGATGGATGAATTCCCGGAGATCTTCGGCATGCGTGAATGGAGGCGAAGCTTGCTGCCTAAATTCAGGCAGCTCGTTTCTACCGGTCGAATAAAGCATCTGACGATCATAAAGTGCCCTAAAGGATTTGATGAGGCGTACATCCTCGGTCCTCTGGCTTCGACAATGGCGTCGGGAATGGTGGACAGTAGTGGCTGGGATCGAGAAGCAGAACATTATGAATCTATTCGTCCAAAGCTATGGCCAGACAACGGGCTGCAGCTAGATTACATCATGTAACAACAGTATCGCCCCTGCTCCTATAGATAGTTAGGAGACCGCTTGGACTGGTTTGACCGATTGCGACTCTGAATGGCATGTTGCCATAAACGAAGGCAAAACTAATTGCGGTCGTCCGCGCTGGTGAGTCTATCTTCAAGAGGTCTAGACGACGAGAACTGCCGTATCCTCAAAATTTCCCGGTGCTGTATCTTCGTACACACCAACGCCCCTCGAAATTGATCAGTGACTCTTCGTAACAAAGATGGTATAGTCACCGTGCTTTATATCGTACAATCTCAAATAACGCTGATTGTATCGAATGAAAGAAGATGAAATCATTCGACCGCTATAATACAAGCTTTTAACGACAGAATTAAAGGAAACGGTGTCAGTCACAAAATACGCCTCCGTTGACGGAAACCTTGTCAAGCCGTTAGTCAAACGCCGTTGGACATACCAAACTTCACATACGTTTTGTCCTAGATCAATGAATGAGTGAGTATCAGACGGCTCTTACCAAGGGAACTACACACCTGTGATATACGCTGCGTCTTCTGATGCTAGGAAAGCCACGAGGTTCGCCACCTCCTCTGCGGTGCCATGTCGCTTCATCGGAACCGCCTAAGAAGCATGAACAAAAACAAATGAGAATATCAGAGCAATTGTTTACCTCCGCCGAAAGCCCGATTGCATCAAGAGTCGGGTCATCGAGGCCTCCAACTGGTAAAGTTAATCACTATATTCGTCGCTGATAAGTAGAAGGGGCGAACTCATGTCCGTAGCGATCGCACTGGGTGCGTATGCATTGACAGTGATTCCGTAGGGTGCCAGTTCCCGGGCTAGAGATCCTCTTGCCATGAGAGACGCGCACCTGAGGACGACATACTGTCTTACCTGTCGAATGGGTGAGACCACGCACGGCAAACTTGCTCGCGCAGTAAGCGGAGGCCAGCGGCGCGCCTGTATATAGAGAATCAACCAAGTGATCTCACGAAGAGTTTTATTACCATACCTTGCTTGCCGAAAAGTGAAGATGCACCAATAATTTTACCCCCACGCCCTTGGGCTATCATTTGCTTCGCAGCATACTTGTATTGAAGGAATACGCCTCTGCCATTGATGGCAAGCATTCTATCCCACTCGCTGACATCCACTGCAATATAGTCTATGCGTCAGAGATGCTACGAATCTCGATGACTCACTATCCACGACGGCCTTCACAGCAACGATACCCGCATTCGCTACCATCTGCGCAAGTATGACAAGTGATTAAAGCTGGCTGCTCTCGAAGCTCGATAACAGACAACTCACGACATCAAGGCTACCAAGACTTTCGACTGTTTGCTTGACCATTGCTTGAACCTCCGAGTCGACCGACACATCAGCGGGGACAATCACGGCCTGCCTTTGGTACTTCGCGACCTCAGCTTTCACATTCTCGAGTTGGTTGGTCTTGGAGGGTAAGTCATTCAGCCCGATGTTGTATCCAGCTTTGGCGAGGCGAAGTGCGATGGCACGACCGATACCTTGACTAGCGCCAGTGACGAGAGCAACACCTAAGGAGGCCATGAGAGATTGAGAGAGCTAGGAAGAGACAAGTGGTTAATATACTCACATAGACGTACGTACGTAATCACACCGTGAGTCTAGATGAATGACAATATCAGAAATGGGGGTGTAGAAGCACTGAGGAGCAAGCGAGCTCGCGGGCGTGTCGGCAGTCACTAAGACACGACCCTGTTTGAATGACTGATCTTGGCCTAGACAGAGCTCAATGCGTGCTTCACCATTCTACCTCATCTCCGCGAAGGCGAGAAACACTAGTCCATCAGGTCACGAGAGGACGTGGAAGGATGTCGGGCATCCGTCTGCAGACCATATGCTCTCGTGGGGCAGTAGGGTCGTGGCGTCATGACCTGTCCGCTACAGAAGCCTCGGTCAACGCGAGACCGAAATGCTACTCTGAGTCAAAATTTCATTGCCATTACCGATTTATACGATATTCAAATAACTTTTCCGTGAAGGTGTAGAAATTCGGCAAAAGAAACCTGGAGCAGTCGCAAATGTACTAGACCGATACTCCTGCTGGCGGCAGAATCATGTCCCAGGAACGAGTCCTGAGGGGACCTTCCCCGCAGTCTATGAATCTGATCACGAGGGGGTGTGAGTACCCCCGCAATGACACTGCATCGGTCTAGACTCTAGGATGGAATGTTAAGTCCCTGAACATTTCGATGCGTTGGTCATGGGGAACGAGATCATATCCCAATTCGGAAGTAAACTACTCTCAACGCACCGTCCCGAGGTGTGTTCCCCGCTATAAATGGAGTTGATTGGCTTGGGCATTGTCAACACAAGGTTTAAATGACTTACGCTAAGTCCTCAATCGCAAAATAGGCCACCATTGATGGAAACCTTGTCGTAGCGTTAGTAAATCCTTCTTTTGACATATGAGGCCCTGGACATACGCTTTGGCCTAAGTCAACGAGTTCGTGAATCATCGTTTCACAAAAAGCCTCAGAGAGCCACAGACCTGTGATGTAGGACGCGTCCGCCGAGGCTAAGAAAGACACAAGGCTCGCTACTTCGTCGGCAGTACCCCGTCTCTTAAGCGGAATCGTCTAGGAGGGACGTAAGCAAATAACTTTGGATATCACGCTGGGATGTCTACTTCTTCAGAGAGCCCGAGCGCAGCAAGGGTGGCTTCATCCGTCCGGGCAGCTGAAAAGAGTTCATATGGTGGGTTCACGAGATAGCAAAATCTAGCGAACCCATGTCTGTGGCGATGACACCTGGCGCGTATGCGTTGACAGTGATTCCATAGGGAGCCAGCTCTCGAGCTATGTGCACTTTCGTGAGGAAAGACATCGAAGGGATGAAACAATCTCTCCTTACCTGCGGACTGAGTAAGGCCACGCACAGCGAACTTGCTCGCGCAGTAAGCAGAAGCCAACACTGTGCCTGTTTATAGGAGATTGTTTGATATCTTGAACTGCCGTAGGAGGGGATCGCACCTTGCTTGCCGCAGAACGAAGATGCGCCGATGATTCTACCACCACGCCCCTGAGCTATCATTTGCTTCGCAGCATATTTATAGCATAGGAATACACCTCTGCCGTTGACGGCAAGTATTCTATCCCACTCGCTGGTTTCCGCTGTGTAGCCCAGACGTAAGAAAGGTTACCAAGTCGGCGAAGTGACCGTGGCTCACTTTCAATGACAGGATTCATCGAAACGATGCCTGCATTCGCTACCATCTGCGGAAGCGAAGCAGTTGAGTTCAGATCCGCTCGTGATACTCGACGACCTACAACATCAAGACTACCAAGATTTTCAACGGTTTGTTTGACCAGCGTTTGAACGTCCGAGTCAACGGAAACGTCAGCGGGGATGATAGCAGCCTGCCTCTGAAACTTCGTGACTTCTGCTTTCACACTCTCGAGGTTGGCGGTCTTGGAGTGTAAGTCATTCAGCGCAACGTTGTATCCACCCTTAGCAAGGCGAAGGGCGATGGCACGACCGATACCTTGGCTCGCACCGGTGACGAGAGCAACGCCTAAGGACGCCATGGGAAGTTGAGAAAGCGGATAAGAGACGAAGAGTTAATATACTCACAAGGAAGTATGTACGTAATCACTGGTGAATGTTGATATCAGACACGGGGGTGATGGATGATGGATGCAGAAGGGGAGGGAGAAGCGAATTCTCAGGAGCTGTCGCCAGTCCTTCTCACTGCCGCGCAAGAGGGTTTAGGACACGAGGGATAGAAGGACGCCAAGCATCAACCTGACCAGAGACAGAGAAGTGATAAGCAGAGAGAGGTCGTGGCGTTACTTATCTGTCCACTAGGGGTTGCCACCTTCGCGAAGTACTCTGACAACAAAGGCAATCGAATTCAAATTCATTCAAGGAAGAAAGAAGAAACTGAAATCGTACGGCTAACTTCTAAGCTAGCGAGCGTCATGTTAGCTGGAGGCTCTTCTAAGGGTCAAGCTACTCACATATACATGCTTCTGTATAGCAAGCACGTTACACCAAGCCATAGCATGCCGCGAATTCATCTTCTCCTTCCGCCTTTGGACTAAACTCGATTACGCGACTGATAATGCCAGCGACCTCTTCACCAACCAAATACTTCAAAAATGCATTCGCCATGTCCATACCTACGAATAAGTCGGCAATCATCGCAGCTACCCCCATTGACAGAGCGACTCTACCTGCAGTAATACCAGAACTAGTCCAAATCCTCTTATCATCGGTAACGACAAAACGAGCCTTGGCGATCCACTCGACGCCTGCGTCTTTAGTCGAGTCCTATGAAGGTTACGCCAGTCAATCCATGCCGGGCATCATATTGGAAGGAGTCTCACTTCAACCAGCTTGAACAGAGCTTTGTTGGACGTGGCTTTCTTCCCATTGAGGAGCCCGGCAGCGGCGAGGATCCAGGAGCCAGTACAAACAGACAAGATATGTTTTGCACCAGGCCCTTGCCGCTTCACAAACTCCAGCAGCGAACTTGGCAATACTGATGGATACGATCCTGGACCTGCAACACGAAAAAATGCTGCTTTAGAGGAATAAAGCGAAGAGTGTGCAACATACCTCCGGGGACTAACAAGACGTCAAACTGTTCGCCAGCCTTAACGTCATCATAGGTCCTAGAAGCGCTGACATTAGGACCACAAGTCGGTACGATGGGCTCCAAGGTCGGTCCCAAATATGTAATCTCGAAAGCATGAGAAGGAGGTTGATTGAAGAACGGAAACCGGGCGAGGTTCTCAGCCGTCAAGGAGCCCAGCTGCTCGATAGGACCTTGATAATCTAGGATGGTTACGTCTGGGTAGAGACAAACAGCGAGACGGAGGACAGTGGCCATGGTGGATATTCGTAGGTGAAAGAACCTATACCTCCTTTCCTTGGACTTCTGCAGCTTATATATGATTGTGTAGACAAGTTTCGTCATGATTGATTACAGACCTAGAGTACTGGTCACCAAACAACTGCGATCTGATACAATGATGGTCCTCACCTCGACGGTAGCCACGAGACACTGATTCCGCAGCGCAAGGGTTCTAACACTATGACACATGCTTCGTAAGTAACAAGAGAAAAGAATGCACATTTATGTGCAAATGGTGCTGCGCAACTACGATTATCAGGGGCTGGAATCGTTCCAGCGTCGTTATAACCCTTGGGGCAAAATAAATAAGTGGATGGTAGATTAATGGAGAAGCATGATCGTCCGTTCTTTGCGGTCAATTAGTATTTATGCCGATATGCCTAGGGCATTCAAAAAAGAGCCATTCATCGGCGTTGTCGTGCTGCGACGTGGTGTGGAATTTCACGGCTAACTACTAAGCTAGCGAGCGTCATGTTAGCTTGGGGCTCTCGTGGGGGTGAAGTTACTCACATACTTAATGTTATACGTACATACTTCTGTATATATAGCAAGCACGTTACACCAAGCCGTAGTACGCGGCAAATTCATCTTCTCCCTCTTCCTTTGGAGTGAACTCGACGAAACGACTGATGGTGGCAGCGACCTCTTCACCAGCCAAATACTTCAAAAACGCATTCGTCATGTCCATACCTACAAACATTGTCAGCGTCATCGCAGCTATTCACACTGAAGCGATCCCACCTGCAGTTATACCAGAACTAGTCCAAATCTTCTTATCGTCGGTGGCGACAAAACGAGCCTTCGCAATCCACTCAACACCCGCGTCTTTCGTCGATTCCTATGAAAGTCGTGAGTCAATCCAAGTTCGGCTTCATATTAGAAAGCGTCGTACTTTAATTAGCTTGAACACAGACTTGTTGGACGTAGCTCTCTTCCCATTGAGAAGTCCGGCAGTGGCAAGGATCCACGAGCCGGTGCAAATAGACAAGATATGTTTGGCACCAGGCTCTTGGCGCTTCAAAAACTCCAGCAGCGAACTTGGCACCATTGCTGGATCTGCTCCGGGACCTACACACGAAATGCTACTAAGTAGAATAAAGTGAAGAGCGCGAAACATACCTCCGGGGACTAACAAGACGTCAAACTGTTCGCCAGCTTTAACGTCGTCATAGGTCCTAGAAACGGTGACGGGAGGACCGGTAGGCGGCACGATGGGTTCCAACGTTGGGCCCAAATACGTAATCCTGAAAACATGAGAGGGAGGTTCATTGAAGAATGAGAACCGGGCGATGTTCTCGGCCGTCAAGCATCCCAACTGCTCGATAGGAGCTGCATAATCCAAGAGGGCTCCGTCTGGGAAAAGACAAACGGCGAGACGGAGGACAGTGGCCATGGTGGATATCTCGTAGGTGAAAGAACTTCTACCTCCCTTGCTTGAACTTCTGCAGCTTATATAGGATTATGTAGAGAAGCTTCGTCATGATGGATTATCAACCTAGAATAATGGTCAGTCATCAACCAAGCGCGATCTCATAAGCCCTCACCTCTACAACGGCCACGGGACGACTCCCCGTAGCGTGAGGTTTCGGAAACTATGATACATGCTTTGTAAGTTAAGAGACAATGAGGTACATATATGTGCATGATAACTATCATGGAGCAGGTTAGGAAGCGTTCCAACGCATCATAACCCTTGGGGCAAGATAAATAAGTGGATGGTATAGTAATGGAGAAGCATGCTCGTCCGTTCTTTGCGGTCAATTAATATTTACACCGATATACCTAGGGCATTCAAAAAACAGCCATTCATCGCCGTCGTCGTGCTGCAGCGTGGTGTATGGCAGGCGGAGGGACGTGAGGTACGTGTTGTACTGGGACCGGGACACCGTTGTAGTTCACATTAACTTGGACGGGAGCCTGCCCTTGGTTGAGAATTTGCACCTGAGGTAAACGATGGTGATCATCCCTCGCCGCAGCCAAAATGCGTTGATTACGCGCGGCCATGTCATTGTAGAGTTGATCTGGATCCGCACGCGCTAGGTGATGGGCAGCCAGTATCATGTCCTGACGCGCTTGGATTTGAAGCGCTCTCGCCTGGATGTCACGGATTTGTTGCTCAATATTCATATCGTCTTGTCGAGGTGCATTTGGCAGATTCGGCAGATGATGCACGGGTGGGGCGACAAGAGGATTGGGATAACGCGCAGGAGGAGGGGCCCGGGGAGCGCGCGGGGGAATCCGCACTGCCTGGACCTGCCTGAAAGCAGCTGGTCCCGGGTGTGCGCCTGCGGGCGGCGGCGCAGGAGGAAGATCAACTTTGATGTCCTCAGCATCAACATCAGGGTTCTCCTGTCGGTAATCTTGCATGGCTCGTTCAGCAGCTGCTTTGACCTAGGATACAATGGCTCAAAGAACTGCGAAAGAGGGGCAGAGATTACAAAGACGTACCTCGTCAGCATGTCGTTTCTCGACTTGATCCCATAATAGACATTTATTCGGTGCGTTGCTGGGCTGCGGAGCGTGAGGCTGGTACAGGGGTCGTTAGAGAGGGCTAGCGGATGTGAAGAGGGATCGAACGCACGTTTTGGTTGAAATGGTCATATCCGTTGATGATTTCCCTGCAAACATAGCAGGAGAGCGTCTGGCAATGTGGACAAGTCATCTTGTTGCACTACAGAAGAGCTTAGTAAATATATCGACAACGATAGCCATGCAAGACTCACGCCCGATTCCTTAATGAACGCTGGAGACCGATGAGCGACCGGCGTAGGGACATGGAAGAAAATAAATAGTACCTTTCTGACATTTGGGGCAATTGCGAAGAAGGGCTTGCGCTATAGCCCAGTTAACCTTGTTTGAACCAAAGTGGAGAAGAACACGTACTCATGGCTTCTTCAATTGTATGCCGACCATCGAGAAGTCTATCTTCATCAACCTCTGATAGATGGAACAAATAAGTACTAGCAGGGACGCGTAACGAGAGTCTGTGCGCTTACCCATACAAGTCTTCGGTAAATGGTCCTGTACCAATGCATCAGAATAAATACGGCGAAAATTGGGAGCGGGGACGAACCAGTTTCTTACAGGCTCGACAGCTAACAGCCCCACATTCCTCCCTTTCGCACCTGAAAAGCTTTTCGTCCGGGTTCTCCATAACAACCTTGTATTCGCAGAAAGGACATTCTTCGAGGCCCACGAGTCCAGCCGCTTCGATCTCCTTGCGCTGCTTGACGCGTTCGTAGAGCTCCCAGAGCTTGTCGCTCAAGAACCGCTTCAGCTCCGACTCCGGGAAGTGCAGCTTGCACCCAGATTGGTCCATGCACACAATGTTGGGGTTGTGCGAGCCGAGTTGGTTCTCCGCGTAGGAGACTATGCATTCGGAGCAGAAAAGATGGGCGTCGGGGCATTGTACCATTTTCTCCTTCAATAGAGGTTCAATTGACATGAAATGGGAGTGACGAAAGACATACGAAAGGATACGAAGTAAAGCAGCAACCGCACTCAATCCCGCCGTCATCCACATCTTCAGCTGGTTCTTCCGTCGGAGGCAGACTAGCGGCGTCTTCCTCTCCTTGGACTTTACGCCTGAGCCACTCAAGCTCCTGCATAAACTCGACATTGCTTTCAGCTTTCGATTTCCCTTTCGAACGGTAGGGTATCGTCTTGACCCGATACGGTAGAAAGGCAAGCTTCCGTTCTTCGCGGAGAAAGAGGTACGTAGGCGCGTAAAAGGTCTTGTGACGTAAAAGCGTGTTTCGTAAATGCGCCTTGGGTATCAAAGGATAGTCAATCTGAAGTTGCTCCTAGATTCGACAGTTAGGATTGGAGTCGTCCAGCATTTTATAATACTCACTATTGCCAGTGCAAAGTAATTACCACCAATAAGGGGTCTTTCAGTGCTCGCGTAGTCGACCTTCGGTTTCGGCACCCCTCTCTCCAAACCCAACAGTTCTTCAGCTTTCCTTTTCCCTTTGTTCTTCTCAATCTTTGGATAGCGGGGATTCTCGAAAAGCGCGTTAATGACCGCCTCGACTGTGTCATGCTGCGCAAGCAACTCTTGCGCGTATGCAGCTTGAACGTCGGGGACAACTTCGAGTACCTGGGCTAGCGGATCCTGGGGAATCACAAGATCAGCCTTAGGTGGCGTTGACGCGTCAGCGGTGGATTTGGACGAAGTAGCCATGGCCTGAGGGGGCGCGTTCTCGTCGCCGTCGTTGGGACGCAATACAGGCGCCTTTGTTGAAGTCAACATAGGGACCATTATGTTGTCCAAGCTTCCTGGGGCGACGTCCTTCAAAGGAACCTTCTGCGACGCAGGAGGCTCTAGCGAATCGTCCTCGGAGTCGGTAAGCTCGATAACAGGAATCTCATCTGCCAAGGGTCGTACAAGGGGTGCTTTGCCGACCACGGTTGGACGAGTGCGGGAAGCCGGCATTGCTGTCGAGTCAAAGACGGAAACGAGTCGGATACATTCAATCTAAAACATGAAATAGAATGGGATGAAAGGGAGAATGGGGAGGCAGCGAACAAAGGTCAGCGCTTTGACTCATGCTACTTCAAGCTTGAGCTAAGCGCTGGTAACGCGTGGGAGCACGTGATGCCGTGACTTAGGGGGCACTACAGAGCCCGCCTTCTACCCTTTGGCGAACTATTAGTATTGGTATTAGTATTCGGAGAGGATTAAGGAGCAAACTAGACCTCCTCTCTCGAGTACATCCCTAAGCGATAAACTTAAACACGAGACAAAAATGAAACCGCGCCCAAGTTGCAACATGTTTCGAACTGCTGCCGCACCGAGCGATACATCGTCACGGTCGACAGCACAGAAATCTTCAATTGTGGGTCGCTCGATACGTTGTGATTGAGCTTCTAGTGAGCTCCAATTTCCTTCCAGTCGCCAACACTCCAACACTTATGATTATCCGCAGGTCATCTTCAAGCTTCAAGCTTCAGTGACATCGCCATGAGTTCACCTGCAGGTATCCGGGTCAGGCCCAGGGCTTGCTTCAGGTGGAACGTAAGCACCACCGTTAACGGTAGTTCCCTGTCTAAAATTTCCCTCAAATGCTGTAGAGCTCGGCTTACCTAGCCCCATACTGCAGCTGCTCCGAAGCACGTCCCTTCAGAAACACGAGAACATTATCTCCTCAATTACGCCTGGTCCAACGTATGTTCCAGCAGCATACTTCAGCACAACAACGCGACGTACCGATTCGAAGCATAGGCAAGACGGGAGTGGCGCCCATGCAGGACGTAAATTCTTTACCCGGAGTCTGATGCGGTCACACAGTGCAACCTTGAACCTGGGCCTGAACCGGCAGTCAGTGAGGCTGTGCGCCAAGAACAATTCCCTCGAAATGCTGACGAACGCTCTCCCAAGTCTCCACTCCTCCTCCACCTCATATCATTGTCGGATCGTTTCCAGACGCTGCCAACACCGCCATCAGGGACTTAGCAGATTTATTCTACTATATAGCCCTCGTATGTGTTAACACGGTGCGTCAATCTCCCAGCCACCCCACGTTATTTACGTGATAATCGCCGTCAAGCTTTCTCAAAAAGTTTAATCTTTCTCCTGTACAGCGTCGACGTCAACATCATGTTCGTACCTTTCATCACCAAACGTGATCCCCGCGGCGGTGGAGGTGGTGGTAGAGGGGGTGGTGGTGGAGGGGGAGGTCGAAGTGGTGGTTCAAGTTCAGGTGGGTCTCGCAGTGGGGGTTCAAGCAGCAGTAGCAGCTCAAGTAGAGGAGGAACAGGCGGCGGCGGCGGAAGTTCAGGGGGACGCTCGTCATCTGTGTCGACCGGCACAGGCGGACGAACAACGAACTCTCGCGGCGCTGGTGGTGGACCTGTAGTAACGATACCTGATGGACAACCGTTTGCCGGACGTCAGGCCGGGGGCGGCACGCGGCAGAACATCTACGGCACGCAGTGAGTTTTGTCAGCTTTCTCATTCCTTCCCTTACCAATCATGGTTCTCATCGCCTGTTTTTAGGCAATATGGTAGTGGATATCCAGGTGTCGCTGGCCGCGGCGTCGTCGGTCGTGGATTCCCCTTTTTCTTCTGGCCACTAGCATGGGGTGGTGTTGCTGGCGCGGGCACAGGTGCGTATCTGCACTCTAACGAAGTAAGTTCAACGAGCTCCCCATTCATCGCGTACGACTGAATTTCGTCCAGTATGGTAGGCCGGACAACTCGAGCCGACCTGGCGGAGCAATGACTACAGCAGCCTTCAGCGCAAACTACAACACTACCCAAACATTCCGCCTCGTCGCTGATAACACGACAGTAGTCTCCCTCATTGACGATATCCGAACAAGCTGCTCAACCCTTCTCGCGTCTAACAGCTCTACGTCACCTGCTTCGTATGATCCAAACGGATTACCGCAGCCGGAGCAGACGATACAATATTATCGCGCTAGCAGCGTGGCTCTCACGTTCGACGACTATAATAATACTGGCGCGTTAGCTGCGGACGGTACACCTGACACCTCCTTGCCGAACCCCGCTATCATGAACACCTCACTGATGTCTTGCCTCAATTCGACTATTGGAAACAATGTACCTCTTGTCGACGCCGCCGGCGCTCGGTGGACGACACCGAACATGGGCTTACTCGGCTTTTTCTGGTTGATCTTGTCTCTTGTATATCACCTCTAAAAGCGATCCATTCCCCTTGCCTTTTTGTCGCCTGTCCTCTTCGCTTCGTTCGACTTGACTTACGCGTACTCAGTGACATATATGTTGTTGTACATGTAGCCACGACTAGCTTCATACGTTATCCTCGGAAGATTTTGATGACTTACAATCCTACTTGTATACCACGATACCACGATAGCAGTACGTTGTCTATATCAGCGTAGTTATTACTCTGCGTTAATCTTGTCTGCCGAATCTCCCTCTAGCAATAGCTAGCAATCCACTGCGGTGCTAAGCAGGCGCTCGACAACTAATACGACCATCTCATCTAGGATGTAAATAACTTTTAATGATCTAAACGCTGGTCCCATTCGGCATGTCATCATGCGTGCCGTTCGTCAAAGCAGTTGGCATACATATGTCAATCAGGCTCAGAGGCGGTGTTGCTCGGATTTCGTGCCGCTATGGGCATCCTAGGTGGTGTCACGACTACAAGTGGGTCACGGTGGGTTGAGTATCCTGTAAACGGCGAACCTGAGATGAATGAAATCCACGCGAACGAGGACGGCAAGCGAAGCGCCATACCTGTCATGATCCGATGCCCGAGCAAGCTGTATAGTGTAAGTTCCTCAGATAGCCGGGAATGTAAGACACCTCTTGTGTCAATAGACGGGCGGCCACACCGACGTAATACTTTGATACGAAGTGATCGCAACACGCTGAATGGACCATGGCGAGAGGACAGGATGGAAGTAATCGGCGGGATGTAGGAGGCGACACAGCAACGAGCAAGGCACAAGCAATCTGTGGACATTATCAGAGCTGAGACAATAAAACTAAAATGCAAGCCGTAGTATTCTAGGCGAATGATCCATAACAGTGTACTGCAGTGCAAACCACATTCACCACTCAATCGTCTCCGGGAAGAACTTGCGTATCAGACCAAGATAGTACGGCTTCAACGCTTCCGGGTCGACGGCTTCATCACTCTTGCTGTATAGATCGTATGGATTGAAAGCGCGCACGGCAGCGAGAGCCTTATCATCCGCAGCATTCATCAGGTGCTTATAGGCTCCGTCTCGATGCCATCTGTTTACCAGGGATCAGCTGTAAAGGTGTAGTGGGAAAATGGCGGGATGAACGGCTTACGGGTAGAAGCTATGATATCGAATCATGGCTAAGCCTTCCTCCGGCAAGCTACACTGGTCCTTCAGGACACAGTACATATACTACAATCATAGCGGGTCGTGAGCAAGGGTGACCGAATCAGTGACGGTGAGAGACTCACTTCGTCGTGGCCCCAAGACAGCAAGACGTTATCCAATCCACAGTGGGGCTTATAGATACCGAACTTGGACGAGTAGATGGGATCATGACTGTCCGGATTGCCTGCGAACGTCTCCGGGTAGATAATTTTGTCCGAGAACTGACAGCCAACCACGAAAGTGTCCTGCTCACGAACAAGTTAGCGCGTGACCACTGACCAACCAGAAGCTCGATCTCAACCTACCCCGACGACGTCCCATTGTCCACTTATATTCGCGAGTCAAGAGGCATGATGAGAATGCTAATGATGACCGGTGACCGGTGACCACTTACTCGGATCCAAAGAAGTACAGAAGCTTGCCGAGATCGTGAACGAGACCAACCACCTGCATCCAGTCAGGCTTTCCGTCCCGTCGAATGGCCTCAGCAGTTTGAAGCAGGTGTTCAATCTGAGTGACGTTCGTCTATACCATACCGTCGGTCTCGCTTATAATTTCTCCCGAATTAATTAAGGGGACGTACATCGGGGTCAGAGTCATCGACAAGGGTATTCAGCATTTCCATTGCTTCCCATATCCCTGTCGCTGGCTCATTAGTGATCAGCGGGTCTACAACAGGCCAATGAAACGCACCCATTCGTGCTCGACGTGTCTTGAGGAATTTCTCGCGTGCCTCGACGTTGAATGCCACCGTTTGTTTCTCTGGCTCTAGCGTCAGCAGCGAATTACAGGCCTCGGGGGGTGATATGGCTCACCATGCTGCTCCTTGTAGAACGACTTGACTCGCTCGCAAGCCTCGTCGAATCTTCGAAATTGGGACTTGTCTTTGTCGGAATCGAAGTCTTTCGATGGTTGAAGGACGTTGACTAGAAAGAGATAAAGTTAGCTCCCGTCGACCCTGAGTCAAATGTGGCGCGAGCGCTACTGCAGCCTGAGGTAACTTACCCTCGTCCACCCAGTCGGAGACGTTCTCAAGTGACTCTGGGCTACGTTCGAATGGCATACTATTGCGTTTGAATTACAAGGCGATGCTGAGCGGCGAGGTGTTGTCCTGCCCCTTCCCCTTCACCCTCTTTATATGTGGTTTCTATAACCCCCGAACGCTGGTACCATCTGAGAAGCTGGGGCATAAGGAAAGAATGAACACGCCACCGAGACGCACCCCGGCCTGCGTCTAATTTTAACGCAATCAAAAATTTTGACCCCCTCACTGCGCCACGGTAGCTGCTCCCGAACCTCGAGGTGCGAATGTCTATAGCTTCAACCCATGATCTGATACCATGATGACCACCAAGACGAATAGAAGTGGAAACAGCCAGACCTTATCGTCGGAAAGCACCCATGATGACTGCCTGCTGTACCCTCATCAAGCGACAATTCCTTTGGGGTGCTTTGGGGTGGCCGTTGTGAGTTTGTCGTGGTGGGAAGAAGAGTACATAGATGGCGATTTGGTGAGTCATTCGTCGTATGGGGTTACTCAGCGCCTGCGAATGGATTGCTGGCTGCCTGGATTGGACTCCTGGCGCTTTTGTGGCGGGAGTAGGCTCATGCTGCTATTAGGGCCCGCCCCGTCCTAAGCTCAGACGGTCTCTTGGATAACTCCACCCGGTGGTATACCATGACATCAAGTTGTTGATTGGACACACGTACCCACTTACGAACTATGCCGTCTACCATCGCCTTAGCAATGCTATTGCCACACCAGGATCCTTTGGACTTCGATACTCAACAATGACGCAACGTAGAGAATCGCGTGTATCCCCGAAGCTGCTGAAAATGAGTCGAGGTCGTTGCCAGGCTAGATGCTGGTCGATTGCTCAGAATGCGAGGATGTGTGAAATATAGTGTCTTCAATATTTACAGTCTTTCGTTTGACTAATAATCGAGCTGTTATTCTAACACCTGGTGTTTGCATAAACTTGGGTGGTGAAGCACTAAGAGCGGCATTCTTGAGGTTACATGCGCGACAAGTATTGGCACTCACGTTGAAGTTATCGGCGTTTCGGATAGCTTGAGAAGCGGACAAGCCTTGATCGAACGAACAGCCGTAGCCAACATCGGTCGTTCTACCTACCGCATGGGTGAGCTAAGTAGGACATTAGCGCGTTGGTACATATTGCTCGAATCAATATAGTGGGCGTACTTACCTCGTGAAGAGTGGTTCCGCCACGAACGTTGCGAGAAGCAACGGAGGTACCAGAGCACAAGTTGGCAGTAGGGACCTCGTTGAAGAAGATATTGCAGTAGTAGATCTGGCGTGCGGATGACCATAAGAACTCGGTGGGACTCAGAGCAGACATGTACATACATTGGTGGTAGAGGTCACAGTGTAAGCGATGACACCGCCGGTGCAAACGCCAAAACTGTCCGTGCAGCTGAGACTAGATCGACGTCAGCGAACGAGCGTCAAATTTGCAGATGTGCTAGCTCACGTTCGGGAACCAGAATTCTCACTAGAAACCGCGTTGAGGATGGAAGTGACACTTGATGCCGAGTTGGTCTTCCAGTAGGCTCGGAAGAGGGCGTCGCCAGTGCCACGGCTGTTGATGTACGACGTTCCCAAGGAGGCAAGAGTCTTAGCTTCAGAGTAGCTAGGAATTTATGTGAAGTAAGTAACAATTCCTAGTAGAAAAACAAAGCGAGATACCTGGCGTCGATGAATGACCTGCGAGATGTGTTCGAGCAAACGCTGACGGCCCGCTTGTTACGCTCAGGGAGCTCACGTTTCCTGACATCGGTAGTAACTTCAACGGAGACCGCGTCGGCGGAGAGCTCCAGCTTCGTCAAATCCGTAAGACTAGCCACTTTTTGGGCGACGGCGGCAACTTGGAACGTCGTCACTGGCTCGAATGAGAACTTTCCGGTGCCGACGGAGGCAAAGTCAAACAGAGGAGCAACTAGAAATGGACTTGTTGATCATAGCGAGTTCAATGATTGGGAAATGGAATCTCACCAGCGTGGCTGACAGTCACGGTTTCGCCTGCCGGGATGACCGTGTAGGCGGTCTCATCGGCGTCGGGAAGTGAGACTTGGATCTGGTCAGAACGTCAGCACGGTGGACAGCTGCGGTGATATTCAAAGACTCCTACTTTGACGCCAGTGAAAGGAACTTCCGCTCCATCTTTAGTAACGGTGAAAATGCGGGTCGGGAGTTTGTCGTCCAAGACGGTGCCGTATTTGAGGACCTTGACGGCTTCTGTTCCGGTGTTGGTCACCTCGGCGATGAATGTGAGGTCTTCAATAGAGCTGACGGTCGCGGTGGGCGAAGAGACCTTGACGGTGAGATCACCAGATCTTTTGAATGGCGTGGCGAGGGCGGCGCAAGTGAGGCCGAGAGCGATGAAAGACAGCAGGAACATTGTGGTCAAGTTGATAAGTCTTGGGTGGAGTATTGTAGCGAAACATGGGCTCTTTTATACGGCCTGACAACATAGATGGAGCAAGAAGTGCAGGCTGATAAGGAAAAGGTTGGCGTACGCATGGTTCCGGGAGCAAGTACATGTTGGGCACCGAGCCTCAGAGAAAGAGCAGGAACTGGTCGTGACTCTGAGCACATGTAGCACGTAACTTGAGCGGTTTATGCGGATAAACGGAGCTTCTTTCTGGACATATCGCTGGATGCGAAGGACTGAAAAGCTGGTATCGGTGGCCATTGATTTTTATATTAGAAACAACACCTACATCGTGAAGCTTGGAGCTTGGAGCCTCGCCCCAAAGGCAAACCAAATGAAGGCGACCAGCTGAAGGCAGAATCCAGGCTATCCCGAGAATAATCCCAAACCGATATCCTTGTTCTTAGGTATATGCCAAGTCGACAAATGTTCCGCTACCAAGACATGCGACCATATTGAAAGAAGCGTGGAAGCTCGGAAAGCTGACATACACCGCCTTCGCGGTGATAGCCTGGTTCAGTTATGTCAGTATTACAGCCAACTGGGAACTGATCACGAAGCACTCCTACCCACACTGGTATTCTATTGAACGATGCGCGGATGGCCGACATGACGGTTACTAGCAGCTGGCCGCTGCTGCCAACGCTTGGGAATGGTAGGCGCTCAAACACCGCCACATCGGTCACTTCCTTCGGCACCTTCGGCAACGAACCAACCTCCCCTCCGAGTCGCAGTGTCTTGAGAGCGGCTTTTCTACTAACAGGTATCAAGCTTTCAAGTCGAGAGAGCATCCTAAGGACTCATTCGCTGAGATTAAGGTTGGCGTGGTTCAACGTCTCGAAGTACTCCGTACGTTGTCCGCTTTCTGAGCGTCTCACAAGATCACTCATGTCTTTGTTCGAATCAAATATATTTTCCCTGCCCATTCAAGAGAGGATGTGGGTTAGAACCTGGCCGCTTCGATGCGTCGTAGATGACTACGTCCGCCCTGCCCTCTACGGGTCTTGCCGGTCGCAGGAGAGTCAGTACTGGTTACCCCAGCACCGACCGGAACTCCCCCCGAGCACGAGACAAGTCTCGCCTCTCCAACATCCGAGATGTACGTGATACAAAGCCCAGATCGACACGCTTACTGTCATGAGCCAATGAAATGATTCTTACCATCTAGATCCGTTGTCCTAGTTGGTCGTTGTCGGTCGTTGTCAGTCGTCGTCGCCGCCCTGAGGATACTCGAGGACCGACACAGCAGGAGCTTCAACACCCCGTCCCACCCTACCAAAGATTGTCAGCACTCGTACCAACGGAGAAGACCGAACTCACCCCCAAAAATGCCGTCTAACACTACGACCTCGCATGCACCTCCACTGACTGCTACAAAGCTTCGCCGGCGTGGCATGAATCCCCCCCCAACCAGGTAGGGTCACCCCCCGCTGCTTAAGCTCGTAGGCCAAAATGCATCCCCGCAGGCAGGGTACATGGGAGTGACCCCTTGGCCTTAGGACCACCAGGTCCGTGACTCAGTTAGGTCCAAAGCACCAAGGCGAGACGACATCCTTCATCAACTGTACACGAAAGGCGACTGTCAGTAACGGCGAAAACGCGTTAGGCGGGCGAAGACTCACCTCCTCGTTGGCCCGTCATTGCGTCCTTCTGTGCACAGGATGGCGACTCGTCGAACAGCGGAACGCATACCCCAGGGAGTGAGGACACGCTCATATCCGACGAGGCCAAGCACAGAAGGCTCGAGCCCGCCAAGCACCGCAACCTCGCACTCACCCACCCCCACTCCTACTGGTTGGTCCCCAAGAACCTGGGGAAATTGTGGAGTAGGATTGTCAGCCTTTTATATGTTCTGCACGTGCGCACGGACCTATCTGGCGTGACTTGTTTTGATGTCTACGTAGACTCGGCACAACTCTCTGGTGGCTGACAGGGGGTGGGTGTCCTGTGGTTAACCATCCCACAAGCGGGGCAATTGAGCTGCGTACCATTCTCCGACATCCACCACGCACGTACACCCTCACATTTGTCGAATTACAGGTCCCACAATACGTCCTGTTGATTATTCGCAGCTTGCCTTTATCCTTGGAAGCATCTCTGGTTAGCGATAGCATTAGCTATTGAGGTTGTTAATCGTTGGCACAACTATTTCAACATACAATCTTGATTTACCTTAGAAACTAGCTCGCACAGCGGACAGCGAAGCGAGAGTTAAGTTGAATCCAGTTATGTAAGCAGAAGGAACGACTATAAAGCTCACCGATTCGTTGTTTCCTTTCTTCCACTCTTACCACCACCACCACCACCACCACCACCACCACCACCACCACTACCATGATGGCGACGACGACGGCAAC
This sequence comes from Pleurotus giganteus, assembly GCA_032158425.1. Classification (NCBI taxonomy): domain Eukaryota; kingdom Fungi; phylum Basidiomycota; class Agaricomycetes; order Agaricales; family Pleurotaceae; genus Pleurotus; species Pleurotus giganteus. The sequence continues at coordinate 2,157,498 of JAPEHR010000009.1, read as the reverse complement.
GACTACGGCGTCAACAACGACGATACGGGAGACCATCTCTAGTGCCGTAACTCCATTCGCTCTGCGCATCCTCACTCCCCATTGACGTGACCAACATACAATCGTCAAGAGCTCGAGAATTGCATGTTTTGTTCGCCGTTGATTATGGTGCGTCATCACAAACACTTGTCAAACCCAGCCCCCATGTGTAGCGGCTAGCTATAGTCACTGGAACAGCGGCCAGTCTTCTACTGCGATGAAGTCAGTGGAATATGTTTATATATGCGCATATATGGACTTACTAAACGTTTTGAAACCAGCCAGAGCCGCGTCATGAACTTGGATGGAAGAGAAGAGTATTTGGCGCTCGGCTTGCTGTTGGAGATTAGATTAGATGTGATTTTCCCTCGAGTAAGGACTGACTCGAACTGACAAAAATTGCATCTATGTCCTCAACACATATATAGCTAATCTGGCGTTCTTCATTCTTTCACGTCGCTCCCTTGTACGATTATTTTTTCCACGTCTTCACCGATTTTCATTTTCCCGCACGATGGTCTCGGAACTCCCGATTGTCCCCGCGACAGATCCCTCGAGTTGTGTCTTGGACGCTTTTCGAACGGCCATCGCCAAGAAGGTTGCGGACGCGCTACCACCACTAACGATCGAGAAAGTCTACGACGGAGTTAGCTATGGGAAGAAAGGTGTAGATTTTACGGTCGCCTTACCACGGTTCAGGCTGCCAGAGAAGGTGGACGAACTTGCGAGCAAAGTCATCAGTAAAGTATGTGGTACGTGCGCGCGCGAATCTCACTATATCCATGCCTTACATTCATACAGTTTGAAAGAGATGAATGGGTGGAATCGGTGACGCAGGATAAAGCTTTCCTCCACTTCCAACTTCACACCCCGAACCTCATCCGCCGAACCCTCTCCCAAGTCCACAAATTGACCCATGATACCCCATCGGGAATTCCGGAATATGGGACGAACACGTCGGGCAAGGGCAAGAAGGTCATCATCGAGTATTCGTCACCCAACATTGCGAAATCCTTCCATGTTGGTCACCTTCGGAGCACGATCATCGGGGCTTTCCTTGCAAACCTGTATAAGAGCTGTGGTTGGGATGTCACGTCGTTGAACTATCTGGGAGACTGGGGTACCCAAGTGCGTTTATCAATGCTATGTCGCGCCCCTTGATTCTAACGGTGCCGTATCAGTTCGGAATGATCGCGGTCGGTTTCGAAAAGTACGGTTCTCAGGAAGAGTTAGAAAAGGATGCAATCAAGCATCTCTTCGACGTGTACGTCAAGGTCAACAAAGATGCGGACGCCGACCCCAATGTCAAAGTCGAAGCAGCCAAGTGGTTCAAGCGGATGGAAGACGGCGACGAATCAGCGCTCACCAATTGGCGTGTTTGGCGAGAGCTTAGTGTCCGGAAATATGAAGAAGAGTACAACCGCCTGAACGTCCACTTTAACGAGTACACCGGAGAGAGTAAAGTTGGAAAGGAGTGGCAGGACAAGGCGCTGGCCCGCCTCGATGAGATGGGGTTGATTAGTGATGTAGATGGGGCGAAGATCGTTGACCTCGAGCAATGGAAGATGGGGAAAGCAGTGCTGCGAAAGAAGGGTGCGTGCGTCTACAACTCTTCTCTACTCCTCCGTCTTACCTCACGCTCAGACGGCACCTCGATCTACCTTACGCGGGACATTGGGGGTGCTATCGAGCGGTACGAAAAGTACAAATTCGACAAGATGATCTACGTTGTATCAAGTCAGCAAGACCTCCACCTCGCTCAATTCTTCAAAGTACTCATGCTGATGGAGTTCCCGTGGGCGGATAGCCTCGAACATGTCAATTACGGCCTGGTACAGGGAATGAGCACGCGGAAGGGTACTGTGGTTTTCTTGGATCAGATCATCAAAGAGGCTGCGCAAGTTATGCATGAGCAAATGCAGAAGAACGAGGAGAAGTACAATGCGGTGGATGATCCCGAGAATACGAGCTTGGAGATTGGTATCACGGGCGTGAAGATTCAAGATATGGCTGCGAAACGGTAAGGCTTGTGCTTCCTTAGTCTTCGGTCATCTTACAGCTGGAAATGCAGAATCAACAACTACACGTTCAACTGGGACCGTATGAAGTCGTTCGAAGGAGATACCGGTCCCTACCTCCAGTACGCCCACGTCCGCCTGGCGTCTATAGGCCGAAACAACCCCCACCTCTTTCCCCTCCCGCCGCCCGAGCAAATCAACACCGACCTCCTCGCCCAGTCGTCTCACGCCAGGGACATAGTCTACCTTCTCGGCTCCTACCCCGACGTCGTTAAAGTCGCTCTGAAAACTCACGAACCCAGCGGCGTCGTGACATTTGCCTTCAGGCTGAGCCACGCGATCTCGAGTGCTTGGGATACGGTTATTGTGAAAGGGGAGAAGGATCTGGAGACGGCGAGGGCGAGGATGTGGATGTATGAGTGTGCGAGGGAGGTTTTGGCTGCGGCGATGAGGCTCTTGAGTATTCGGCCTTTGGAGAAGATGTAAACCTACCTTGGTGTTTGGTCAGTCCGATTATGCGTACAGTATCGCCAATGTATTGCTTCAAAGCTCGTTTGGTATCGAGGACGCAAGGTTGACAGTCGAGGTGAATCTCATCTCAACGGATGGGATTCATTTTCCGTCATCCATCAAGGTGCGTCCTTTGCTGTCATCTAACATCATGGCTTGAACCAGTATCTTCTAGGTGAAGGCACGGGTCCTTTAGCTTTCTTGACCGCGTGGGATAGACTTCGGGCTGTCTACCGTCTCTGTGAAGATTCCTCGCTGCTTTTTGCTCATACTTCTGCTCATACCGTTCTTGGAAGTATCTAACCTCTCGAATTTCGTTATAGCATCCACCAGGGTAAGCGTATACGGTTGTCGCTCCGATATTGGCACCGAGTACAGGGCTCCTTCTCCGAAGCCACAGGTACCGAACTCGGAAGAGCTCTAGGGTACGTGTCGTTTATATGTACCGCACCCTCACTTAACGCTTGGTTCTGTAAAGAATGGTTCACGGTGCCTGTTCAGCGTGATGACTCGGAGCGTTGGAAGAACGGCAACACCCTCGACACCTCACACATCCATGCTCGAGACAAGCTCTGGACTGACTCCTTGGGATGTATATCCGACAAAACGCCGGTCAGACCTCGGATGTGTTGATCGCGGCACATGTTCTTCCCACCACGGGCCAAGGATTGTCGACTTTCGGCATTCGGAAATGGGAATGGGAGCAATTATGGAGCTGGTAGCCGGTGAGTAGCTGGGAAATGTGCCCTTTTCAACTTGCTTTATTAGCTTGTGTGCGTGTGCGCAGGCGTTCGTCAAATGGAGGTCTGGATGTGGTTGATGAGTTTCCTTTCTATTTTCTACTCGGAGAATAGCCTCGCCTTGCAATGACAGAAATATGCCGCCAATTGCAAGCAGCAAGCAGTTCCTCTCCTGATGCCAGGGGCCTCGCCCCCTTCCATCACTGGATTTTCCCGAGCTTATTGGCTTTCCTGACCGGCGTCCTCCAGAACCACAAAGTTGTTCGGCTCTTCTGTCGTCTGGTATTCCGTCACACAAATCAAACTGGCTGTATCCTGGAATCCTCGAAGGCAATTGATGCCATATGCTCGGCCCGCCCCAGAGCCTCTGTATCCTCTTCCGTGCTCTTTCGAACATGGCAAGTACATCACTGTTTCTTTCGTTCTTAATACTTTGTATCTAATGCATTACCGCTCTAGTGCAAACCCAAGATCTAACCCATGAAGCAGCCGACCTTCGTCGTCGATATTGTCATGCTGCTCGCTATGATCTCGAATCCGCCCTACGTGATATTGGTTTATGAGCCTCCCACAAATGCGGACGTTGTAGGGATCCGGATACTCACGTTTGAGCATACATTCACTACATTCGAGTCCTACAACGTGAGAGCCAGCAACACCGCAATCCAAGCACTGTGGCAGCTTCTATATACCGGTGAGCAGGATTTATCCCTTTAGACTACCAAAGCACTTACTGCTCGACGCGCCCATTCAGTCGGGTGGCCTTCACACGCCTGCAAGATGAGACAACGTATGCAAAGGCCGGGCAACTCTTTGAATGGGTATTCGCTACCACATCCTTCGCCCTTCCCTTTGCCAACGCACCAAGTGACTGGGACGGAACCTCTATGGCTGAGATATTTCGGGAACAGCATTAGAGAATGGGATAACATCGTTTGACGCGGCAAACTTAGGTGACGACGCTCGAATTTATATGCCCCCCAGGAGGGCCACATAGCCAAAGTGGCTTTGACCATCCACAATAGACGAACTAGGTGTCACCTTTTGGACAAGGCCACAGTGTCTCTACACCGATGGGAACAGACCGCGTTAGGTTTACCTCCCCCAGGCCTCATCGACATCCATTGGCGCGAACCGTTCCTACCCCTAATATTCCGCACTTCGGCTAATGCGTAGTCCTTACACGCCAGCTCCCTGCCAGTGAAGCTATACACGCTCCTGCGTTACCAGCGCTTTCTTGAATAATCCGGCCACGCGGCGCTTATGAGAAGATGCTTTATTGTGAAGACGGTAGTCCTCCGCTCGCCAATTGCCGACTTCAAGCGAAAACAAAGCTGACTTCATAAGTTATGGCGTTCTTTGTGTCCCGTCGCTAGTTTACGTGGTTACTACTACAATGACCATGACGACCCGATCGTGCGCCATTTTACCATCCTTGCAGCGTCTGTATATAAATCCTCCCGTCCTTGATCTCCCATTTCCCAACCTTATTTCTTCTCGTCATGGACCCTCTCATCGACTTAACTGTTCTTAACAATTGGCATGCTTTCCAACCTTCGAAGAAAGGATATCTCCCACCGTGTGCTGGTGACGTTGCTGATATTGATGTAAGTTCAATATGGCCGTTTTGATCTTGCCGCTGCTGATGCCATGTCGAGGCTCATCTTATGGAGTACCTGGATCCCGAGTATATGAGGCCCAACAATGCCGTGATAGCGAACCTCACCATTCATGATGATGCCCCTAACCCTGGAATCGTGTCGGGCTCTAAGATGGTCAGTTTCCCACCTTCGGTGTGCCCCACTGAAGTCGATGCTGTACGTGCTTATTACCCTTTCTTGTTGGCAAATGATGTAATTCGTGCACCTCAGGTAACACCTCAGAATCCTCGATGGCACGACTTCGTGACCAAAGTCGGCCTCGCGGCAATAAATCCCCTGCGCATCAACATCAATAATTATGGGACACCAAGTTTCCTCCTGGATCATTTTGCAATTTACTCTCCTCATGACCACGGCTTTCCCTTGCGAATTAGGTACTGTCTGCCTTGCACATCCTATTGTGTACTTATCAAATCATTCGCTCAGTACTGAACGAGTTTCGCATGCCCATGTCGCAACACTCTGCATCATTCTCCCAAGCTTCAATCCTCAGGTCACCTTTACGGCCGTCCATGATGGGCAGACGACCACTCTTTCCACCAAGAAGAACCTTGCATACTCGACAACCGTCGTAGGGATGTACGCTGGCCTTGCGAAGGCCTCAGTTTCCGTCGATAAAGCTACAAATGCGCCGGTAGCCTATTTTGTTTATCGCCTAGTAGCCACAAATGGAGAAGTCGAAGTGCCCCCCTCGGTGCGCCTCCCTTGCCTCGAGAACCTGTCCGGCGCCATCCCTGAACTTCGGGACACGTTTCGCACGTGGCGTCACGCCGTTGATACCGGAGTCCTAGCCGCTCCAAAATTGATTCTCATTCTTCTGAGGGAGGCCAACATACGTCCAGGACGGATCGGAAAGCAACTTGACGATGAGGACGATACCTCGAAACTCGCGCACCTCGCACCCCTTATTAAAGCCTATGGATTCCGTCTGGTTATCGCATCATTAAAGCATACAGAGGTGTCTAAAGAATTTGAAGTTGAGCACGAGTATAAAGAATACCTCGGATTGGATACCGATGTAGAAGAAGAAACGAAACATCTTGAAATGGGCTATCGTCCCCAACGTGTACTTATGGAGTGGTCCTTCACCGGGATTGATGGGTCCCTTATTACTGGAGCCGAGCAAGAGACATTAAAGGCGCAAGCGACCACCATCGTAGAGCAGGACGGCTACTACGGAGTATCCGGAAGTATCGACGACCGCGAATACGAGAGAGATGTTGAAGTCGTAGACGATGGTGTGAGTATCACGAAATCTTCTTGGAAATTGAATTCGTGCTTATGTTGTCCCACAATAGTGCTACACCGCGCGTGTCCAGCTGGAATACAGTACGTTCACCGGTGGATAGCACCTTGCTTTGAAGCTAATTCTGTGCTTTCTGTAGTTCGAGAGGCCGAGTTTATTTGCATTCTTCCATGATCGCCCGCTTGGGACGGGCGGCCTGTGCTTATCCCCCAGCTCCGTCTTGTCATTCTACATTCGATTGCTCAAGTTTTCCCATCTCTTGCATGGTGATTATTATCATGATACAGAATAATTAATTGCCTTCCAGGTACCCAGGTTCGGCACTTCAGAATACACGTGGTAAGCTGTGGTGTGCATCCACCATACTGCAGGACATCAAAGCGACAACAAAGGTGCCTCCGCAGTCTATGGTACTAATTGTGGCCCTTCCCTAGCTTCCATATGACCATGGATAAGGCAACGCGCGATCCGTGACCATCCTTTCATTTTGCCCACATAAAGCATCCCTTTCAAGGTTTATACCTCTTTGTCCTCTTTTCAATCCTATATATATCCACGCGTTTTGAATGTCTCCCGTATCCTTTTCCTCCAATCTCTTCCCTTCATACTACCATGGACCCCCTCACCGACTTGACCGTTCTCAACGATTGGCAGTCTTTCGAGCCTTCGATGAGAGGATATCTCCCACCATGCGCCGGAGACCTTGAGAGGATGCATGTAAGTTCTAAACGGCTATTATGATCACGCTACTGATGCCATGGTCTCCAAGGATGATCTCAAAGAGTACATCGACCCTTATTATATGAGGCCCAACGACGCCAAGATAGCGAGTCTCACTATCCACCAGGATGCTCCCAACCCTGGAGTTCTGAATGACATGGTCGGCTTTCGGACGTTGCCTTACGACCGTCGAATCAATACAGTGCGTGTCTGTTGTCTTATTTCGGTGACAATTACATGAGTGGACATCAGGCAAAGCCTCAGAATCCTCGATGGAACGACTTTGTGAACAAGGCTGGCCTCGTGGCCATGGATCCCCTGCGCATCAACATTAAAGATTACTATGGGACACCAAGTTTCCGCCTCCATCGTTTTGCAGCTTACTCTGCTGTGGACCACGGATCCCCCTTACGAATTAGGTACTGTTCACCATATTTCCCCATCCTGTCGTGTACTTATAATGTCCCTTGCTTAGTACTGAACGAGCGTCGCATGCCCATGTCGCATCGCTCTGCATTATTCTTCCAAATATCAACCCTCGAGTTACCTTCACGGCCGTCCATGACGGAAAGACGACTACACTTGTTACCAAGGAGGACCTCGCATACTCCACAACCGTCATTGGGATGTATACCGGCCTGTCGAATGTCTCAGTTTCCGTCGATGAAGCTACGAATGCTCCGTTTGGCTATTTTATCTATCATTTAGTAGCCACCCGCGAAGAAGTTGAAGTGTCTCCGTCAGTGAACCTACCTCGTCTCGAGAACCTATCGGGCGCGTTACCTCAATTTCGTGACGCATTCCGCACATGGCGCTACGCCATTGATGCTGGGGTTCCGGACGCCCCGACAATGGTTCTCATCCTTCTCGACGAATCGAAAATACACCCAGGACAGATCGGCAAGCGACTTGACGACGACGACGATACTGTAAAACTTGCGCACTTCGCACCCCTCATCAAAGCCTACGGATTCCGCTTCGTTGTCGCTTCAGTAGAGCATGACGAGTTTTCAAAGGAATATGAAGTTCATCACGAATACAAGGAATACCTCGAATGCGATGCTAGTGTGGAAGCGCACACGAAGCATCTCGAGATGGACGACGATGCTGAATACGCTTTGATGAAGTGGACCTTCACTGGTATTGATGGTGCCCGTCGTATAACTGGAGTCGAGCACGAGGCATTGGAGCAGCAAGCGACCACCATGATAGAGACTGGGAGTTACGATTACTACGGCGGAAGTATCCAAAGCCTTCCCTTCAAGAGGGATGTTGATGTCGTGGATGACGGCGTGAGTACCACCTATTACTCCTGGCAGTGGAAATTCAATTCATGTTCATCTTTTCCATCCAATAACAGTGTTACACCGCGCGAGTGCAGTTGAGGCACAGTACGTTCTTGGCCGTGTAACACATTGCTTTGAGATTAACTCACGCATTCTTCCTTCCGTAGGTCGAGATCTCGAGTTTATTTGCATTCTTCCATGATCACCTTCTGACACGCTCGGCTCAGACAGCCTGTACCTATCCCTCGATTCTATCTTTTCATTCTACATTCGACTGCTCAAGTTTTCCTATATTTTTCGTAGTGATTATTACAATAATACAGAATAATCCATTGTCCCCGAGGTACCTAGGGTTCGGCACTTCAGAATACGCGTGGTACGTGAGCCTTGGCCTGCGACGAAATGAACAGCACGTTCAATATATGTCACGTTGATGAGGAAACGTTACGACAGAAAAGAATCAAATTTGCACCTTTCAGGCGCGAGTAAATCCTCATACTGCCACCGGTATGCCCGTAACTTGGGATGGGGATGGGATGGGATGCGTAGAACATGACATAACGCGTCTCCTGTCTCCTGGGGAAGCAATAGCGAACAGGACAGAACTGGCAAATGGTTCGTCGCCAGGAACTAGATGGAGTGGGATTGGCGAGCGGCGCTGGCAACTTAAGAAGTACCCAAATAGTTGATGCGGTGGGAACATGGATTGACTGACCGCTTGAAGTCAACGTCGAGGGGAATTTCGATTGGTGGGCGCAATAGAGTACTGTACATAAGGCTTAGACGCTGCGATGCTGACCAGCCAATCCAAGGTTGAATAACCAGCCCCAAAGTTGAAACACGGATGGGTGCTGTGGATGCCGTGATTCAACTGCGGTCGCAAGCAAAGTTCAACCCGAAGTTAGGCACCGTGGGTGTAGGCCAAGATTGGTGGCTGGAGAGCAACAGAACGTTGTTGCAGGATTGGAGCGGCCCTCAGGCGAAGCACCTACATACCTGAAGGCATAACATGTAGACGCGGCGTCAATAACGAAAAATTGCATAGTGAAGTCATGGCATAGCAATTGGCAACATAACAGGACAGAATCAACCATAAGACTATCGCTACGTCCCTCTGACACCCCTTTTAAGCAATCAAAGTCGAGGCGGTAGCCGAGTCGTATTTGAACGTGGGGGGAATTTGCTGCTTAGTCTTGTAGTAGCGAGCAAGACGGTGGATACGAGACTCGATGAGAATGAGACGGAACTTGGAGTCCTTGTCCTTGCGGTTGACTTCCAAGTGCTTGCGCACGGCGACCGCCTTTTTGATGAGGTGCCAGAGGTCCTCAGGGATGGACGGTCCCAATCCTATCCCCAAACAAAAAGGTATGTGATAAAATCACATAAAAATATGTCGAAGATGGGAGAGAAAAGCGATGAAGAGAATCAGTGCATGAGAGGTGAGCTTGTTCAACAAAGTTCCATCACACACCATGGGACTTGAGGATACGAAGAATCTTGTTACCGGTGACGAAGCGCACTTGGGGGATGCCGTGCGAGTCACGGAGGGTAACACCGATTTGCGAAGGGGTCAGACCCTTGCGCGCAAGTTTTACGATGTGGTCAATAACATCGTCTGGGGTGGTCTTGAGCCATGAAGGGGGAGCTCGACGGTACGGGAGAGCAGAGGACGCTATCCAAAACCAAGGTCAATGATGTGCGACAAAGGTTCACGATATGAAGCAAACATACAAATGCCCTTTCCGGGAGCGTGCATGCGACCCATGGCTGATTCTACAGTCGATTCGAATGAACACGAATATGATAAATCAGAAATCTGATTTACTTACAATTTGAGGTGGTCCGGGAAAGTCTTAAGGTGGAGGTTGTCGTCGGCGACGTCAAAGGGCTTGAGGTGAATCCGCTCAGCGGGCACGACGCCAATTTCCGAACGGTGGCTGAGGCAACTGTACAGTTTATACCCATTTTCGGACAAGCCACCGCCTCGATCTCTGTTTGTTCGTGTTGTACTAATCCCAAAACCTCCACCACGCCCCAGCAAGAGGCCGTTATCGCCAGCGGCGTCCAGCAAGCCATTCCTCCAGGTTCGTCGTCTTTATTTGCGTGCGCAGGGCATCCCAAGCTTAAAGATACAACAGCATGAAGCTCAACATTGCCCGTGAGTCAGGAATATTTCGACATATGACACTTATGTTCAATCATGTTAAGATCCCGCGACCGGGAACCAAAAACTTATCGACATCGACGATGAGAGGCGAATGTATGGTCATCAAAGCAATCTTACTCGATTGAAAGCATTTGGCTGACCAATACCTCATAGTCGTGTTTTCTACGACAAGAAGATGTCACAAGAAGTTCCAGGTGACTCTCTAGGCGACGAATGGAAAGGATACATCTTCCGTATCACTGGCGGCAACGACAAGCAAGGTTTCCCTATGAAGCAGGGTGTTCTCCTCCCCCACCGTGTCCGCCTCCTCCTTGCTGACGGTCACTCGTGCTACCGAATCCGCCGTACCGGTGAGCGCAAGCGCAAATCCGTGCGCGGTTGCATCGTTGGCCCCGATATTGCTGTCCTCTCCCTGGTCGTCGTCAAGCAGGGCGAATCCGAGATCCCAGGCTTGACCGACTCGGTCCAGCCCAAGCGCCTCGGTCCCAAGCGAGCCACCAAGATCAGGAAATTCTTCAACTTGAGCAAGGAGGACGATGTCAGGAAGTATGTTGTCAGGAGGGAGGTAAAGAGCGCGAAGAAGGAGAACGCGAAGCCCTACACCAAGGCGTGAGTATAGCTCCATCTTAAGAGTCCGATTCTGTCTTAAATGCGATTGTCTGTGAAGCCCCAAAATCCAACGTCTTGTCACCCCCCTCCGCCTCCAACGCCGCCGTCACCTCAACGCTCTCAAGCGCCGCAGAATTGACCACCAGAAGGAGCAAAAGGCTGAATACGAGTATGTTCATTCCTCCCCCCATGAGGAGCCATGCTGACAGTCTGCAGCGCCCTCATCGCGAAGCGAGTCGCCGAGAAGAAGGCCAAGGCTGCCGCCATCAAGGCATCACACCACAAGTATGTTTTCTACCATGTTTTATGGCCAATGTGCCGCTTAGGCTAACTTCTTCCTCAATTTAGGACCGCTTAAATGGTTGTTCTGCCACGCACTTTTCTGCTGTAGCTTCGTATGTATCCCATGCCCCACAACATTGCTGTTTTGTCACGATGATATTACATGTCAACTATGCTATGCCTCCGCCAAACCTGATAGTGATGTTTGCGATATTTGACTGCTCCAGTATTTTCCTCGCGCACAACCATTCCTAATGAATACGCTTGTCTAAGCGAGGGGCTTGTCGGTCCCATTTATGTAGTACTAGTTGCGAGTTTCTGAAGTTGTTTGTAGTTAGTGTGATCCTCCTGGAGGGTGGCTGCCAGCGTCTATTCTTTTCTCCTCTCCCCAACCCTTCGCGCTCCGTACCATTGAGCGAGCTTACTGAGTTCGTTGAGAATGCCCAGTTCATCGCATCAACTCTGAACTGGTATGTTCAGTTGATATGTTAATGTTGAGCCCTTTCTTTTGTGGCTGCCACTGGCAGATGGTACGTACGCGGTTGCCTGTATCTTGAGGGCTTCATCATGGCTAACCACTGCACCCAGAACGCCGCGTTCGATTGTTACAGCTTTCAGTGTTACCGTGAACCGCATTTGTACTTGTCCGAGTCGAGCCTTTAGCGATGAAACCATCGCCTTGAGCCCAAATTTATCTGCATGCCATGCCTTCACCTTCCGAGGCCTTTTATACTCGAATTTCTCGAATTTATCACCGAACCTCCCATGCAGAACGCCAATACCAGAGTTCAACATCTCTCTTGCCAATCCCTTCGTGTCAAGGCGCGCCGGACGATGCCAGACGATGGCCATGACGCCACGGTGGTGTGACGGCGGGCCGTGCGGTCCGCATACACCTCGAAGCTGGACCTCTTAAAGCTTCGCAGCCGGCATAATTGAGCGAGAGAGTCCCTCTTGATCGTTCGCAATCAGCTTATCTACCACAGCATGTCTGCGCCCTCCATCAAGCTAAACAATGAGTTGAATATTCCCGCAATCGGTCTCGGTACGCACTTGCCAGGATGGGGGTTGTCTCGATAACTGACATTCTGAATTGCCAATCACTTAAACAGGAACGTGGCAGTCAAAGTCCAACGAGGTGTCTGCTGCTGTTGAATTCGCCCTGAAGGACGCTGGGTATAGACATATCGATTGCGCTTGGTATGATGGTATCACCCTGTGCTCCCGGCGGCAGTCATCTGACGTTTGTGCGACGATTCAGGGGGTATGGGAACGAGAAAGAGGTTGGAGAGGGTATTCGGGCATCTGGGGTTTCTAGGTCAGAGATATTCGTGAGTATATCCGGCTGTCTATCACAGGGCGGCTCGGATCATCATCGTTCATAGATTACCAGCAAGCTGTGGGGAACATATCACTCTCGTGTCGAGGAATGTCTTGACCAGACTCTGGCCAACCTGGGAACTGATTATCTCGACCGTGCGTTGGCAACCATGAGGCTTGATATCTATCACCGACCCTTCTCCTTGCAATGCAGTTTATCTCGTTCACTGGCCCGTCCCTTTGAATCCGAAGGGGAATCATCCAGTGTTCCCCCTTCTCCCTGATGGGAAGCGCGATGTCGACCATTCATGGGATTTGAAAGATACATGGAAGCAGATGGAGGCAGTACTCAAAAAAGGCAAGTTGAAAGGCTATCATTGCTCCACACCGCTGTTGTTTTACGGAGAATTAATTACAGGGAAAGTTAAAGCTATCGGCGTTTCCAACTTCTCTGAGAAAAAGTTGGAGGAGATACTGCCCACAGCTGAAGTCATCCCTGCCGTTAACCAGGTCAGAGCTGGCATCTTTTGAATGACGCCACGCCACTTACCACGTCTAACTTAATTTGCTTTTTGTATTTTTAGTTGGAGCTTCATATCTATAACCCGCAGCACAAACTTGTTCAATATCTTCGATCAAAAGGTATTGTCCCAGAGGCGTATTCCCCCTTGGGTTCCGCCGGCTCGCCTCTGCTGAGTGATGAAACCGTGGCAGCAATTGCCACCAAGCACTCCCTCCAAGCCGCAGACATCCTCTTAGGATATCTCCGTATGTTTCTCGTTTCACATGGTGTATCCGACTCACATATGGCTCCATCAATCATAATTACAGTGGCGAAAGGCATCGTCATCCTGCCCAAGTCTGTCACTCCATGTGCGTGGTAGATATGACATGATCCCGTCTCGAGGGTCATCCATGATGCTAATTCTCATGGTAGCGCGCATCGCGTCAAATATGACGGGCGCCCTGGCGGCATCTACGAAGCTGGAGCAAGCCGATATCGAGACACTTGATGGCTTAGCCGCAGCGGGAAAGCAGAAGAGGTGAGTTCGCCACTTACGTGAAATGCCCCCTACCCTCCCCTGTCTCCGTCCGCAAATATTATTGGCGCTGACCACAACTTCTGCACTGCTTTTTGTTTCCGCTTCGTAGGTTCATAACTCCCCCCTGGCGTAAGTCGCTTTGCCGCATCCATGTCCGCATTGATAGCATCGTTGACCCTTGTTCGGCCATTCTAGCTGTTGATCTAGGTTTCGACCACTGGCCGAGCCTTCTATAGAGATTCCGGTCGACGCAAGTAGAGATCCTCACGCTTCCTCACTAGCATGCGCACCTGTGTATACACTTGGCAACCGCTAATCAGAAGTAGTGTTTGTTTCCGCTCTCAAATAGGCTTTGCGGTAGCTCTAGACGCATGCACCTTCTTCAGGTTGGAAGTAGCGTCCCTGCGTGGATAAGCCGCAATTGCCAACGAGGACGGCATGAGGTTCTTGTTTAATCGACAGAGGTGGGGTATTAGCCATAGCTGGCACGCATGGGGCTCCACTTGGAAGCATAATTCGAAGCTAAGCAAAATTCCCCTGTTCTCGTAAGGAGTTACACGATGATGCAAGGCTGTCGCTACGGAGGCCAGGTATTCCATTTCCGTGGGTTGATACTCCTGGTGTGTACCTGTCGGATGTAGAATTGCCACTGGGGTAACTTGGGCTCCCGACCATGACTGAATTTGTCGGGAGGAGTAGCGGGTGAGAACCAGTAAAGACGGCGAGAGAATATCCACGGCGTTGTACGCTAACGACAAAACATTCCCTCAGTTATATGTGTATCCCTAGCTGTGCCGCAAGGCACTGTCGACGAACCTAAATTCTAAAACACAAAAATACGACATTATTCGGGAAATGTGTGTGCTCGCTCAGCGAAAAAGGAAACCAACAATACTATGGCCGCCGGGTTTTCATGTCGCCGTAGCGAGCTTCAGGGGTGTGAGTGGGCTCGATGGACAAGCTACAAGGCTCGAAAGGTACAGCCGCGCCGCAATATGCGTCCTGTTTTGATACGTTGCCACGTGCAAGATTTGAATATCACGCCGTGACAAACCGTCGCTGTTACTTCGGAGGAAGATTTCGTTCAATAGATTTCCACCGAACATGAGTCTTGAAACCGCTCATGCTCTGACTCCAGCCACCACCTTCCTTTATGGCACGCTGTAATCAATGGATCCCTCTATTGCTTCCGGCGGGATCGCAGATGCGCGGGTGAATTGCTATACTAACTTCCAGCCTGAGCCCAAAAAATTTTTGGCTCCATGCAGGAATTTGACATCCCAATGGTTTATAAGCCGAAACGTCTTTGTCGCCAGGAGCCTCAGAATCACATCCCGCATCCCGTTCCTCTTTTCACCCGTAGGCTCCCGCTGTCTCCCTTCCTCATCCCACCACCATGCCCATCGCTATACGGGACGGCCGCGACCTCGACGCGACTTCCGACGCCATCGACGATGGTGAGCTGCGATCTGCAAACTGCTTCGCGCACCGCTGATCACCCTTAATAGTCAATGTGATCAGGGGAAGACAGTGGAACGATGCATCCGAGTTCGATGATGAGAAGGACAAGACCCAATTTCGTGACTATGACGCTGCGTGCGATCGTGTCAAGAACTTCTACAAGGAGCAGCATGGTGCGTCGTCGGGTCCGACGCGCTTCTTCTTTCATGATCGCTGATCCTGCTGTACTGTAGAGAAGCAAACTATGGCGTTCAACATCAAAGCTCGCGTAGACTTCAAAAACCGGGAGCGCGTTCGCATGAGTGTATGGGAGGCTATGGAGCTGCTCAACACCCTCGTCGACGAGTCTGATCCTGACGTATGTGTGCCTGTCCCACCGTGAATGATGGTCATTGACGCAATGTCATGTTTTTTAGACAAGCGTATCTCAGATTGAGCATTTGCTCCAGACTGCCGAAGCTATCCGTCGCGATGGCAAGCCTGAATGGATGCAGGTTCGTGTTTAACCTTCGACCACTCGGATTTGTCTGGACTTACCGGTCGTGTCGACAGGTCACTGGTCTCGTCCATGATCTAGGCAAACTGCTATTCATCCTTGGTTCCGAAGGCCAGTGGGATGTCGTTGGTGTGAGTCCCTTGGTGTTTCGGCTTTCCGACTCTCCGTCTTCTGACTTGGACTCTCCCAGGATACCTTCGTTGTCGGCTGCAGGTTTTCTGATAAGATTATCTACCCGGAAACCTTCGCGAACAACCCTGACAGTCAGGACGCTGTCTACTCTACGGAGCACGGCATCTACCAGCCTCACTGCGGTCTGGACAACGTTATGCTGTCTTGGGGCCACGATGAAGTGAGTTTCCCCGTTAACTTGTTTTTGATAGCTGGGAACTGATCTACTATATCAGTATCTGTACAATGTCCTAAAGGATCAATGTTCCCTTCCGGAAGAGGGACTCGCCATGATTCGATACCACAGCTTCTATCCATGGCATCGCGAGAGCGCCTACTCTCATCTTACTAACGACAAGGACGCAAAGAGCCTTGAGGCTGTACGCGCCTTCAACCCATACGACCTCTACAGCAAAAGTGACGAGCCGTGCGACGCGGCAACGCTTCGACCGTACTATGAAGGTCTCATCGCCAAGTTCTTCCCTCCGATCCTGGAGTGGTAATTTGCCCCTTTTCGTGCCCCCTCCTCATCTTTCTTCCATACCTTGCTTCTCCTCATTGCTCTTGCTTTCACGCTAGAAGTTACTGTTATTTTGTCACGCATCTGCCACCGAGGCCCTATCCCCTTACTTAAAGTACAACTTAGCTATTATTGAACGACTGTATTTTTGCTCTCCATAGATTGTACATATGTTCTCGCTTGTTATCTTTATTTAATATTCGCAGTAGATAGATTATACCTCACCCGCAATTGTCTAGAATAGTTGTCGACTGTATCAGGTATCAATATATTCTTAAAACTCAATCTTATCTTTATCTTTATCATCGATCGAGTCCATGGACCGGCGGTCCGAGACCACCCGTTTCACGCTTGGCGACCCTGTCAGTGGGCGCCCTGATCGATTTCATGATCATTGTCTGATCAATGATCAATCGATCACAACATCTCGGCATGTCCCTTGACAACGAGGCTTCATTGAATGAATTGTCTCCCCTCTCAGCCATACCATGTCGGACGCCGTTCCAGAAAGCACATTACCCTACCCGCCAGTTCACACTGACAAGAGATTTGTCGTTCTCTCTGATTGGTATGTGCTGGGCAGGCTGAGGCGGCTCAACTTTAACCATTATCAAGGGATGGGACCATTACCACACGCGATTCAAATGACTGTGAATATATCATCGTCTGTGGAGATGGACGGGTAGCTGAGGATTTCCTGCGGCAGATATGACGGACAGTCTAGGCTATGGAAAGGACAGACGTAGAGCTGGGAACTTGGATATCTTGTCCGGAAAGTACACGTTTAGGTGAGCTTGAACTCTTCCATTCAACATTAACTGACATCCAGCTTCTTTCATTCATAGAGATGCTTTCCGTGAAATGCTAGAGAGCGTGAGCGGTAATGGCCACAAATTCGACGAATGTATAGAAATTTTGAAACAAAGTATGGATATTACGATCATCCTCTGCTATCGGACATTAGGCGCTTCTTACGTTCATCGATTCTAGACATCGAGCTTGACCCAGGATTCAAACAATTCTATAAATGGTGCAAAGCGAACGACATACCAGTCATCATCGTCTCAAGGTATGTCACGGCGTCCCCTCGGCGTGCCGTGTCGCGACGCGTCTTATTCACGCCTGAATCAAAGCGGCATGGCCCCCATCATCCGCGCCGTCCTGTCCAACCTGGTGGGAGAGGAAGACGCAAAGGATATAGATATCATCGCAAATGATGTAGCCATCCACGCCGATGGAACGTGGAGCATTCAATTCCGCCACCCATCCAGGTGCGTCACTCATGAGCACTGCCATTCTCGGGAATCCCCCCGTGTTCTGATTTCATCTGGAAACAGTGGGTATGGTCACGACAAGTCTCAGGCTATACTACCCTATCGTAATCTCCCCGACCCTCCGACTCTGTTCTTTTTTGGAGACGGCGTATCCGGTGAGTTATGAAATAGATCCGCAATTGCAAGACCGCGTACTCCTTTGGTATATGTACGGGCATCCCCGACTGACGACGGTTTGGGTTCTCACAGATATGTCTGCCGCAAGACACGCGGATGTGTTGTTCGTCAAGGAGAAGGCCGACGGCGAGAACGATCTTGCTGTGTACTGCACCAAGAATGGAATTAGGCACATCCTCTTTGATGACTTCTCTAGGGCCCTTGGAGTCGTTCAGTCCGTCGTGAAAGGCGAGAAGACAGTCGACGAGGCGCTCTCCATTGAACATGCATAACTTGAATGCGTAGAACCCACTTCGTGATACTTCAATCATTTTGTAGAGTACCCTTTAATTACACATGTCTGTCATAGATAATATAGTTAATTGAGAGCAAACGCCCTCTAAACGGTTATAGAACAACGTCGGCACTGGAACTTGAAGCATTTGACGAATGGTTTTTTACGCGATGCACATGCCTGCCTAATAATGGTATAGATACCGAGGCCGACCTCAATTGGGAAACCATGTGTGCGGTTGCGCGCTTGAGGGCAGGCGAACGAAGGACTAAACCACTACAGCTAGCGCAGAGCGGGATGCCAGCTTAGCACTACCCCAGCCCGTACTGATGATCGTCGTCCGGGGTAAACACAGGGGCACGTGTCGTATTCCCACTAGTTCCGCCCGCCGACCCCAGCCTTGACATAAAAAAATGGAATCATACCTTGCATCCTGGCACCATCTTCACTCGACCTCATCACAGCTGAACTCGGACCACTAACAAACGAGAAGGGGATCCGTGGAACGCTCTTTTCTGATACAACGGCGCAGGCGGTCTTTGCATGCCTATGAAGTCCCAACTGGTACGATTTGGGCGAACGGGGAGGGTCAAGCAGGCGTTGGGGCGAGTTTCTGGTGGACGGTTCTACCATGACGAATCGTTTGGGTTCAGGAAACCTCGAGAATTCGTAGTTCCGGACTGTAAGCAGCTTTCTGAACTTTTGCTACGCCTCAGCGAACTCCGGTGCTTTTTTGCAAACAGATACCGAAGCACAGTTGCAGAATAGAACGACGAACGCCCCTTTGCTGCGCTATGTGGACTCTATGAGGACCCATGGTCACCGAGCGGCGCGAATTGACCCATTGGACATCTTACATCGCGAGGAGGTCGCCGCTTTAGATCCGGCTCGGTATGGCCTCACCGATTCTTCCCAGAAATACAATGTAAATGGCATTGTTTGGACCAAGCCAGTGGGTTCCGAGAGCAATGCGAGCGACTTTGAAGAATGGTGGACACTGGAAGAGATTGTTCAGCATCTGCGCACCGTCTATGTGGGACCGATAGCGTACGAATACATGCATTCCCCCTCGAAGACGGAGAGGCTGTGGTTTTCTCACCTCTTGGAATCTGGTTTCCCCGATAAGGGCAATGCGTACGAGCTCAGCGAGGACAGTAAGCGAAAGAAGCGACGCATACATGAGTTACTGGCTCGAAGCGAGGTTCTCGATCACTTCCTCCAGTTGAAGTTCCCCAACTTGAAGCGCTACGGGCTTGAAGGTGGTGAATCTATGCTGCCTGCCTTGGATTCGTTATTCTCGGCGGCTGCGCAAGGTTCGTTAGTCCGGGGAGGTGACTATTTTGTATTAACAACATGCTGCAGGTGGCGTGCAGCATATCATCCTTGGGATGCCCCATCGTGGGCGGCTCAACCTCTTGACGGACTTGTTGCAATACACCCCCGCCGCTCTTTTCAACAAAATTAAGGGCGGATATGAGATCCCGGAAGACCTGGGTGCTGAGGGCGATGTCCTCAGTCATTTAGGTAAGTCGTTGAGATGACGTCTGATGCTGAGTTTCTCACATCATCGACCACAGTCGCTTCACCTTCGCTGAATTACGATGTGGCAAGCGACCCTGTTAAGGTCTCCTTACAGCCTAACCCCTCCCATCTCGGTTTGTGGATAAAATTCTTCTGCCTCAGCATTGGTTAATCAGGGTCTGGTGTGTAGAGGCGGTTAACCCAGTTGCTTTGGGTAAGACGCGGGCGAAGCAGTACTCCTTACTCAAGCGCTCCCCTGCCGACTGTAAATTGGGGGATAAGGTCATGTGCGTTCAGCTGCATGGGGACGCCAGCTTTAGTGGTCAAGGTGTCATTATGGAATCCTTGTGCCTCAGTTCGTCATACCCTTGTTCATCCAATCTTCCGTGACGTTGACGTCCCTTCAGGCAATCTGCCGCATTTCACTAGCGGGGGCAGCGTGCATCTGGTCGTTGAGTAAGTTTGCCGTTGTCGATTATCACGTTCCGTAGATTCCTGACGTTATTTATTCTTAGTAACAAGTACGTCGTTGACGCTTTGCGCAGTCTGACAAACGACCATACAATGCCCTAGCATCGGATATACCACCCCTGCAGGCAATGGCCGCTCCTCCTTATACTGTTCTGACGTAGGCAAGATGATTAACGCGCCCATACTCCACGTTAACGGAGATTATCCCGAAGGTGAGGATTTGCTGACATCGGAAATCTCCGTTTTAGCTGACACCTGCGAATAGACGTCGCTCGCGCCATGGACATCGCATTTAAATATCGTAACCACTTCCGTAAGGTTCGTGATCCCATTACGCTTTTGACTGCGCGGTGCCCCACACATGACGTAGGACATCATTGTTGATCTGCTGGTTTACCGGCGATGGTGAGCCCCTTCTATTCTCCGTTCACTCTAAACTCACTACTATATCCTAGGGGGTAAGCGGACGTGATATACTTTTCGTTGACTATGATGCTGACCTATGATGCCAAGTCACAATGAATTGGACGTGCCCGACTTCACCAGTCCTCTGATGTATGAAAAGATCCGTGCCAGGCGCTCTGTTCCTCAACTCTATGAAGATAAGCTCATCGTACGTCATAGCTTTTCGTTTGGCTGCCGTTCTTGAATTGTCACTTTTTCAGACTGAGAACGTCCTTGATGTTGCTGCGGCCGCTCAAGTTCGCGATTCTTACAAGGCGTATCTCAATGATGAACTGACCAAATCGGCATCTTTCGTCCCTTCTGCTTCTATGCTCCAAGATCAATGGAAAGGAATCGTTTGGCCCGCTAGCGAGCAAGCCGAAAGCAACCCGGACACCGGCGTTTCCAAGGAAGTATTGGTCCGCGTCGGTGAATCTAGCGTTGCTACGCCGGCCAATTTTGTATGTACAATTTCACCCACGAGGACCTTCGCATCTGACACCGTACACGCTCAGGAAATTCATTCTAAGCTGCAAAGACACGTCAAGAACCGCCTGCAAAGCATCAAGAACGAGAAAGGCTTGGATTTCGCCACCGCGGAGGTAAGCCACATATTTTGTGAGGGTACCGTTTTTGATCGGCTGATCGGCACCCAGGCGATGGCATTTGGATCGTTAATGCTTGAGGGCAATGACGTTAGGATCTCGGGTCAAGATGTCGGCCGTGGAACGTTCAGCCACCGTCATGCTATGTTGGTTAACCAGAAGACAGAGGGCGTCGTCGTCCCCCTCAACGACACCCTTGATGCGCCCGGCAAGCTTGAACTTGCAAATAGTAAGTAACCACCTATTCCTTTGTGCCAACAACCCTTGCTGATCGCATCCACAGGCTCCTTGAGTGAGATGGCCGTTCTTGGCGTGAGTGTTCCGAGTTTCTATCCAGGGCTGTAGATCTCTAACTCGGCGGTAGTTTGAATACGGTGCTAGCTGGGAACGTCCTAACCTCCTTCCCATATGGGAGGCTCAGGTAGGTGATAGTGCGCTGAGTTTACGCAACCACTTACGTCTATGATCGACTAGTTCGGAGATTTCTTCAATGGTGCTCAGGTAAGTCATCTCTGCACGCGAGCGATGTCTGAAAGAGACTGAATTCTTTTTACAAGATTATTATCGATACTTTCATCTCGTCTGCGGAAAGTGAGCCAACATCATCGTTATTTTTGGAACAGCGATTGACCATCTTTTCTAGCCAAATGGCTGAAACAAAGTGGGATAGTACTCCTTCTGCCTCATGGCTTGGACGGCGCCGGTCCCGAACACTCATCTTCCCGGATAGAGCGGATGCTTCAGGTAATTGAGTGCTCCCATCCAAAAGCGTTTCTGACCATGTTTCCAGCTTTCAAACGACCGGTACCAGCCGAGCGATGACGCGTCTTACGGTAACATCAACATGCATGTTGTCTTCCCAACAACTTCGGCCCAATACTTCCACCTCCTGAGAAGACAAATTAAACGGAATTATCGCAAGCCCCTCATCGTGGCGTCCCCCAAGGGTCTTTTACGTCTCGCGGTAGAAATACCCTTTATTCTTAACCGTCTTCTATGCTCACCTTCCCATCTAGGCCGCTTCATCCCCGCTTTCTGATCTCATGGAAGGCACCACGTTCAGGCCCGTGCTGGACGATCCAACGGCCGCTGCCGATCAAGTGGAGCGTGTCGTCCTCATTTCCGGCAAGATCTATTACGAACTTGTGAAGGAGCGTCTGGCCCGTGGCCTCGATAACAAAGTTGCATTCGTGCGTATAGAAGAGCTAGCGCCGTTCCCTTTCCATCAAGTTCAAGAAGCCTTGCAACGATACACTAACGCGAAGGAGTTCTTCTACCTACAAGAAGAGCCCAAGAATCAGGGTTCGTGGACCCATGTGTCCACTCGCATTCAGTGGGTGCTCGACCAGATGGGTAAGAATGTCGAGCTGGCATACCGAGGCCGTAAGGAGAGTGCTATTCCCGCGCCAGGTGTTGGAAAGATGTACAGCGCCCAGCAGAAAGCCGTTATGGACTCGGCCTTCCAAGGTCTGTGATTTGGACTGGAAAGAACTAGATATACTGGGCGAAGGAATCGCCATTTAATGATAGATTACACTAAGACATCTAGAATCCAAATACCCGCTGATTGAAGCGTTTTCCCACTGGGTTGCTCGCCATGTTTTCCGGATGAAAGAGAAATTCTACGTAGGCTTCGAAACACACACTACGCGGTTAGAGTGGTTGATTTTCGGTCGGTCCCCCGCTTCCGCTCCACTGCATACCCACGCCTCATGTAGAAATATGCCGACGCCTGGGTGTTGTTCATGGCCATTGGCCCTCGCATCCATTCGGTGTGCCTTCGGCATTTCCGACACTTCGCCAAGGCCTCCGAAAGGCTATTGGGCGATTATCGGGACAACTTTCTCCAAGCTTCAGAAATCAGAACGAGTTCAATAATTCCATCGGCTTTTCCAGTTACTGTAACGTTGGGTGTGTCAGAAAACGCGAAGTGGCGTTGAATTCCAGATTGCTTAGACCACCCGTCCTAAGCTGTCGCGCTTTTCCTCATGCCCAGGCTTCAGGACCTCGGCCACGGCTCCCGCTCGTTGAATAATCGGTGGTTGTAGTGCGTGGAGAGCGGACTGATCCTTGCTCGGACTGATTCAAACCCGGATTAGCAGATCCATCGACGGAGCGTGCAGTATCTACTCAAGAGAGTGGTACGTCAAGTTTCAATGCTGGTTGGGCTTGCGCTCGTATTCATGGGAGCATGTTCCAAGAGACAGAGAGACTAGTGGGTATCAGAATCTCGGATGGATACTTGGTTATTTAGGGGTCCCCTGTTGCAGCCCCTCTCGGTGAGGATGGAAGTCGTGGTTCGTTGATTTGTTTCCGTGCTGACGGCGTTGGTATAGATACTATTGAGCCAATGGGCGTTAGCTATTACTGGCTTCACAACCCTCTAAGACAGTAATTGAGCCTCGGGACTACCAGAAACACAAGGAAATCATATTCGAGGGCCTGTGTGTGCGGAGACGGTGCACCCTCACTTCGCCTATGGGTATATGATGTCGAGAACACGTCCCCTGTCAGGTACGAAGGCGTAGATAATCCACATTGGAAGTTCGAGAGGATACGTGCCTAGTACATGGATAAGTCTCCAGAAAGATGTAGCCATGTCCTCGGTCCGCAACGAAACCACGTCTTCTCATCTCCCCTTGTACATCTCAACTTTTCGACTTGATGAAGATAGTTGTTGGTTCGCGTACCAGCTTTCGCCGCCAAAAATTCATGAGGCGTGCAGTTGGTGACACTCACCAGCGCGGACAACTGCAATTGGCTTTACGTTCATTGATTGCAGGACAAGATTCAGCGTTGCAATTGGACAACTCGACCAGTCTCCTATCTATAGGAGCAGGGGTAAAAATCGCCGTCTAGATATAACTACAGAACCCTTTATACGGCCAAGTCTCTGGACGTATAGATTCATAACGTTCTGCCTGCCGACTCCAAATACTACTATCCACCATTCCGGATGCGATTGTCGAAGCCAAGGCACCCAGGATGTATGTGCCTTCAAATCCATTAGGGCAATTGATCATCGTCAGATGCTTTATTCGACCGGTGGAAACTAGCTGCCTGAATTTGGGCAACAAGCTGCGCCTCCATTCACGCGTGCCGAAGATCTCCGGAAACTCCTTCATTTTCTTGAATTGAACTTTGCCCTTGTTCGGGGTGAGTGAGAGGCTGAAAACGGGAATCTCATCCCTGTCGGAAAGAGGGAGGTGACGGATAAAGGCTGTTGCTGTCTTGATCTCGCTGAGAGCAGATGACTCTCGCAGAATGAAGTGCTCGACAAGAGCGATGTATAAGAAGTCCCGACAACTGGTAATTTTAGCGCTGTCATCTGTAAGTGTACATATAAGAGTGTGAGCGGGCAACGGGCAACGGAAAGTATACTCAACGGTGGCTACATCGGAACATGAAGCAATTATTTTTATGGCCCCGTTCCCAAGAGATGCGTTGACACTCGGAAGAACAATATTTCGTTATGTGACAGCCGGCACATACTTTGAGGCGGCAATCGCTTCCAGCCACTTTGCACTATGAAATGAAATCGTTAACGAGTGGCGGTGGAGTGTGAAGAAGTTTGGACTAACAGTGGTGCATTTATCAAACATCTTAGCCAAATTTCCTGCCCGATCCCATAGGTAAGCATAAGCACGCACATAGGCATCATAACGTCCCCATAGATCAGGCAAGGGGCAGTTCTCCGAAGGAGGGGTGGTTTTTAGGTGCTTCTTCGAGTCCTTGATAACGGAAGGAAAAAAGAAGTTGACGATGATTAGGAAGGGAATGAGTTGAAGAGTATGTAGGTTATCAAGAGTGAATGGCATCGGTTGTCGCAACGGTAGTGGCGTTGTCCGCAGAATATCGATGAAACCGCTGTCGAGTATCTCCCTCACCACTTCTGGTCCGAACCTCGAACAACAGATCATAAACGCGAGACACGCGTGAATCACTTGCTCTGAAATTGGAGGAAGATTGGAGATCGGGTCACCCAGACTCGGAGCTAGTGGTGGGCCTCGTTCTATAACTTGTCTCAAGATGTTTACCGAGCGAGTGACGACGCTCTGCTCCAGGAGCTCACGACCGTAGAGTGGAGAGGATACAAATGAAGTAAGATTCATGAATCCTCCCCTAATTCCCACGTAAGGGATATCGATTCCGTCGAGCTGGGGCGTGATGTATAAGATATCCCGCTCCATACGTGCGAGAGTGAAGGCGATAACTGCGGAGGGTCCTCCAACTGCGTCCATAATGTATTGAGGGGGAGGAGATTCTTTGGCCACACTGCGCAGGAGTAGGAACATGGGAAGAATGCGGTCAACAGCGAGCACTATCTGCTGCAGATAAAAATCGGACTTCGTATAGATGGCATCAATACGTAGCAGTTTGTGCCAGATATGGATCACCATCCGACCAAGGACAGAGTGTATAGTGACATCCAGCATACTTTGGGCTCGTGCGACTGTGGATAAAATGCCGGCGAGGGTAAATGTCATACGCTCTTCGTCAATGGCCACGGTCGGGTTACTGTGGCCAAAGAAGTGCCGCTGACAAAAGTCCAGCCAAGGGAATACACGTTCGTGGTGGGTGAGGATGACCTGCGCCAGATTGAAGCAGTGTTTGTCGCCTCCTGACAGCATATATTGGGCGATGCAAGATAGGATTTCCAACAACAGGCGAGCCCTCCAGATCAAGTTGGTACTTTCTTCTGTAGCTTCTGCCAAATCGCCCGGTGTTTGTTGTGGATCCAAGAAATAGAAGATAGTGGTGATGAGAGGAGCACAGTGGACTGGTGGCCCATCGGTAGGCATGTGGAAGATGTGGTCATGCAATGCCTGCACATCAGCGAGCGATCCCGACTTCATCAAGTTAATGGTGAGACTCTGACAACAGAATTCAATCGCTAGGCAGCTGATCACATTATCGGGCTACCTTTATCGGCTCTGGAAGGGTTTCCAAGGTTCGAAGATGTTTGTCCATATTGGTGTCCGAGAAAGAAGCACGGAAACATTCGTGGTTGGGTGCGACCAATATCTATGACGACATAGATTTGACACAGATACCCTTGAGCGCCCATTCGTGGAAACCAAATCGCCCTGGTGGTTGCAAAAAGGCTGCGGCCGCAACATACGATGGGCAGGCTAGCGGGGCGTGTTCACGTCTCGATTGAACAATACTTCAACACATAAATGAGATGCAGCGACCAGTTATAGCTACCAGTTGCCGCGGTTCTGTTGCGGCTCGTCCAACATGGGTCCATTTACGCTCAAATGCGATAAGTTGGCTGGGTAAGGAGATCATTCATGTATAGTAGTGGACGGAACGGTGGGAGAGTACAAGATGGTTCGCCTGGATGAGGAGCCGATGTGTGTTAGCTTTGGGCGACCAAATTCATTACGCCCTACTTCACCGATGTGGTATCACGAGCTACCAAAATACCGATAAGTACTCCACATCCGAGTCTACGTAGACCGGGTGGAGGGGTCAAAACAAGTCAGGCCGATTAGGTCCATGCGCACATGCAAAACATATAAAAGGCTGACATCCATACTTCCCCAGGTTCTTGTGGACCGACCATCAGGAGTGGGGATGGGTGAGCGCGATGTGGTTGGTGCTTCAGCGGGTCCGAGCCTTCTGTACTTGGCCTCGTCGGATAAGAGCGTGTCCTCACTTCCATGGGGTATGCGTTCCGCTGTTCGACGAGTCGCCATCCCGTGCGCAGAAGGACGCAATGACGGGCCGACGAGGAGGTAAGTCATCGCCCGCCTAACACATTTTCGCCGTTACTGACAACCGCCTATCGTGTACTCTACAGTTGATGAAGGGTGTCGTCTCGCCTTGGTGCTTTGGACCTAACTGAGTCACGGACCTGGCGGTCCTAAGGCCAAGGGGTCACTCCCATGTATCCTGCCTGTTCGGTGCTGGCCACCGCGGGGATGCATTTTGGCCTACGAGCTTAAGGAGCGGGGGGTGACCCTACCTGGGGGCTTTGTAATGTACTTCTCGGATGGTGGAGAGGCGAGACTTCAGGTTTCGTACTCGGGGGGAGTTTCGGTCGGCGCTGGGGTAACTGGCACCAACTTTCCTGCGACCGGCAAGACCCCTAGACGGGCAGGGCGGATGTAGTTATCTACGACGCACCGAAGCGGCCAGGTTCTAACCCACATCCTCCCTTTAATGGGCAGAGAAATAGCAATATAATTGATTCGAAAAATGACATGAGTGATATTCGAACCTGCGAGATCTTACGGAGCGGGAGAACGCACCTAGGCATCGTAATGCTCTCTCGACTCCATCTCTACGTAAAATTCGCGACACTTGTCGGGAGATGCCAAAACTTGAGTATAGTCTCTAGCGCCACTGTTGTGCAAGCTTCACGGTTTGACTGTAACACTGTGTGGGCCCAACATTTATTTGTCAGTCTGACTAGGTGAGACTCGTTTGACCGAATAACGCCTGCGAAACGGGGTACGGTGTGATGAAGCAGAAAGCCGGACGCTAATATGTTTGAGGTACATACGTCGATGGCGTTTGATGCTCAGGCGGACGACAGTTTGTGGGCAGATTTAACCGAAAGCCGCACAGCAATCGTCGCTACAGCAAACGAGCAAATCAGTGTCGTGTACAATGGTGGGTTGACGTATCGAAGTCATACACGGGCGAAGTGGATGTGTGATGTGATTGTTCAGAGGCGTAGTGCGTATCCTGCTGTAAGAATAGTGCGCTAACGGTAGTACAAATCACTCACTATATCAAAGACGCGGCGACGTTCGCACTAGAAGTTGCTAAGCATTGTGATGGGCTGTACAAGGACGCTAGACTTTGGCCAAAGGAAAGATTCGGCTCGGAGTTGGGTGAAAGAGTGACCTGGCATGGGATTCCTGGCAAGTCGCTGTCATGTTCAGTCCACCGCCGATGGGAATATTGAGTCAATGAGCTAAAGCAGTAGCCTGAGACCCGGAGAAAAGCTGGTTGAGTAAACTAGACGTGGCAAAGGAGAAAGCGCGCTGAGGCTATCTGAGGAGCGGCGGATGAAACTTTGCAAAAAGTGTGATAATGATGCATAACGTCAGACGATAACGAGATAGCATTGAAAGACGTTAAGCTACATCTGTGGCCACAGCGAGTGAAGTCTCCGCCCTGTGCGGCGCACGTTTTGAACGTTCTAGGCAATGTATCGTCATGAAATAGCCGTGAGTAGCAAAAGAACACGCACGCCTCTGGGTCCAACGCCAACGCTTGGGTGCAAGATACCACGCTGGCTGCTCACCGCCGAAAAAAGCCTCTGCAATGCGATCAATAATTCCTGTCATCGGAGGGATGATACCGATGTGGTTGTTTCCAACAACCAATCCGTAGTCATAGTGTCCGTCCGCAAATCGAAAGTTGGTGGCAAGGAGGCATTCGTGATATCGCGCAGGTACGTTAAACTCTTTCCTCATCGAGTCTTCCATGAAGAAAAGTGTTGTGATGACGATTTCGCCCTCCATGCAGATCAAGACATCGTTGGGATACCGACGTTGGGCGATCTCCAGTAATTTCTCTTTTCCAGCGGGCCAGCCACACCATAGGACAGGAGGGTCGAGATGTGGGATGCGAGACCGGTCGAGAAAGTAGATGGGAATGTCGTACAGAGGAATGGGCGTGTTCTTGCAAAGAATTTTCCAGTCCTGCACAACGTATGAACGATAAATCTCGGCAAGTACTGTAGATAGACACCGACATCATCTTGGTATTTGTTGCTGGTTGGATCCGGAGGCGCAAAGAGGAGGCGCTTTCGGGACATGTTGATGGTTGAAGACAAACCGCCGATCGAGTTCGGAGGAAAGCATAAGTCAGGTGATCGCGTTTCATTCTTCGCCACATCCACTGACGCGACTTCGAGTTACAGAGGATCTGAAGAAAGCCGTGAGATGCCAAAAAGGCTAAGGGAATAAATAATACACGGACAATGACCAAAGTCGCGGGGCCGTGACACAAGGAATGATCATCGAATACGACAACTACATAAGGCGTGATAATAGTACATGGTTTCGTAGCTCCATAAGACAACAAGAAAACATCGATACAAAGTCATTAAGCAGCAGTAGCGCCTACAATACTTGGCGTCTCCAACTTGGGACGGGTACGCCTTGGTCGAGCTATGCGAAGGTGAATTTCAAAGGTGAATAGCGAGCGAGGCAAACGAGCACGTACGCTTGGGAGTCCATCGCCAGCGGTGAGGTGCAAGATACCATCCAGGTTCCTCTCCCTCGAAGAGGGTGTCCGCAATCCGATCAATTATATCCGTAATGGGAGGAATAATACCCATGTGGTTGTTTCCAACTACCAGGCCGTAGTCGATGTGTCCGTCGGCGAACCTAAAATCGGTGACAAGGAGGCAATCTTCCATCTCTTCCGGAATTTCAAACTCTTTCCTAATCGACGTCTCCATTGTAATGAGCGTGCTGCTAATGATCTTGCCCTCCATGCTGTACTTGACGATGTTGGGATATCGTCGACTGGCAAGATCCAGTAACTTCGCTTTGCCGACCGGCCAGCCACACCATAAGACAGGAGGGTCGTAATTCGTAATGCGAGACTTGTCGAGCAAGTAAATAGGAATGTTATAAAGAGGGACTGGCGTGTTCCCGCAGAGAATTTTCCAATCCTGCAGCGCAACTTAGCGACAAAATGTGAGAATAAAACATAAACGTACGTCGTCGTGGTATTCTTTGCCGTTTGGCGGTGCAAAGAGAAGGTCCTTGGACGAGGACATGATGGTGGTTCAGATCAAAGGCGAACCGCCGACCCTGATTTGATTTCGCGGCCACATGACGGTGTTGTATGTGGCTCAATCTCGCTGGCCACATTGACTCAGCGAAATCTGTAAAGGTTAACCGAATACATTGGAACAGGTAGAGACTAGAAACGGGTAACGGGAGAACGAGGACTGAACGGATTGATGAAGAGAAAACTAGGTATATAAGAGGGGATAATGATACATGATTCCGAAGCTTCATAACACAACAAAAATAGGTGGATACAAAATCATTACGCTGCGGCAGTAGCGCCTACAATATTCGCAGCTTCCAACTTGCGCGGTACGAACGTTGTACGTTCTGCGGCATTATGACGCGTCAGCGGGAAAACGGCGTGAATAGCAAAAAGGACGTGACGTACGTCGCCGAGTCCAACGCCAGCGCTTGGGCGCAAGATACCATGATGGAGGCTCTCCATCGAAGAAAGCATTAGCAATTTCATCAATTATGCCTGTCAAGGGAGGGATGATGCCGATGTGGTTGTTTCCGACGACCAAACCGTAGTCGTAGTGGCCATCAGCAAACCGAAAGTTGGTGGCAAGGAGGCATTCATGAAATCGTTCAGGAACATTGAACTCTTTCCTCATGGCGCGTTCCATGGCGAAGAGTGATGTGCTGATGACTTTACCCGCCCTGGAAATGTAGACATCGTTGGGGTATCGACGTCGGGCGATCTCCAGTAATTTCTCCTCCCCAGCGGGCCAGCCACACCATAGCACTGGAGGGTCAAGGTCTGGAACGCGAGACCAATCGACAAAGTATTTGGGAATGTCGTAGAGAGGAATGGGAGTCTGTTTGCAGAGAATTTTCCAGTCCTGCGGAACAAAGTTGACGATGAGTTTCGAGGAGTAGATATGTACGCACATCGTCCTGGTATTCATTGCCATTTGGCGGCGCAAAGAGGAGTCGCTTCTTGGTTGAGGCCATGTTGGTGGTGGCGCAGACAGAAATTCCCTGGCCTTTATATATGGGGTGAAATCAAGTCACGTGATAAAGCGCACCACCCATCCTCGCCATTGTTGTTCGTTTAAGTCCTACCTGACTCACTGAAGGCCTCAAGGATCGATATGGACAATGCTGGATCTGCCTTGGATGTGACTCGCCTCAATGTGGCCTTCAGCCAAGGGAGCCACAGTGAGAATGCGTCGTATAAATACTCTCCCCTCCATATGGATCTCTTTGATTCCTTCGTCACTCCTCTGTCATGGTCACATCTCTCGAGTTCAACGAATCTCTCCGTCAAGAATGGCCTACTGGTGCTTACGTCGCTGGGACTGACAAGTCCGAGTCCATGATCCAGCAGTTTCGTGACTTCGCTAAGCAGACTAGGGAGTTCCCTTGGTACGGCCTCTTTCCGGGCACGGTATTGCCCCACCTATGCGCTATTTATTCCAGTCGGAAGGGTGACCTTCGACTTGAATGCTCGCCACAATACGAGCTCCATTATGACATCAATCTAACAGCTCAAGAAGCCGCCATAGTACGAGATCCAGACTTCGTCGAGCCAGATGATGACGAGCCAGAGGATCTCAGCGAACAACCCAGTAACTCAAGCAACGACCAACCCGAAGATCCTGGCTGCGAAAAACCCAGTAATCCAATTGACGACAAACCAGAAGATCTCGGCTGCGAACAACCCGGTGAATCAAGTGACGCCCAACCCACTCGGCACCAGCGAGAGGTAGCTAACCTACTCAATTCCAGTATGTGTGCCTTTGCCTCTTACAATCTCACGGCTCACTTCATAACAGGCCTGGATGGTCCAGCATGGGACCTGACCACTGATCCAGGAAATCGTTCAAGAAGGAAGGCAGCAGACAAGAAGCCGCAAATCGACCGCCCTCCCGACAGCGGCGCGTCCGCTGCTACCTCTGCTGACGGCATTTCAGGCCGTATTCGCCGTATCACCGATGCAATGCTCCTCATGCGCGCCAAGCTGGCGTCCTTTAAGCTTGTACACGCAAACGCTACAGACGTCCCTTCCTACCCTGCGCTTGGAGTAGAAATCAAACCTACTGAACCAAATGACGTAACCAAAGAGGGCGCACGACGAGCTATTGAGAAAGCACTAGGCCAAATCGTTCAGCAAGCCCAGTTTATTTTTGGCATGTGGGAAGATCTCAAAATCATTTGGATGTTGGGCGTATGCGGCCGCTGGGTGCAATTCTTCAAGTTTACCAAGGCAAGGACTCCTCTCCCCGACCCCGTCCGCATTTGCCACCAAGAGTACTATCAGCCTGGGCCCCTCGCAGTCGCTGCCGTTCCCGAGGACTATTCCGAAGTGATCCCTTTCATGAATGAGAGCGGTAAGTATACCAGCGAGTTCACGGAATCTTGGAGGCAAATGATGGCAGATGCTGAAGCGGAGTACAATACTTACATCAATTCACTCTGACGATATATACCATTTTTGTAATTTCGTTGTATTAGCACTATTCGTCGCATGATACAATATTCCAGGGTATCGTGAGTCTCCAAGCCAGGAATACACTGATCCATCGCTGGCTCGACAAACGACATAAGCTCGATAGCGTAGCGCTCAGGAATCTAGAGCCCTAAACAGGTTCAGCAATATGCAAATTGCTGTATCAATAACGGCGCACCTACCGGCTGGCGAGAGCGACTGAACTTTGAATATTCTGATTGTTGAATGGGTGGAGCACCGTTCGAGGATGTAAATCCGGGGTTATCGGGATTGACAGCCGAGTTCACAAAGTCAATGACTGATTTCCCACAGTCAGATATTCCGAGTCAGTCAGTCTCTCTCTACGTTCTTGCCACCATCTCATCCATTGGCGATTCCCTGTTCATCGATTATCTGTGATTCCTCGTGTCAGACATGGAGAACGGGGAGTCAATACTGATTCGTTTACCTTTTATGGCCCCAAGTTTGCAGAACGTGTTGATACGGATTTCGATATATCGCGATTTTGTACGTTTGCGGCTACTGCGCTCAGTGCGCTGCGCCAGCGCCGTGCAGACTTCCGCTCGAAAGGTTCAGCTAAAGCCGTCTGTTTTCAGCGGTAGCAATGGGGTATGATTGTCGTCAGCGATGACAGTGGAGGTTCCGTTGCGGCTCGTACAACATGGGTCCGGGTACACCTCGGAAGCGAGGGATTTATTTCTCCATGGATGAGTATCGCATCAATTGTTCATGTTTGGAAGGAAGGGGTACTCAGCTATACGGCGATCATTGCTGGGTCCATTCGCTCCTGTGCGCCAATGTGAATGGACCTCTCTCACTGGTGCGGCCGGTGCGGTATCACGAGCTACCAAAATGCCGATACTTACTCCACATCCGAGTCTACATAGACTGGGGTGGAGGGGTCAAAACAAGTCACGCCAGGTAGGTCCGTGCGCACATGCCAAACATATAAAGGCTGACAATTTCACTCCACATTTCCCCAGGTTCTTGGGGACCGACCATCAGGAGTGGGGGTGGGTGAGCGCGAGGTTGCGGTGCTTAGCGGGTCCGAGCCGTCTGTGCTTGGCCTCGTCGGATACGAGCGTGTCCTCATTGCCCTGGGGTATGCGTTCCGCTGTTCGATGAGTCGCCAGCCGATGCATGGAAGGACGCAATGACGGGCCGAACGAGGAGGTCAGTCTTCACCCGCCTAACGCGTTCTCGCCGTTACTGACAGCCGCCTTTCGTATGCAGATGATGAAGGATGTCGTCTCGCCTTGGTGCTTTGGACCTAACTGAGTCACGGACCTGGCGGTCCTAAGGCCAAGGGGTCACTCCCATGTATCCTGGCCGTTCGGTGCTGGCCACCGCGGGGATGCATTTTGGCCTACGAGCTTAAGCAGCGGGGGGTGACCCTACCTGGTTGGGGGGGATTCATGCCACGCCGGCGAAGCTTCGTAGCAGTCAGAGGAGGTGCATGCAAGGTCGTAGCATTGGGCGGCATTCTTGGGGTGAGTCCTCTCTTCGCTGTTGATATGATCTCTGATGACCTTCGGAAGGGAGGGACGGGGTGTTGAAGCTCCTGCTGACTGGTCCTCAAGTCTCCTCACGGCGACGACGACAGACAGCGACCGACAACGATCAACGAGGGCCACGACAATGCAGTCGTTTCTTTCTTTCCTAGTAGTAAGCGTGTTGTTCGGGGCTTTGTATCATGTGCTTCTCGGATGTTGGAGAGGCGAGACCTGTGTCTCGTGCTCGGGGGGAGTTTCGGTCAGTGCTGGGGTAACTGGCGCTGACCTTCCTGCGACCGGCAAGACCCTAGAGGGCAGGGCGGATGTAGTTATCTACGACGCACTGAAGCGGCCAGGTTCTAACCCACATCCTCTCTTCAATGGGCAGAGAATATATTTGATTCGAACAAAGTCATGAGTGATACCGTGAGATGCTTAGAAAGCGGAGAACGTATCTGGGACCTTAGAGACATGGCGCACATCGAGCTTGTGGGTCCAGGTTGTACCAAAATCTCCGTGGGTACGTCCGCAGGGCGCTCTCTCGACTTTGTACCTGGTGATAGCATAGCCATTACCGCTCACAGAATTGCGAGGGGAGGCCGCGTTCGTCCAATGACAAAGGAAATGTGATGGGTAGAACAACGAGCCGAGTGAGCAGATAATGATCAAATTCTAACCCTTTCCTCGAGCGTCGGGCCTACTTGATTCGGATAAAGACATGAGTGATATTTATAAGAAACTGGGAAGCCCGAATACATACATAGGGATGCGACCAGTGGAACGTCGATTTGTGTTTGGGTCTCGGGGATCACATATTTCGCCCGATATTTCGACGTGCACGAGTCCCACCTGTCAAGCTAGCCGGGATGATTCACAATTTACATGGTCAGAAGACCAGGGAGTCAGACCCATTGGAATAATGCTGTTCAGATTCCTCGGAACAGAGAGGAATTCATTCAAAGTTAGGTAGCTTCCCGCAGCGTAAGAAATAGTTGGACGTGTTGATTCCTTCCGTAAACTAAGCCGATGCTTTCGCAGCCGATTGAACCAAGAGCCAAAGTGGAATCGCTGCACTGAGGTTAAACTAGGACGAAGCAAACCGGGAGGAGACGCACACAACGCAGTGAAAAAGACGGTTGTTCTGTATGTCCAAGATAAAATATGCTTCAAATGATTTATGACATTTGGGATCGCACCTCGCGTAACCGTTCAAGAGATGATTATGGTTGATGTAGATGCGGTTAAACAAAAGCCTCAACCCGATGCTGTGCGCGCATCAGAAAGAATCGAGCCTGAAGCGAAGAAAGTAGCTTACTAGGCTAGCGAGCTGATATTTAACGTGCGATGGTCCAAGCCAACAAAATTGGCGGTTAACTAAATGTCCTTTAGTGAGAGTGCAACACGGTAGCAGAATTACTGACAATAGCCGCTGCCCAAAGGGGGAAAGCTTCATTCCCGTTCTTAGTGAAATGGATCAAACAGCGAAACAAACGTGGTGGTGAGCGACGCACCTGGTGAGCACTATCCATTCGTTGGATTCTAGCTTTGACCTCGGGAGACAAGCCGCTCTGATTCGATTTGGCCAAGTTGGCCCGTGGATTGGTGCTGGGAGGTCCATCTGCATAATGACGGAGCCGCGCAAGACATCAAGATGACTTACTTATCAAATCCGATGGATTTCCTGATAAGAGAGTACTGGCATCTTGTTAGAAGAGGATTTGGCACGATAGCATGACTATACCTTCAGAAGACTAGGGTAAAACCCGCAGAACCATATTATGGGCACGGAATATAGAGACAGGCCCGAGCTGGAGAGGGTGATAGGCATGGTGTCCGCCTTTCAAAAAACACAGACACTCTGCCTTTTATCGTCAAGACACAGAAGCCGACCATAGACGACGCGCAATTCGGAGCGAGACCGACGGGAGTGCCGTTGATTCCTGAATTCAGGGTGAGGACAGGGGAAGTAATCACGTGAATGCCCGGAGCGTGACTCGGACGCGCTCAGGCCAGTGAGATCGCGTTTAGACTGCTCCTGTCATCGTAAGGCGAAATGCCTCTCGTTCAGATTGAAGTCTGTGACTTCAAGTCGTATAGGTACGTGTCAATTAATGCCTGCCTCTTTGCTATCTTACCGTTCTTGTCAGAGGCCACCAGACAATTGGGCCGTTCAAGAGTTTCACGTCGGTCATCGGTCCCAATGGCGCTGGCAAATCCAACCTTATGGACGCTATTTCGTTCGTTCTCGGTGTGAAGAGTGCGCAGCTCAGGAGTAGCCAGCTAAAGGACCTGGTATATCGTGGGCGACGGCTAGCAAAGAATCCTGCCGAAGGTTCAGAGCCACAAGAACAAGAGGAAGAAGAGGGGGATGAGGAGGAGGGGGATGGCGACGGCGAAGGCACAGCGAAGAAAGCTTGGGTCAAAGCCGTGTACAAGGACGCTGAGGATAAGGAATGGAGGTTTCAGCGGACGTGAGTACCATCATCTCTCATGCGGTCTTCACTGATCCTGACTTCTCTGTAGAGTCACAACGACCGGTGTTTCCGAGTACAAATTGAACGGCAAGGTGGTCACATATACGGCTTACAATGCCGCCCTCATCTCCCACAATATCCTCGTCAAGGCAAAGAATTTTCTTGTGTTCCAAGGCGATGTGGAAGCCGTTGCTTCACAGTCACCACGCGAGTTGTCGAGGCTGATCGAACAAATTAGTGGCTCGCTCGAGTTGGCGACTGAGTATGAGCAAGCCAAGGAAGCGCAAGATCGTGCCACCGAGAACGCTACGTTCAATTTCACGAAGAGAAGGGGGATTGCGGGGGAAATCAAGCAATACAAGGAGCAGAAGGGCGAGGCGGATCGGTTTGAGCAACTTTGCCAGCAAAGGGTGCGTCGCTGTATTATTTTTCTGCGGTGGTTATGCTTACACGGCGTAGGATGAACTCAATCTCGAACGCATCCTATACAAACTCTATCATATCGAGGAAGCTATAGAGGAGAACACTCGGGAAATCAATGTGCAGAACAAAACTCTAGCTGGCCTTCGGGAGCAGCAGCGTATGCACGACCAAGCCCTAGAAGCAGCCCGTGCTGAGCAGGCCAAAGCACGGACCACGGTTATGCAAAAGGAGAAAAAGATCAAGAAGGCTGAAAAGGCGTTGGAAGCGAAGGTAAGTTCCTATTTCTTCACGCGTTGGTCACAATTAATGTACTTTCGCGTAGCGTCCCGACCTTGTGGCTCTAGATGCACAGATCAGCCATTCAACGCGCAAACTCAACAATGCGCAGAAGAATAGGGAGGAGTTGGAGAAGAGTAAGAATACGCTGCAGAACAAGGTCAATGAGTTGGAGAAAGAGCTGGTCAGCGTAAAGAAAGCTGCTAAGGCTGCGCAAGGTGAGTTGACAAACACTTCGCCTTCTAGCTTAGGCCCTGACACGGTCCTATGTATGGTAGAGGCACAGCGGAAAGCATCTCAGCACAACATGGCTCTGAGTGAGGAGAGTCTCGAGGAATACCGTCAACTGTATGCCGTCAATCTCTTTGCTATCGACTTGCTTTGACTATTTATTATGCGGACCTTAGGAAAGCCCAAGCTAACGTTCTTGCCATCGACGAACGTCAGTCCCTCGAGTCCTTGACTCGTGAGGAAAAGACCGCTGCTCGTTCCCTCGCTCAGCTTAAGCAGAAATACGAAGGATTGAGCGAAAGGAAGGATAAGCTTTCTGAAGATGGTCAGACGCAAGGGACGCGCAAATCCGAGGTGCGACGCTATTATTTCCCTGACACTCTGCTCTGAGGGCTGATTGTGTCAATCTTACAATGAATAGCTCGAAGAGAGGCTGGCTAGTTCGCAAACCGATCTTGCAAAAACGAAGCAAGAGCTGGATAATCAACAATCGGAGAGGACAAAGATTGCGTTCGTGTTTGCTTATCTGTTCTTCCTTCTCTTGTTCATAGATGTACCCAGTCAACTTGAAGCCGAGGCGAACGAGAAGCTCCAGACGGTATATGGCCAGCTTCTCCAGGCTGGCGTCGATAAGAACGAGTCGGAAAGGGAGACTAGGCTGAAGGAGACGTTGGCCAACTTACAGCGGGTCTTTCCAGGTATGTTGCTGTCTTCCATCCCACCGATCAGACTGGGACACCTGATCATCTATAGGTGTCAGAGGGCGAGTAGTCGATCTTTGCAAGCCCACGCAGCGGAAGTACGAAACTGCTGTATCAGTCATTCTAGGGCGAAATATTGATGCAGTCGTTGTCGATGAAGAGAAAACCGCTATTGATTGTATCGAGGTACGCCTTCCAGACTTACGCTGTCTTTCCCTCCTCGTGGCTTAGGCTGGTTCAATGTAGTATATGCGAAATCAACGGGCAGGCCAAGCAACGTTCATCCCCCTTGATACCATCCAAGTAAAACCTATCAATGATAAATTCCGCTCCTTTGCGAAAGGCGCGCGGCTGGCGGTTGATGTTATTCAGTACGAACCGGCTGTGGAACGAGCTATGCACCATGCGTGTGGTAATGCGCTTGTCTGTGACACAATGGAGGTAGCGAGGTATGTTTGTTATGAGAAGGGCCAGGAGGTTAAAGGTATGTTTTAGCACCATGTCGGTATGGATGCAATTTCTCATTGGCGTTTAGCTGTTACACTTGAGGGCACCGTTATCCACAAGAGTGGGTTGATCACCGGTGGCAGGAGTACGCATAGTTCCACGAAGAAATGGGACGAGAAAGACGTCCAAGGTATATACATCTGTCCCCCTCCCCCCAGTAAACTCAAAGGTTCCCTAGGCCTTATTCGCGTTCGTGACGGCCTTATGGCTCAACTCCGAGAGCTCAGTAAGCAGAAGCCTCGTACCAAGACGGACGAAAACCTTCTAGCTGAGCTTTCCCGTTTGGAATCTGCGATCAATCTTGCTAGAGACGATCTGGTATGAATTTCCGTCTTGACGATTTACGGCAGTTTATGCGCCTTTCTAGAGCGCAACTCGGTTAAGGCTCACTGGCCTCAAAGATGAACTCAAGCATCTTGATAGAGAGTTAAAGACACTGAAGCCTGAACTCACTAATGTCGGTGCATCATCGCGAGTACAGTTGTACAAGTGCTCATTCCTTATTCCAGGCTCAAAGAACACATGAGAGGGTCAAAGAGCAGATGGATCAGCTTCAGTCAACTATCAATGAAGCCGAAGACGAGATTTTCGCGTCCTTTTGTGAAAAGATCCAAGTTTCTAATATTCGCGAGTATGAAGAGCGTCAGCTCAAGCTTGCGCAGGAAGAGAGCGAAGCTAGGCTCAGATTCGACAATCAGATCGCCCGTTTGACCCACCAGTGCGAGCTCTGTGTTGGCATACTTTCTACCTTTCTAACCTAGTATTCAGGTCAGAATTTGAAGCTGAGCAACTCGGCGGCATCAATGAACGCCTTGGAGTCCTACAGAATATCACAACGACTGAGCAGGACGTGATTACCAGGCTTCAAGGTCAGAAGCAAGAGCTACAAGCTTCGATCGACGAAGCCGAAGAAGCTATTGCTCAGATGCGAGAAGAACTTGGGGGACTCAATGAAGTGCTAGAGGACAAGACCAAGGATGTAGAGAGCGCTAAGCGTACTACGTCCAAGTCGGCTAAGAATCTTGATGCCGCATTGAAGGAGATAGCAGCACGGGTGCGTTCTTGCGTTGAATCCCAGCTATTTTTTGACTTCATATTTCTGGCAATAGAACGACGACATCGATAAGCTTGCTCTTGATCGATCAAGTATATACCGCAAGTGCCGACTAGAAGAAATCCAGCTGCCCTTGATACAAGGCAATCTTCGTAACGTCCCTATGGAGGAGGTTAGTCTCGGTTATATGTCTCCTTCCTACTGCTCATTTCTTCACCAGACCCTACGTGACGAGACCGCCATGGACGTTGACGAGGACGACAACGGGACTCAGCCAGTTCGCAAGTCTCACGATTATGGTATTGAGGTCGATTTCGATGGGCTAGACGACGAGGAACGCGAGGTAAACGCTGCTCGGTCTCCCAAAATAGGCGCCTTAGAATGACATGGACTTCCTTAGGACGGTTCGCCTGCGAAAGCCGCTGAATTCGACGATCGAATAGCCAAGTTGAGCGCAGACATTGAGCGCATGGCCCCGAATTTGAAAGCCATGGAGCGGTATGCTGGCTTCCTCTTGCTTGTACCTCCACTTTATGACTTAAACGCTGCAGGCTTGATGATGTAGAGCAGAAACTTGCTGAGACCGAAAAGGAAGCTGACAAGGCTCGTAGAGAGTCAAAAAGTGCTCGTGATCAGTTCAACGACGTCAAGCGGCGTAGGTCAGTACCGTCTCCCCGATATGCCAGCGCTATGTTGACTTGAGATCTCCAATGAAGATGCGAGTTATTTAATAAAGCCTACAACCACATCTCGGAATGCATTGACCAGGTTTACAAGGATCTAACCAAAGGGAAGGCCTCCCCAATGGGCGGCGTTGCATACCTGAGTTTGGAAGATAGTGAGGTAAGTCATGTCTCTCATTCACGTTCCTTGGCTAATCCCCTACGCAGGAACCGTACGCTGGCGGTATCAAGTATCACGCAATGCCTCCAATGAAGCGCTTCCGTGACATGGAACAGCTTTCTGGTGGTGAAAAGACTGTTGCTGCCCTCGCCCTCTTGTTCGCCATCCACAGCTACCAGCCTGCCCCATTCTTTGTCTTGGACGAAGTTGATGCCGCTCTGGATAACACCAACGTCGCTAAGATTGCAAATTATATTCGCACACACGCTTCGGATGCCTTCCAGTTTATCGTTATCAGCTTGAAGGGCTCCTTGTATGAAAAGGGCAACTCCCTCGTAGGTATCTATCGGGACCAAGATGTGAATAGTTCGCGTACCCTAACGCTTGATGTAAGTTACCAAACTCCTGACTTTCTGTAGATGCTGACTCTTCTTCGAAGTTGACCCAATATGATGATTAACCTACCTGCCCACTTCTCCGAGTCGATATCGTTATTTTGCTGTCGTTCGCTGCTTTTTTTATGTGTAACTTGTAGCAGTATAGATCCATTACTAATGAGTGTACCAAAACTGTTGTAGTACTAATAGGAATGATACAAATGCAAAAGATGTTGCGATGACTTGTGCTCAACAAAAGGACAAGAACAAAGGACTCTAATAGTGTATGTGCAAACCCGGAAATTCCATGCCAATAAAAATAAAAATACATCAAAAGAACTAAGGGACGATAAATTAAGACTGAGGACGCGCTGTGGGAGGGCGAGACGACAGAGCCATGGCAAAATCCACTTCCTCGTCGCCGCCAAGGGTAGAGAGCCTGCTTCGCGGAGTCTGGCGCAAAGTGACGTCCTCGAAGTAAGAATTTATGATGGACATATCTCCCGGCGTCATTTGGTCTTGCAAAGGAGGAACCGGGAAATCCGAGAGACCAGACATCCGAGACCCGTCGGAGCTGGTCATATAGCTGGTGCGACTGAGCAGAGCAGGTGCGTGTAGACTGGAGTGTGATACCACACGGGC
This sequence comes from Pleurotus giganteus, assembly GCA_032158425.1. Classification (NCBI taxonomy): domain Eukaryota; kingdom Fungi; phylum Basidiomycota; class Agaricomycetes; order Agaricales; family Pleurotaceae; genus Pleurotus; species Pleurotus giganteus. The sequence continues at coordinate 2,116,226 of JAPEHR010000009.1, read as the reverse complement.
GGTGGGGTCTTCGTCGGCTGTAGGTTCGTCGGCTGTAGGTTCCTCAACGTTGAGTGGGGGATGGGTGATGTAGGAAGCAAGGTGTTGAGAGAACCTTCTATCATGCGTAACACTTGGCGGAGTCGGGAGAGCCTCTACAGTACCAATTCGGAAGCGTTCTGCGCGAGCGAAAGAGAAATTAGAAACGCTGCTAAACAGAGAAGTATGTGGGAGACCGTACCAGTAAGATCTTCCTCTTCGGGGCCGATGTGCTCTCCTTCTACGGACTCATGAAGAGACGACTCAACGTCTTCAGGGATGGTAGTAGAGGGGCGGAAGGCCTGGATACTGATGTGGTCCGTGCTATCTCGAAGGGCCCGCAGTGGTTGCCCCCCTTGGGGAGAGTCTGCAATGACAAAGCGGAGACTGCCGGGTCCTGAACCACGCCTCGTACTAACGATTGAATTCGAACCGCTATACCGCGACGAGGAGGAGTCCTCACTGATTGCTCCCGCAGCTAGGGCCGTGAGCTCCTCAAGCTCCTCGCTAACTTGTCGGACAAGGCTTGTGAGACCACTGCTAGCCGTACGATGCCTAGACAGCCCAGCGCCAACGTTCTCCCATTGTGCATGGTGGGACGTATGGGAAGACGATGGTTGTGCTGGCCCCATCCCGGACTGGAACGACTGCTGTCTCGCTGCTTCAGGTCGATAGAACAAATCCCTGAAATGCTCGAGATCATCCGACATGAATCCGAGGGGCCGGGGCGATTGCTGTGGGGAAGAGCTTTCAGAAGTCACGGGCGACGTGGGAGATACGGCTGAAGCGCTGCTACTTTCAGATGCTTCCCTAGACGGCGGCGCCCTTTCAGGACTGCGAAGCTCTGGTAGGATATCCATGGCTGGGGCTGGGGATAAAGATGAGGGAAGGGGAGCTGTGGGCTCGGAGATTCTTGAGGGCGTCTGGCGATGCATAGGACGCGTAGCATCATACTTGACAGGTTCGCGATGTGTCGTCCCACGGGAGCTGTGCGAAGGGACAGTAGATACAACCCTTGTGGCATTATTATCCATCCGTTCATGGTCATCCTTGTTCTGGCTCTGGCTCGAAACCCCAACAACATACTCTTCACTTGTCCCCACACCACTATCTCTACTACTCTCCACAGCCATAGCTAGCGTCTCACCAAGCGCGACGGTATCGAAGATATTCCTCGAGTTCCGAGCGAACGCTAAACTCTTTACCCTGGGATCACTGACGATGGCATTATGGTCGAGGTCAGGCGACCTCGCTTGAGCAGGCTCCGATGATATCAAAGGGGAATATCTGATCTCCTCTGCTAGCACCTCTCGCACAACACCAGCCGAAATCGGAGCCCACATCGTCGCCTGTGGTGGGACCTTGCTATCTGGACGAGGATGACCAACGATTCGTGGATCGCTCTGGTAGGAATCACGATGGTGGGCATATGGATGCCTCGACACCGACGATGCCTCCGACGAGGCTACGTCTGCACCAGCGGAAGCAAAAGGCGTCCTCACTTCATGTCGGTCCGAAAGTCCAAGCGGGGCTGGGGGGACGTACGTATGGTGGTACGCATTGGCAACAGTCTGCGCATAAGGGTGATCGGGTAGCCGTATGGAATCACGGTTAAAATGATCGCTGGGTGTGGGAGTGGATATAGCAATACCAACACCTTCACCTTCCACAGTTCCGTGGCCATGACTCGAGCTACCGCCGTACCCATACGAGGGGGTAGGCGACGCCCCAGAGGATAATGGTTGTTGCGCAGCAGCAGGATCCACCAATCGTATAACTTGGGTGAGATTACTCTTCAGCGCACCCTCAAGGGCAGCAGCAGGGTTTGTCGTGGTCGTTGCCATCGTCGGATGTTCCATCTCCGGAGTCGCCATTGGACTATCCCCTCCAGGAATCCCACACAACGCCGCGGTCCCCTGCGCAATCTTTGTCAACGCCGTCCTCGACCACGAATTATTCCTCGAATGTGTCCTTGAGTTATTCCGGGAATGAGTAGACTTGCTCAGCTTCGAAAGGGACTGGGAAGGCCTATGATGTGAAGTCGACTGCTGCGAGGAGAACGTAAACCCAGATGGTCGGCCCATAGAATCACTTGCAGCGTGCTGGGAAACCGAATTCGACTGACTCAAGCTGCGCTTCCGAATGCCGGTGGATATGGGAAGAATGTCCTGATTACCCAGCAAAGACCGCGCAGCGAGGAACTCGAGCGTGCTCTCCTTTCCTGGCGCGCCATGACCCTTCGCACCACCTCCACCACCAATGCCAATACCACCGCCCTTGTTGCCTTGTTTAGTGATCGACTTACTCCGCGCCCTAGACAAACTGCGAGAGCGCTCATTCTGAAATGACTTTTGCGCTTGAGCTTGCCATTTCCTCCTCTGATACTCAAGAACTTGACCTTCCGCAAGGACCCTGCAAAAAAGCAAAAACAACGCGCGGCGCACACCCGAATAACCGAAAAGAGATCACACAATTAACGTCAGACTCGCTCCAAGATAAGAAAAAAATGAAACACAATAACGACTCACGTCATCAAAGAAGGCACAGGACTGGGCAGCGCCAAGTCGTCCAGCGCCCAACTCTTCGGCCGTGCAGGTCGCGAGTGGTCAGCATTACCAAGCGGCTGCTCTCTTCCAAGCTCTTCCTTGTCATTGTCCTTCTTCCCACTACCGCCAGCTGTATTCCCTACATCAGCCCTCTCCGTGGTCAACGGCTGCGGCTGCGGCTGCTGCGGGTTCCCAACCTCACCAACACCAACACCTTGTCTGATAGCATTCGCACCCGACGGCGACGACGGCGACGAAAAAGACGGCATAGTCAACCCTCTGGTCCTCTTTCCAGGCATTCCACCGCTGCCGCCACCACCTATACCACTAAGCGCATCAGCCGTAGCAGGCCTCGGTGGGACCGCCCCCGACCCCGCCCCTCCCCCAATTACCATCACATCCTCCCCATACCCATACCCATGGCCATCCCCCTGCCCCCGATTCGACCGAAAATCAGCAAGCGACCTCGAATGCGCCAAAACCCTCGACTCAAGCGTCTGCGACGGATCCCTGTGCATCGCATAATCTTGAACAACAGGACTCCCAGGCGGGCTCACAATCCTCCTCCTTCTTGTTGTTGTTGTCGTTGTTCGTGAACCCGTGCTGGGTCTAGCGATAGAGGAGGATGCACCACCACCACCACCACCACCACCACCACCACCTTGGTCGAATTCGCCGCTCTTGAGCTTTAGCCGCGGTTTAGGCAGAAAGAGCGCATCACACCACGTCTCGGCTGACAACCACCTATCCAACCCCCTCGCAATCCCAGCATGCGCATGCGGACTACTCGGCACGGATTGTTGCTTGGCCTTTAGCTTTTGTTTTTGCTGTGATGAAGACAAAACGCCCCCGCTCACAACAGCAGCGACGGCGACGGCAGTCTGATTCTGACTGGGATTCTGCTGTCCTTTCGACTTTGACGATTTGCGAGAATGCGAATGTGAATGCGAATTATGATGATGATGATGCTGATGCTGTGGTGATTGTGATTGTGATTGTGGGTGTGGCTGCGACGGCGAAACGACAGACGACCTCGACGAATTCGAATGAGCCGACCTCGACGATCCTTCATCTCCGGAACCAGACGAAGCAGCCGAAACAACACGCAAATTCGGCGTCGACATCGACGATTTCAAGCGACTCCGCAGGTGGTGGTGAAGATGTTGCAATGGATGCGGAAGTAACAAAGTCCGCGAAGGAGCGTTAGTATTAGTATTAGTATTAGCCGGAGGAGGTACCGGTACCGGTGAGGTAAGCGGGGGTGGGGGTGAAGAGCCGCTGGTTAGGAATGCGTGAGGGTGTGCGTGTGTGTGAGGGTGGTGGTGAGACGGAGGTGGAGATGGAGAGAAATAAGGATGAGGATGAGTTTGCAGATGCCTATGCGCATTCGGATGGGTATGCGGGTGCGGGTGACCAACAAGGGGAGACGAATGCTGCGACGGCGCAGTAAAAGTCAACCTCGGAGGTCTCGATTTCCCTGCCCCCCCTCCACCTCCATCTCCTCCTGCGCCCTCACTTCCCGGATCTGTAACATCTTCATGCTGTTGTGGAGGGCTTGACGGGAATGCAAAGGCGCGGACATTGGCATAGGGATGCACAGGTTGACGAATTGGTGGTGAGGATGATGACGACGACAATGGCTGCCCTCTCACAGCCTCATCATCATTAACATCATCGTCTCTGATAACACCGTCTCTCAAATCCCCATTCCACCCCTCTCCCTGCTCCTCCTCCTCCATATCCCTCCCCTGCTTCTTCTTCTTCTTCCTCCCAAATCCACCCATATCCGTTTGGGGACTACCCATCCCTCCCGCGCCTACATCACCACCACCACCACCACCAACTTCTCTAGCCGCAGCCGTCGACGTCGAAGAAGATGAGAAGAACGGAGGGAGCAAGGAAGGTGATAGCGGAAGAATGTTAGAGGACGAATGCATAGGCAATGGCAACGGCGGCACAGGCGGTGGCGGCCCAACACCACCACCACTCTTCAACGAAGTAGAGTTGGTCGTTGTCGTCGTTATCGTCGACGGAGTAGACAGGAGCGTAGCATAGTACGTATTATAGTATGCGTCTGAGCCTATATCATCTTCCTGGTCCTGATGACCATGACCAATGTCCAAGAATCAGTTTTAGATTTAGATGAGGGATAAACGTTGATGCGGCTGAGACCACTTACAAGAATATCAACGCCGCCGCCACCACCACCACCACCACCACCACCACCGTCTCCTATAGCAGCGTTGGCTTGCGAAGGAGGAGGAGGACTAAGCGCCGCACTAGCCTCGAGGCGTGTTGCACCCTTTCCGGAATGACTTGCGGTCGACGCGATCACGTTACGATCGGTGGCGTGTTCTCGTCCACTACCACCGCCATCGTCATCATCACCAGCAATATCGATCACTTCCACATCCTCCCTTCCATGGCCGGCCCGTGAGCGTGGTGAGCGACCAACATAATTCGTAGGGGGAGCGGCAGCGGTAGGGGTAGCCTTGGCATAGGCAGATTTGGTAGAACTCTCCCGTTCCCGTTCACGTTCACGTTCACGCTCCTTCCCCTTCCCTTTCCCAAACCCAAGCGACGCACTAAAAAGACTCGCCAAGCTAAGCCGCTGATTCCCCACCACCATCATCGAATCCCTTCCCACGACACCTGCGCCAGGAGGAAGCCCATTCGCCGTCCCTGGAGGAGACGAAATGGCTGAATACGTCTGAGGTGGCGACGCTGTGAAGATGGAGTACTGAGTCGTGGGAGGAGAATTCGAGGTGCTTGCGAGGCTGTCTGAGGTCATGGTGTCCCTAGGGCGATACTGATGCTGATGATGTGGATGTTGATGCAGGGCTGGGTACTCGGATGAACCTATAGAGACATTGATTATCATTTTCTGTGTGTGTACGGGAGAAGATATAGGATGTACCTGGTTTGGGAGCGGGTTGTTGATGCTGGTTCGAGAAAGTTCGCATGATTGGCATGGGAGCCTCGCCGATCCCACCTTGGGGGTGGACGTGAGGATGGCTACCACCAGAAACTGTGGCGCGTCGGGGAATAGTAGAGGGTGAAGCTAAAGGTGCCGTTGTTGCGCCGTCCGCGCGGGGTTTAGCCGTGGAAGAAGAGACGGTGCGTGCCGTGGCGTGATTGAACATGCTGTCTGTAACGGCGCCAGCTGCCGAGGGCGTAGGGCCAGTCGCAGAGGGAAGCGGCGTATGAAAATCGATCTCGTCGCGGTCCACGTCCCCGCCATCAGATGCATACGAATAGCCGTATCGCTCGCGCAGGCCCATAACAATCTCCTCGCTCTCGTCTTCCTCCTCAAAGTCCATATCATCCGCTTCTCGGTTTTCTTTACCACCAAAGACGCTGCCGAGTGCGCCGCTGTGACCGTCTCTGCTCGTAGTGTAGTGGCTCTGGTTACTCTGATTCCCGAATATACTCCCGACGCCATCAGCGACCGGGCCTTCGTCTCCCGAGCCTCTCACAGAGTGTTGTTCATCAGCACGCCGCAAATCAAGAACAACATCTCCAAAGTCCAGACTCGAACGCCGCGCGGTGATGGGGCCACCATTCAGCAAAGGCTGCGTTTTTCCGGCTTGGGCGCGACTGGAGGTGGACGTGGACGCGAACGCCGACGCGGGTGCGGACAAGGGTGGTGGTGCCAACTCGACTGGCCCGTTGTAAGGAATGTACCATTCGTCGTCGTCGTTGTCGTCCCTTGCCTTGATGTCAGTTTTGTTGGAACGAGCGTGCCCGTGCTTGATGAGACGAGAAAGACTGGAACGAAAACGAAGCGAAGGTGGTTGTTGCTGCTGTTGTCGCGCCATGGAGTCAACGATGGATAGAGTGGGGGTCAAGGAGGGTCAGCAACGACATTCAGGCTGTCCGGGGCATCTGCATCAGCGTCGGTGTCGAAGGAGAAGGGAAAGGAAGAACGCTCTGCGAGCAAACCGAGTCTCCTGCTAATTTCACTTTCCGTATTGGTTTTTTCATAACTTTCCCACGGGGTAACTTCCTCTTTTGGCTGTGCCTTTCTGTTCGATCTCTCACATCCACGTGGGTGAAGCAGGGTCTTGCGAAAGATTCAAAGAAAATATTCTTTGCAGTGGTGAAATACGCATCTACTGTGCCAAAAACCTCGAGCACGAGCTTTGAGCTACTGTACCAATGTACGCATGCATGGTCACCTCAGCGAAACCACAATCTCCATGAAAAACCGTCAAATCCCCCCTTGAAGCTTCCGAACACCAACAGTTGCATCCTGATCGGCCTGGCCAGCCATCATTGACATCCAGCTCGAGCTCGAGCTCAACTCGGCGATCCTTCCTCTCTAGATATCATGGACATCATGATCAACTACCCATATCACTGATAGTTTTCCGGCATCACGATATATTAATACATACATCATCAATGATTAGATATCCTGAAACATGTTTCTCCCCTCCTTCCGCTCCTACCAGTGCGCAGAAAAACAATCATGGGATCCACTTCATACGCATATTCGTAGACCGCTGCTGGTTTCAGCCACGCCCAGCCAGCACGCACCCTTCGGACATACTCCATACGATTTTGTCTCTGCCTGCAATTTCAGCTCCCCTTACTTGATCTCATCGTCTAAATCCAAGCTGGCCCTCGAAGGTCGAAAGCATATATCCACCTGGCCAGGTGCGGGTATGTATCTATCACTTACTATACCTTGTTGATCCGTTGCCATTTTAATATAATAATATAGAATAATGTCGGTCGGTGGTGTTGATATAATGATTTTGATCCGTGTGTGTAGCGACCACTACTTAGAGCATGGGGTTAACTTCTCGAAGCCTGCAGAGTGACGCGATCAAGTAGGACCAGGACTGTTTAGCGACGGTGGCGTCGCTGGAGATTTGGATACACATCGATATGTGATGCGTGATGCGTGGTGGATGTTGGATGTTGGATGACTTGGGTGGTAGTAGGCACAAAACAGCCGGAGGAATGCAGACGGAAAAGGTTGGTGTTTCAGAAGGGATGTACAGTAGGCGACCATGACTCTCGAACTCGAAGCATCTGGACTCCGAGTCCGGTTGTTGCGGATGAAATATAAAAGCTGATATCCAAGGACCTAGATGCATCCGAGTTGGCGTTAACAATGTATCATTAGCAGGCATGGCGACAACTGCGGCTGGCTCCTTGATCGCTGGCTTATAATAAACTGAGAATTAATATCAAAGTCAGCAGCAGATACAAGATGCAGACGACATACTGGAAGCAGGGGAGGCCATCGAGGCTAATACATATTAATATGATACTTGGACATGAAGGTATGTTGGAATAACGCGAACGCGAACAGGCACGGGCGCGGACTCGGAGGGAAGGTCGGCTTCCATCCCTGAGCCTCCATAACAGGGGCCCCTAAATACCCCTTTGTCCGCATTGGGGAGGCACTGTGCGTACCTCGCAACTGAAGTCTAGCCACGAAGCACTGTCTCCGGAATACGATCATTGAAGATCAGAATATCAAGAGCGAAAGGTATATATAGCATGGACGTGACTCGGATGATGCAAGGGTGCAGAGACCAGCCATTCATGGCCCTTTGAAGCCAGACGGCTTCGACGTCTATGGCAATTCATCAGCAATACATAGTTCAATGTATGTTTCTTCCATCGCTGGATAGGCCTACCAATGGCTGGTAAAGTCGAAAAGAACAGTAGTAAACGGGGAATCGAATGGTGTTAGACGCACGAGACTCATCTGGGCGCAGTATATTAAGTCTTACAGAACAAAAAGCAGAGGAAACATCGTTATTGATTGTTAACACAGACAAGACGTACCGAACTGCGCTTCTTAGTAAGTACTTGCTTCTCAACATGTTCATGTTATCACGTCCGGCTCCTCGTGTTGAGTGGGATTCAGAGGAAACGAATCGGTTACTATAATTAGCGATACACTGCGATAAAAATACAGAGTAGAGCATCATTACGATGCGAGATGGGGATGGGGCATCATTATATCCCTTGCCAATGATAAAGTACAGTACCCTACAAAACATTGTATCGGAAAAACCGCACCCATATGCAGTACGGCAACAAACTCACCGTCGAGTTATCCTTCCGCACAATCTTTCTATTGACGAGGGCGATAAGGCACTTGTTAACACGAGCCTGCGGGAGATCAGGTTGCTTGACTAGATCTAGCACTTTCAATCAACCGAAACCATCATGTCAGCCAATCACTCAGCGGGCAAAGGTACGAAAAGAGGATGGACCGACGTTTGATGGGTTTCCCGGCGTCCATCATCCCTTCGATCACAGTTTCGATATTTCGACGAAGATTCTATAGACGAGGGGTGCAATTGGTCAGACGGTCGCTGGTGTAAATGATTTGGGTAAACGACGACTACTCACTGGATCATTTCCACGGAATTCGAGCGGCAAGGACATCACGATTTTCTCAACCTCCAACTACAGTTTGGACAAATCGCGCAAGATCGACGAGTCCATCCATCCATCCATCACCGACATCAACACAAGAAGGGGTAGCAAATCGCCCAGCTCAGCAGATACACAGGTAGTAATGGCAATTGAAAGGACTCACACTCCGCTCCCTCTTCTCCTTCGCCGTCAACTTTGGCTTCCCAACCTTCTTCTTCACCATCACCTTCGATGCCGAAGACGGACCAGATACATTCGCAGTGGTCGTGTTACCAACATCCATCGTCCCACCATCCGAGACGGCCGTCATCGTAGTCTTGTCGGCAGCGGCAGCAGCCTCCGCGTCTCTCGCAGCTTTCGCCGTACGAGCGGCCTTGGCTGCTTCCATAGCAGCTAGTGCATTCTGTTCTTTTCAGTCACCATATTCGTTTTGTATTCATGGATGCTGTTCGGAAAAAGACATGACACGAACCTGCTCTTTGTTTAGCCAGATCAAAGGATTCAGGTATTGGAGCCTACACCACGCCATCATCATCAGTCAATGACACCCACAAATCCCAATCCCCCACTCTCCGATTCCCATTCCCATTCCGATTCCCTTCCACCTCAGCACAACAACCAAAAAACACGTACCTGCGGCCAATCCGTAGTCAACGAATTCATCTGCATCACATAAAGCCAGCTCGCAAATGACTCGTTAAACGTGGCCAACGAGTCGCTGAGGTGCTTCATCGCCTCGATATTGGCCTGCAGGGACTCGGCTTCGTCGACGAATTCGCACATGGCTGGCTCGATGAAGCCTAAGCCGTACGGGGCGTCGGGGAAGGCGCCTGAACGGGAAAGCGCGAAGAGAGAGCCTTGGGAGACGCGTCGGAGGGGTGTGCGTTGAGGGGCTGGGTTTGGCATATGGGGTTTCCGAGGTGAGCAGGTTGAAGTGGCAGGCGCGTCCGCGGAATTGATACCGTGACATTGCACATTGTGACCGTGACGGTGATCACGTCTTTCGTCAGGTTCAATGACTAATACTTACACTTGATATAACAGGGGATGACCGGCTTTCACTGTGCTTACAACGGCCACGCAGAGCCTTAGCCTTATCCATATGCCTCGACATCACTTTTCAGAAAATTCCCACCACGTCCAGCAACGTATAAAGGCACCCTGACAATGGCTCGCCAGTTCCATCACTTCGACCTCGACCGCCATGTTGCACCTCAATCTGTCCACCCCTCTGTCCCTCTACTCCATCCCAGCCGTTTGGTTGACTGCTTTCTACCCTGCACCGCTGAAGGTTAGCTATTCACCGCATCTCCGTGTTGCTTACCAATGTTACCACTGAACTAACTGGCCCGCTAGTACTTGTTGATCAATAAAACTATCGGCTATAACAAGTGCGGTTGATATTGTGGTTCGAGAACACGTAAATTGACTGCAGGATCCCAATTAGCACGCAACCACGCGCCAATCTTGCTTCGGCTCAAGAGAGTAAACGCGTACCACCGCACATCGCAGCGAAGATGGCACGAATGGAAGGTGCTCATCAGGTGTGTCCTTTATTTCTAACCGTGCGGAATTAAACCAACTCATTTGAACTCAGAACGGCTATGAGAATTTTCCGCTTTGGATCGCGGCAGTCGTACGTCTACGTTTCTACGTGTAGTTTTTAAATTGAAGAATTGATGCCCTCACAGGTGACCGCCAATTTGGTCGGAATGGACAACCGTACCCTCAACATCGCGTCTTTGTTGTAGTAAGTGGTCTACGCTCTCAAATACTCAGAAGTTCACGATGAACAGCGTCGTTCTGCGCTTCCTATACACACAAATCTACATCTACCATAATGACGTTGCTGACGGACGGATTCGGTGCGTCAGGTCTCTCGTCCCTCCCTTTCGCCCGGCTGAATCCTCGCACAGCACCTTGGTTTACTTCTTGGCTATTTGTAAGGCTCTCGCTCCTCGTTCTGTCAGCATCGCCACTCATTTTGCTTGTCGTTGCAGCTATTCCCTTGACGCTGTTGTTAAAGTCGGCCAACAAAGTAGCATTTGCTTGACCGCCGGACCCTACCGTACGTGCCCCAAATTGTAGGCAGCCTTGCGAGTCTATGTGAACGAACTATCGAGCATGATCTTTTTGCCCTCTCCTGATATCATGCTTTGCATCTGTAGAACCGTGCTCGATTCCAATATCAGCTTGGCGTACGAGCCTTCTTAATCTCGATCACAGTGCGAGTCCGAGCGAAAGAGAATTTTTGGAAGTACCTTCTGCGAGACGACGCTTGCTGTATCGCCCTCTCCCCAGCGTCCAAGCCCTCCGTCGAAGAACTCGGATACAGGTCTGAATAGTCAAGACTGTCTGCCTTGCTTGCCCTATCTGAACTCGCATGTGCTGCCACTGTGTTTCTCTACTCGTTTGCGCACGTAGCTATAACGGTTCGATTCATCTCCTTCAAGCTGTTTGCGAACTTCGATAGTTGGAAGGTGAGTGAAGCCGAATTTCCACCGTTGACTTTGGGATGAATAAATATAGTGCCTATTTTCGAGCGTTACCACGAGAAGCGATTGAAACTCCTATACTGACGGCTTCGTTTCATATCCATGAGCCAACTTTCATCACCGCTCCTACAATCCCTACCTGGGCAAAGTTCAAGCACCACTTGGCCTCTGAGGTTGCTCCGCAATGACAATGTTTCTCACAATTGGTAGTGGCAGTCCTACTGAGTGAGCCTCCAAATCCTTGCGTACGCACCCCCCCTTCCGACCATATCACAGATCACTCAGAAAGCTTTTTCGAAATCAAATGTATTATGTTCTCTGCCCATTGAAGGGAGGATGTGGGTTAGAACCTGGCCGCTTCGGTGCGTCGTAGATAACTACGTCCGCCCTGCCCTGTAGGGTCTTGCCGGTCGCAGGAAAGCTGCTGCCAGTTGCCCCAGCACCAACCGTAACTCCCCCCGAGCACGAGACACAAGTCTCGCCTCTCCACCATCCGAGATGCACATGATACAAAGCCCCGAACAACACGCTTACTACTAGGAAAGAAAGAAACGATACTTACCACCTGGATCTCGTTGTTGGTCGCTGTCGGTCGTCCTTGCCATGTGGAATGAGGCCTTGAGGACCATCCAGCAGGAGCTTCAACACCCCGTCCCGCCCTAGCGAAGTTTATCAGCATCTATATCAACAGCGAAGAGAGGACTCACCCCAAGAATGCCGCCAAATGCTATGACCTGGAATGCACCTCCTCTGACTGCTACGAAGCTTCGCCGGCCTGGCATGAATCCCCCCCAACCAGGTAGGGTCACCCCCCGCTGCTTAAGCTCGTAGGCCAAAATGCATCCCCGCAGGCAGGATACATGGGAGTGACCCCTTGGCCTTAGGACCCGCAGGATCCGTGACTCAGTTAGGTCCAAAGCACCAAGGCGAGACGACACCCCTCATCAACTGGAGAGTACACGATAGGCGGCTGTCAGTAACGACGAAAAGGAGGCGGGTGAAGACTCACCTCCTCGTTGGCCCGTCATTGCGTCCTTCTATGCACAGGATGGTGACTCGTCGAACAGCGGAACGCATACCCCATGGCAGTGAAGACACGCTCGTATCCGACGAGGCCAAGCACAGAAGGCTCGGACCCGCTAAAGCACCAGCCACATCGCTCACCCACCCCCACTCCTACTGGTCGGTCCCCAAGAACCTGGGGAAACGTGGAGCAGAATTGTCAGCCCTTTATATGTGTGACAAATACGCACGGTCCTACCCGGCGTGACTTGTTTCGACCCCTCCACCAGTCTACGTAGACTCGGATGTGGAGTATCGGCATTTCGGTAGCTCGTGATACCGGCGAGAGAGGACCACTGACATTGTCGCACAGGAAGGAATGGACCCAGCAAGAGGCCCACAGCAGGTCGTAGTGAATTCGATCGCCCCAAAGCCAAAACGCGTAAAGCCATCATCCAGGTGACCCATCATGTACTCCTCGCCGCTCCGCCACGAATGATCTTATTGTCGAGTACTCTCCCCGAATGCCTCCCAGCCAAACGAAACCAACCATCCAATCAGCATTCATCCATTCTTCATCCATTCCTTCCATAGAGAGGTACCTCAGCTGATTCGCATGACACGACAATTATACTGCAATGCTACCGCAAGCAGGTGGCTTCGGATGAGCTTTTCGAGCGGAAGTCTGCACGGCTCTGGCGTAGTACTCTCCGCGTACAAAATCGCGATGAAATAAATTGAACACTGAGGCTCTCTGAGGAACGGTGGATGAGATATGATAGTGATACACAGTCCGCATCGTCACAAAATAACGAGATAGCACAAAGATAGCATTGAAAGATATTAAGCTACACCCGTGGCCACAGCGCGTGAAGTCTCCGCCCTGTGTGGCGCACTCCTTGAACGCTCTAGGCAATATATCGTCAAGAAATAGTGGTGAATAGAAAGAGAGCACGCACGCCTCTGAGTCCAACGCCAACGAGTGGGTGCAAGATACCATGCTGGCGGCTCACCATCGAAGAAAGCGGCTGCAATCCGGTCAATAATTCCCGTCAACGGAGGGATAATACCGATGTGGTTGTTTCCAACGACTAATCCGTAGTCATAGTGGCCATCAGGGAATCGAAAGTTGGTGGCAAGCAGGCATTCATGAAACCGCTCAGGAACATTGAACTCCTTCCTAAGGGTGCGTTCCATAGCGAAGAGTGTTGTGTTGATGATTTCACCCTCCATGGAAATGTAGACATCGTTGGGGTATCGACGTTGGGCGATCTCGAGTAATTTCTCCCTCCCAGCGGGCCAGCCACACCATAGCACGGGAGGGTCAAGATCTGAAACGCGAGACCAGTCGACAAAGTAGATCGGAAGGTCGTACAGAGGAATGGGTGTGTTCTTGCAAAGAATTTTCCAGTCCTGCACAACGTATGAACGATAAGTCTCGACAAATAGATAGGCACGCACGTCATCTTGGTATTTGTTGCTCGTTGCATCCGGAGGTGCAAACAGAAGTCGTTTTTTCGGCATGGTGATGGTTGAAGACAAACCGGCGATCGAGTGGCCAGCCTAAGAATATGGAAAGCATAAGTCAGGTGATCGCGACTTCACCTCGGGCTCGCCACACCCACATCCACTGCCACGCTACGTTGAGTCACAGAGGATCTGAAGAAAGCCGTGAGACACCAGAAAAGCTAACGGAATAAATGATACATGGACAATATCCAAAGTCGCGAGGCCGTAGCATGGAGACCTGAAGGAATGATCATCGAATATGCCGACTACATAAGGCGTGCTGATAGTACATGGTTTCATTGTGGTTTCGCAGCTCCATAGGACAACAAAAGCATCGGTACAAGGTCATTAAGCGGCAGTAGCGCCAACAATACTTGGGGTCTCCAGCTTGGGACGGGTACGCCTTGGTCGAGCTATGCGAAGGTGAATTTCAAAGGTGAGTGGCAAACGAGTCAAACAAGCACGTACGCTTGGGAGTCCATCGCCAGTGTTGAGGATCAAGATACCATCCAGGTTCCTCTCCCTCGAAGAGGGTGTCTGCAATCCGATCAATTATATCCGTGATGGGAGGAATAATACCCATGTGGTTGTTTCCAACTACCAGGCCACAGTCGATGTGTCCGTCGGCGAACCTAAAATCGGTGACAAGGAGGCAATCCTCCATTTCTTCCGGGATTTGAAACTCTCGCCGGATGGACTTTTCCATTCTAATGAGCGTGCTGTTGATGATCTTGCCCTCGAGGTCGTACTTGACGATGTTAGGATATCGACGTTCCGCAAGATCCAGTAATTTGCCTTCCCCGACGGGCCAGCCACACCATAAGACGGGAGGATCGTAGTTCGTAATGCGAGACTTGTCGAGCAAGTATTTGGGAATATCGTAAAGAGGGACTGGGGTGTTCCGGCAGAGAATTTTCCAATCCTGCGTTGCATCTTAGCGGCAAATGCGAGAGGTAGACAGATACGTACGTCGTCGTGGTATTCTTTGCCGTTTGGCGGTGCAAAGAGAAGGTCCTTGGACGAGGACATGATGGTGGTCCAGATCAAAGGCGAACCGCCGACCCTGATTCGAATTCGCGTCCACATGACGGTGTTGTGTCACTCCATCTCGCCGGCCACATCGAGTCAGTGACGTCTGTAAAGGTTAACCGAATACATTTGAAAATCATGGGAGAACGAGGACTGAACGGATTGATCAAGAGGAAACTAGATATATAAGAGGGGATAATAATACATGATTCCGAAGCTTCAAAACAGAACGAAGATAGATGCAAAGTCATTACGCTGCGGCAGTAGCGCCTACAGTATTTGCAGTTTCCAACTTGCGCGGTACATGGCTCGTACGTTCTGCGGCAATATCACGCGTCAGAGAGATACCGACGCGAATAGCAAAAAGGAGGTACGTCGCCGAGTCCAACGCCAGCGCTTGGGTGCAAGATACCATGCTGGCGGCTCACCATCGAAGAATGCGGCTGAAATTTGGTCAATTATTCCCGTCATCGGAGGGATAACACCGATGTGGTTGTTTCCAACAACCAATCCATAGTCATAGTGGCCGTCGGCAAACCGAAAGTTGGTGGCAAGGAGGCATTCATGAAATCGCTCGGGAACATTGAACTCTTTCCTCATAGAACGTTCCATGGCGAAAAGCGTAGTAATAATGATGTTACCGGTCATGCTGATTGAGACATCGTTGGGATATCGACGTTGGGCGATTGCCAGCAATTTGTCTTTCCCGACGGGCCAGCCACACCATAGCACAGGGGGGTCGAGATTGGGAGTGCGAGACCAGTCGACAAAGTACTTGGGAATGTCGTATAGAGGAATGGGCGTATGTTTACAAAACTCTTTCCAGTCCTGCGGTACAAAGTTGATGATGAGTTTTCGACAAATAGATAGGTACGCACGTCATCCTGGTATTCAGTACCGTTTGGGGGTGCGAAGAGGAGTCGCTTCTTAGTTGGGCCCATGTTGATGGTTGCGCTGCCGCCACGACTGGCCGTTGTATATGGGGTGCCACTCATCCTCACCATTTGATTGTTCTTCATTTGAACACTACGTGACTGCCTCAGGGTTGATATGGACAGCCGTGTTCACACGATCAACAACGAAATTCCCACAGTCAGAATGAGATCTTGCGTGGCCACCATCATTCATCCAACGACCCAGCTCATCTGTGATTCTTCGTGTCAGATATGGAGAATGGGGGGTAAAGCTTAAAGACTGATGCGTTTACCGATTGTAGGTAATCCCAGTCTGCAGAACGTGTTGAATACCAGCTCAATCTTTCTCTCAACTTTCAGCTGAATGAGGCTTGGTATATATCTTGCAAGGCTCACCTTCGTCAAGGTACACCACGCTGATTTACTCGTTTACTGAATCGACTACTGCGCGGCTTTCGATTAAGTCTGCCGACAAAGACTAAGGCCTAAGGTGTCGTCCGCCTGAGCGACAAACGCCATCGTCGTGTGTACCTCAAGTATACTAGCTACCGGGTTTCGCCCTTCGTAATACCAATAGGCCACTCGTATTGTGGATCGCAATGGTGTTCAGTCAAACTCTGAAGCTTATACCTTGTGCAACAGAGGTGCTAGAGACTCGGCTGCTACCGTCGAGTTTCGGCATCTCCCAACAAGTGTCGTTAATTTACGTCTCAGAGATGGAGTCGAGAAAGCATTACGATGCCTAGGTGTGTTCTCCCGTTCCGTAACTTCTCGCGAGTTCGAATATCACTCATGTCTTTTTCCGAATCTATTATATTGCTATTTCTCTGCCCATTAAAGGGAGGATGTGGGTTAGAACCTGGCCGCTTTGGTGCGTCGTAGATAACTACGTCCGCCCTGCCCTCCAGGGTCTTGCCGGTCGCAGGAAAGTCAGTGCCAGTCGCCCCAGCACCGACCGAAACTCCCCCCGAGCACGAGACCAGAAGTCTCGCCTCTCCACCATCCGAGAAGTACATGAAACGACAGCGATACAAAGCCCCGAACAACATCCATATTACTAGGAAAGAAAGAAACGATAGTTACCTCCATTGTCGTGGCCCTCATTGATCGTTGTCGGTTGCTGTCGGTCGTCGTCGCCGCCATGAGGAGACTTGAGGACCACCCAGCAGGAGCTTCAACACCCCGTCCCTCCCTATCGAAGATCATCAGCACTCGTATCAGCGGCGAAGAGAGGACTCACCCCAAGAATGCCGCCTAATGCTACGACCTCGCATGCACCTCCTCTGACTGCTACGAAGCTTCGCCGGCGTGGCATGGATCCCCCCCAACCAGGTAGGGTCACCCCCCGCTGCTTAAGCTCGTAGGCCAAAATCCATCCTCGCAGGCTGGACACATGGGAGTGACCCCTTGGCCTTAGGACCCGCAGGATCTGTGACTCAGTTAGGTCCAAAGCACCAAGGCGAGACGACATCCTTCATCATCTGTTGACGATAGGCGGCTGTCAGTAACGGCGAAAGCGCCTTAGGCGGGCGAAGACTTACCTCCTCGTTGGCCCGTCATTGCGTCCTTCTATGCACAGGATGGCGGCTCGTCGAACAGCGGAACACATACCCCATGGCAGTGAGGACACGCTCGTATCCGACGAGGCCAAGCACAGAAGGCTCGGACCCGCTAAGCACCGCAACCTCGCACTCACCCACCCCCACTCCTACTGGTCGGTCCCCAAGAACCTGGGGAAATGTGGAGTAAAATGGTCAGCCCTTTATATGTTTAGCACATGCGCACGGACCTACTTCGCGTGACTTATTTTGACCGCTTCACCAGTCTACGTAGACTCGGATGTGGAGTGTCGTGATTTCGGTAGCTGACAGGGGAACTCGCTCGTCATATAGTTCAAATGAATATTCAACAAGGCAAAGCAATGGAACGCGTTGTCTTGCCCCCGCTCCCGGACATCTTGGGGTTTTTTATTTCCTATTCTCATTGGTGTCGCTGGCATGAACCTTTGAGAATCGACTCTGAGCCTGCTTGACATCACCGACTTCGTCAAATATTTTACAGGACTGTGTAATAGAAACAGTGCCTCCCGCCAATGACACCACGAAGCGTCCAAGGTCGCGACCTGCTTTCACTTTTCTATCGGGGCATTTAGGAGGCGTTCTCACGGACGAATGACTCATCCGCCGCTCGGGCCACCACCACCACCTTCAGGCGTTTGACTCTCGACGGTGAAAGTGTATATAGTGAGCTGCGTTCTCCATCTGTTTTTTTATGTATCTGACTCCATATGACATGCCTTTACCAGGTGTTTGATGTAAATCGTGTGGTTTTGCCTAGTGCTTGCCAATGCCACCAGTCATGGAGTCGGTAGACTCGGTACCTCCTATGTCGGCCACTGAATCTACAAAGCCCAAGAAACGCCAGATGAAGATGTAAAGTCATCCTTTCTCTGCACCCAACTTTCCACCGAATCTCCCTTGTAGCGAACTAGATACCGACTTCGAAGGTCCGCCTCCCCCTTTGCGCAAGAAGAAGGGCTGCGATGGGCCCGTCTGGGTTCCATTACGAGTCTATGGTTACACAATGGACCGCAACGAACTCGTTACGTTTGCAGAGAACCACGTTCGGAGCGTTGTAGATGCTATCGAGCGCAGTGGGGGGGACACTGAGCGCCATATTCACAATTTCCGCCGGCAGGATGCAATGAACTACATCAATAAACACCTGGGGCCTTTCGAGCCTCGTCTTGGGGAGCGCTGGGACGGTTCACCAGCAAGAGTCTTCATTATCGGTAGCAACTATAATCAGGCGGATTTGGACAAAGCTCTAGATCCTGCCACGATTGCTAAGTTTCAGAAGGTGCTCCATACTACGGAGCCACCTCGGTGGTATAAGTTGGTAGAGCCTGTGAGTTTTCGAATTTTCTCGCCGTGCCTGCTATTCCTATGAGGTCTGACAGTGAAGAATACCTGTACCATGCTATCATCTCGCGCCTCCCCATATGATATCTCATTCGTGTTACCTATGTCGAACCGCCCAGTGCTTTACTGGTCCCGGGCC
Source organism: Pleurotus giganteus (assembly GCA_032158425.1). NCBI lineage: Eukaryota > Fungi > Basidiomycota > Agaricomycetes > Agaricales > Pleurotaceae > Pleurotus > Pleurotus giganteus. Next base: position 2,097,248 of record JAPEHR010000009.1, on the reverse strand, counting down.
CGGGCGTCGATACCGGAGATTCAGGTTAGTTGCAGCAAGTGACTACAGAGGCTCGTTAAACTAGCATCTATCGATACTGTAGGTGTCATGAACTACTAGAGTCCTCGAGCCCAGCATCATATACAAAACACAATCTACATACGGGCGAGAACACAGAATCAAATATCAATAGATTAAGAATATCAGCTGGTTGGCGCGTTTCGGCTGAGCTCGAGTAGTTCGAACTGGAGCGTCAGCTTCGACCTTGCCTCTTCCTCTACCACCCCTGCTGGCCGCTGTCTGGTTCCCTGGCAGTAATCCTTCTGGGTTGGGGAAGGTACCTCTCGGTTTCAGCTTTCTCATTAGCTCAACGTCGGACGTTGATGTCCGCGTTTGGAGTGCCTGTACCAGACACGAAAAACCTACTTCTGAGACAAGCCTTGGTGTTGTTGCGTTAGGGAAACGGATAAGTAATTGAGTACTTGCTGCGGTTCGAATTCTCGCTCTGACTGTGGGAAATTAGTTACTGACTGTGTGAACTCTACTTTCGATCGGTCGCTAAGCCGAACCCGGCTTCAGCTTGTTACGTCCTCGAATGTCAGCCCATCATCGACATCGATTCATCTGCTGTCGTTGCCAATTGGACCAGTAGCACAATTTTTCCTCCCAATCTTGGTGATGCTATCATACGGTGACCCACGCCTCTTTCACGTCATGGACTTTGAAGAACACATTCAGGAATCGAAAAGTTGGGGGCAGTACACTCATTATAAGCGAACGAAAGTCAATTGATCATCATGGTGTACAATTTATAGCAACTTGCAAGCGGTATCGAACATAATGGGGTGATGAATAATGCATATCATGACAATGAAGCAATATAAGTGTTGTACTCATTCTCGGCATCTTTCATTGCCAGCCTCCAGGAGCGCATGAACCTCGGCGTAAGCTGACCTTCCTCATCTATGTAATCAAACACCTGACTTCTATACACAGGAACCTGAAAAGGCGTAAGAGGGCCAGGTTCATAATACTCTTGGTGGCATATCTGTGTGGGATCCGGCAGAGCCGTTCTTGCTTTTGTAAACTTCAAGAATTGGATCCAGCGGCCGCACACGCCTACCATCCAAATTATCTTGAGGCCGCTCCACATCCCAAAGATGAATTGGGCTTGTTGGATGATTTGACATAAGGCTTTCTTCAGTATGCGTCCTGCATCCCCGCCAGATATATTGCTTGGGTCGACAGGTTTGATTTCGACAGAAATGGCAGGGTAGTCAGGAACCTCCGTTGCCTCGGGATGTATACTTTGGTAGGCCTCCAGCTTGGCGCGAATGGTAAGCATTCCGTCCGTAATTCGGATTATTCGATCTGAAATTCCATCCGCAGTAGTCGATGAGGTGGTATTAGATCCACTACTATCGGGAGGGCGATTGACATCTGGCGCCTTAGATGCCATCTGTTTGGCACGATTGTCCGGGTTTGTAGTAGGACGCCAAGCTCGACCATCCAATGCTTTTATGAAGTCAGTGAGAATCGGAGGTCGAGGCAAAAAGGAGTAACACACTGGAATTGAGAGGGTCCTTAGCATCGCGCTTTATCTGATTCTTTTTTTCCTGCGACGATGGTCCTGGCTGTCCACATCCTGGATCCTCAGCTTCGTCGGACTTGACGTCGCTCTGTTTCCAACTGGGGTCGTTGACTTCCTCTGCTTCCTCTTGTGTCAGATTGACATCGTAGTGAAGTTCATACTGCGGCGCGCAATCGAGTCGGAGTTCACTCTGTGCATTGGAGTACATCGCGCAGAGGTGGGGCATCACGGTACCCGGGAAGAGAGAGTACCAAGGAAATTCCCTGTTCTGTTTGACGAGGTGAAGGAATTGCTGTACCATGGATTCGGAGTTGTCATCCCCGGCGGTATGCGAATCAGTGGGCCATTTCCGAGCAAGGGTAGCGTCAAACTTGAGCCTGACGGGTTCGGCCATGACAAGGGTTGGCGACTCAGCTCATACCGAGGACGGTATTTATAGGCACTCTTATGTGGCATGTTAGAATGAGTCAGTGGGATTCGTCCCTGTGTGGCCAGTGAGTTCTATCGTACAATAATGGAGAACAATGGAGGTGCAGGGATCTTCAACACGTGACCGCGTTGACCGGCGTATAAAGGAAGGCGGCTTGAATTGTGGTCCTCATCAACATGTCTTCCGACCGACTCCTTTTCGCACCGCCAAACGGCAATGAATACAAGGATGATGTGCGTGCCCATTACATTGTAGAAATCCATCATTAATATGTCTCACAGGATTGGAAACTTCTTTGCAAGGACACGCCTATTCCTCTGTATGATATTCCCAAATACTTTCTCGACTTCTCCCTCGTTTCAGATCTCGACCCTCCTGTGCTGTGGTGCGGTTGGGCTGTCGGGCAAAAGAAGTTACTGGAGCTCGCTGAACTTCGACACCCCAATGATGTCTTGTACGACGATGATGCCTCGTCCGACGACGGAGAGGTCATTAGCCCGACACTTTTCGACATGGAAGATTGGCTCAGGGAAGAGTTCGAGATCCCTAAGGAAATGCAAGACTGCCTCCTCGTCACCAACGTCAGATTTCCTGAAGGCCACTGTGACTACGCGTTGGTAGTAGGAAATAACCACATGGGTATCATTCCGCCCATGACAGATATCATTGACCGGATTGCCGACGAACTTTTCGACGGTGAAGAACCTGGATGGTATCTCGCGCCACAGCGCTGGCGTTGGACGCGGAAGAGTACGTATTCTTTTGCTGTTCGCGTTGTTACGTCTCTGACGTATACTTCATAGAGCGTTCAAGGCGTGTTCCGCCCATGAAGGAAACGCCAAATACTGTGGCCACCACCGCTACAGCTGCGGCTTGATGTCTTTCTGGGGATCGTGCTATTTTGTTATCTCGTGAAGTTGCTAAATCATGTACTATTATCCGCCTCAATGTAGCTTACTGTCTCTCTGTGTGTGCTCACTCCTTTGGTCCTCAGCCTCTTTCGATGGTATTGGATCGCTGACTGCTACGATTATTCGCTTCGGCCAATAGCCATGCCGTCCACTGCACCCAACCTTGACGCACACGAGCTCACGGACCCCGTAAGTCGCAATTCTTGTCATTCTTATTGCCCAGAGCTGACATTAGGAGATATCTAGTGCAGTACTGTCGAGCCCCAGGCTGCACGAGCCAGCTTATGCAATGTACCCTTCGGGACCGAGTTCTCAAGATGCGGACCAAACACCTACTGCGTGTAGGTCCATAAGTTCATCACATCCGACGAGCGGTGCTCACTTGAAGCCTTGTTCAGATACATGATGGTTGGTCCCCAAAGGGGGCGTGTTCCACATGGTTTGCTGTTCTCACCTTCGCCGTTGTACACCAGTAAAGTGAAACCAACGCTTACAGTATCAAGTATCGCCTTTCCTCCGTCTATCAACGTCGCCGTATCCAGCGTCGTGGCGAACACTTGCTTCCAGAACACCAATACTTGGTGGAGGAGAGATCAAGGGCTCGCCTGGTATTGAATTGCCTGGTCGCATTGAAACGAGGAAGCGATAGCGCCGACGCCACAACTTCGCCCGAGCCAAACGGAATTTTCACCATCGCTGTTTACTTGTACGTCTTGTGGATAATTAATTTGAAGGTGTCTTGGGAGCTGAAGCTTCTATCTCAGGTTTTCGAATGAAAATCGATACTTTGCGTCAAAACCCAACCGCGAATATCGAAGGGCACCGCAAACTGCCATCCATGATACAACATGATCATGGTTGGATCGTCTAATACGCATCACGACAAACCGAGTTGATTGAGTTTCGTTACTCTGGATAGCTGAAACTCGTCAACTCGCGGGAAGGGACGGTGATCGTCGCAAACCCGTGAAGAATTCATTGTATGTTCTCTCACTAACGCCTTGTATCTCCGAACTTCTATCGTGCTCGCGTACAGTGGCTCAGCCTGTTTGGACTTCGCTCACATCGGTCATGGTACGAGCGCGCCATACCATCGCTAAGAAGATAAAAAGGCTGCGGACATTCTCGCATTCCCCAGCAGTGCTGGTCACTTCTCAACTTTCTATCCTCATAACATCGACTTGAGCGGAGCTCCTTCTTCGAAACTCTCATCTTCATCTTAACACTTTACGATGCATTTCTCTCTCCAACTTTCTGCGCTGGCGATTATTGCCCAGGCCGTATTCATAACCGCGACGCCGCTCGCCGACGAGGGAAACGACGAGCATACTCATCAGCTCTCTCGACGCCGCTCTGTACGTGACTGTTTCCAACCTCCTGCATCCAATGGACTGATAATTGGTTTTAGCAAGCGGAATGTGAAGTTATCTGTAGCTTTACGCATCCTTGGGGGACGCCGGCATGGTCAACTTGCGTCTCGGACTGTGTCAGGCGGAATTATCCATCGCCGCCACCATCGCCGCCACCCGCACAAAGAAAACCACCGCCCACTAGGAAGGGAGGCAGAAAGCGCGAACTCGAACGTCGCCGTTCGGTAAGGCATCCGCTCAATGAACATCAAATCCAGTGCCAGCTGACATGTCACCTACTATTAGCAAGCGGAATGTGAAGTGATTTGTAGCTTTAGCCACCCGTGGGGCATCCCAGCCTGGTCAACCTGCGTATCTGATTGCGTCAGACAAAATTACCCGTCTCCGCCACCATCTCCGCCTCCTGCGCAAGTCAAACGACCTGCGAAAGGTGGACGGAAGCGCGAACTCGAACGTCGTCGTTCGGTAAGCTTTATCCTTATTGATGCTGCGATTTTTGGTGCTAAAGGGCGTCACCTACACCTCCATTAGCAAGCGGAATGCGAAATGATATGCAGCTTTACGCATCCTTGGGGAACACCGGCGTGGTCAACTTGCGTTACGGACTGTGTAAGACAGAACTATCCTTCTCCGCCACCTTCCCCACCACCTGCTCAATCCAAGTAAAGAACGGAAGGAAACGTGAAGTCGTCGACCTTGAGAGACGTCGCTCGGTGCGCATCTACTATCCATAATGTCCGCTGGCTCGAGCAAACTAACGAGAACCCGTTCACATATAAAATAACAGCAAGCAGAATGTGAAGTCATCTGTAGTTTCACGCACCCATGGGGAACGCCTGCTTGGTCAACTTGCGTCGCGGATTTTGTCAGGCAGAACTACCCTTCCCCACCTCCCAGTCCGCCTCAGAACAAACCCACTCAGAACAGGCCAAAAGGAAAAACTGAGCTGGATTGAATGTGCGAACGTCGGTAGGTTCTGGAAGTGTAGTTGTAGCATAGACGTCGAGTTGTCACATTGGGATTGTCGTAGCTTGATGGACATTGAGGTTGCGTACCGTGTTGGCACCCAGTTCCATCAAAATATTAAAAGAAAAGGCAAGGCAAGGGTACTGTCCCAAATGTACCGACGCCAGCAGGATTCGAACCTGCGCCCTCAAAGAGGAACAGATTTCTAATCTGTCGCCGTAACCACTTGGCTATAGCGCCTTATCAAGGGTGACCTCCCGTGACCATAACTCCACTGTCAGTGGCATGTCTCGATTCAAATCCACTGTTCCTCTCCTAAGCCTGAGTCGTCACTGTGAATTTGCTTCGCTCCAAGTTGAACACTATCTGGGACCTCGCTGAAATAGCACAGGTGCTGTTAGGAATCCTGGCAGGGAATTGGCAAGCCAAAATTGACCTAAGGAGCCACCATGGTCCGTCCCTTGTCCTCGAACCTTGCTCCGAGTCCCACCACCTTTGACGCAAGGTTGCTACACTCATCACATAAGCATCATGGGAAACATCTAGCTGAGTCTTGATCTTACATCAATATGAAATCACTAGCCTGAGCGACCAAGGGAGCCCATAAGCCTGGACTTGGCAGGCAGGGCACCGTGCGATGGGTATTCTCACAATGTGGAGCGGAGGTGGAGCCAAAGGTGGAGCAAATCATGTTACATCCAACGTCTAACGTCCAACTTACGTCCCGCTTGGATCAACCGACAGTTTGACAACGACAACCTGCGAGTCCATACGAGGTTACCCCTATCAAAGGGTATAGTATCTTTACCGCGTAATTTATCAATCGAGGCCTCTGTTGGGACATATGGATGGCGCATCAAGACGACGACTTCAGAACCGGTCATATTTGACTGACCGACTGGGAAACGACTCCAGAACTGGGCAGCTCAAGTCCAGTCCCAGAATGCCCGGATCTATCACCGTATCGCCCCGCTCCAAGTGACGGTTTGCACCTTGTAACTGCCATATAGCCAGCTCTAGACGGCTGATACTCTGACGACATCTGTTCACATCAACCTGGGACACGGATGATTCAGACGGGGCGCGTCACGGTAGTACCGCACGTTCGTATGTCTGCAATTCACTGGATGGCATTGGCAGCCCAGGAAGGAGCGAGCGTCAAGAATTCCCTTAAAGATAAGGTGTGAAAGAAAGTCACTCGCAGGATGATGTATCCGTGCGAGATCATTGTGCATTTGTAGCTTGAAGGTGCGTGATTTATTTGATTCCGAAAGGCGAGTGTGAATTTGACGTCGACACGACAGCTCGGGCCCTTGGGACTGGCCCGTCGGACGGTTGTCTCATGCCAGGCAAGCTCCCCAACGTCGACCCGGTCCCCGTTACCCTTCCGTCAACTAAGACCTGCGGCGACACATGTCACATCGCGATGGTGCATGCGCGCATGCGTATCATACGGACGAATGGGATGCGTAGTATGAATGTGGATATGATGGTGTTGGTGTTGAATATCGAATGAATAGCAAGCAGTGTGTTGATGGTATGTACGTGCGTATGCAAGAAAAAGTATAAGTATAATAAATAAACACGGTTTCACAAACAAAATGCTACCAGTGAACACCAAAACAAAACGGGGTAGGCCGAGGTAGAGGAGAAGAGGCGAAGAGGGGAACAAGAACACGAACACGATAGATAGGTAGATAGCCAATAGCCCTAAAAGTAAGTAAGGAAGTGTACCTGTACGGGGGAAGCGCAAGGGAAGAGGGCGGGAGTAGGAGGAAGGTGGGGAGGAAGGAGGAAGTACAAGTAATCGGAAGGAAATATGTAGATCGTAGCAGGATCGTAAATGTAAAGTCCAAAAAAGCACAGAAAGCAGAAATCACCCCAACAATGAACGATGAACATGAACCCAAAGAAAAAGATCCTGCTCTCGTCCTCCATCCCATCGAAAAAACAAACAAGCCAAACCCATCCTTATCCGTACATCCCTCTTCCACCCATCTACCCGGCACCTCGCCCGAAGGAAACGACCGACCGCATACCGCAAAACCGCACAGACGCCCACTTATCCCACCCACTCCGAAAAATCCACTCCAAACCCAATCCAAACCAACCAATCCAAAAAATCAAAGGATCCCACCAACGAGCGAAACAGCAACCACCAGCGCAGCCGCAGCCGCAACCCTAACATCAGCCTGCGTAATCACCCCTCCCGAACTGACCACATTCAACGTCGCATACCCAACACCACACTCATCCACCGCCCTCTTCGCCGCCGCATCATACGTTTTCCTCAATCCCGTCAACAACTTATTCCCTCCGCTCCCACCACTCCCACCAAGATTCCTAGCATCCTTCTGCAGCCCGTCAGCATACAAATTCATCAGACTCCGCGTACACGCTGAACAAGTCGGATTCGAGCCGCGGGGAAAGCTCGTCCCGAATGGAAGTTGATAGCAGTACAAATCGGAGGGGTTGGTGTTATGTACTGCGTTGACGAAGCAGTACGTGTTTGTCGAAGGGTCGACTTGGCATCCTGCGTTGCGCATAAGGGTGTAGGCGCTGAGGGCTAGATGTTTCAAGGAAAAAAAGAAGGAAGAATATCAGCTGATTAGAACTACGGATTGGAGACGAGATGAGGTGAAGTGAGATGTGATGTGGTGTGATGTGATGAAAGGCAAAGTCCACGGAGGAATTCAGAAAATCCAAGGAACAGGTAACGGAGGGCAAGGGGGGATATCAAAAACAAGGCACCGAGATCAGGTAAAGCCGCCGTTACTTTCTCCCTAACGGAGGGGCGGCAAAACGTGGAATGGCGTCATGCAAGAAGGGGGAACAAACAACAGGAACCGCCAGCGCATGAGAAGGACCAACAAAAAGAAATCAGTGGGGGAAAGGAAGCGCCTCCGCTGAAGGGATCGACGGAGGTAGGGATGAAGAAGATACGGAGGAGTAGGACTCACTGTTCAACGTATTAACCGCCCTTGCGTTCCCATCCTTAAGGTCCTGCGCGCATTCCTGCTTCAACGACTGGGCGAAACCAGACATCGTAGTTTCACATTGTGCAGCGCTCGTGTTCGTGTTGCAAGTTCCCCACACGAGAGTATTGAGCAGCGTTAGATTATTCTGAGCCTAAGAACCCGAGGATGCAACGGCGCAACATCGACATTTAATTAGTCTCTTAGAATGGCAGAATATTTTTTGGGGGGAACGCACCTTCAGGAACTGATCCGAACTCTGCAACAGCATCCCAAACGACCTACAACTTCGAAACTCCACCATATTCAACATCTTCTGGAAGAAATTGTAACATCCAACCGTCGAGAAGTTCGTGCTGAGGTCTGAGTCGAATGGCTGAGGGAAAGGTGTTGGAACGGGAGGGTCTGTCGGCGGTGAGGAGGGAGCGGTCGGTAACGGCTGCGCTGTGGCTGCTGTTGTCGCTACAGAACTTGAGGGAGCGGAAGATGTGGGCGTAGCCGGCGATGATGGAAAGGCTACTGGAGAGGACGCGGAGGAGGGATTCTGCTGGCGTTTCGCATGTTTTGATGAATCATCAGATGGAGAAGGGGTTGAGAGCGAGGTGCCTGGCTCGGTAATGGATGGGGATTGTAGTGAGGGAGGGACTTGGAGGCGACATGAGGATTTGACGTATGAGTAGGAATACGACGGTGAAGAGAAGACGTCTAGTAGGGATGAAAAGACGGGGAAGCGGGGATGTGAAGGCGCGAGCAACTTCATCGAAGCCGTGATGAAAACGAGAGCTAGGGGAACCACGATAGCAGCCCATTTTAATCGACGGCCTATACGGCGCTTCAGCTGCATCTGACTGTCTGACGAAGGCGAGGGTAGGGGAAGTGGTGGTATGGTGGATTTCGAACTGGAGTTCGATTTTGATGATGAGGGACTCGGAGAAAAGAGCGGAGGTAGGTCATTAAGGACATCAGGATTGGGTGAGAGGTAGCGCGCTGGCATGCGGGGCGAAGGACTGGGTGAGGGAATCGGAGATGGCAGAGGTGAAGCCAGAGGAGAAGATAAAGGAGAGCGGGACATTGCGTGCCTCGGGGGACGAGGGGATGGCGGAGGAGTGAACATTTTGCTCTTCTCTCTGCTTGCTTCAAGATGCCAGCTGGCAGAGGAGACGAGGCGAGGAAGTGAAGAAGTGTGTGTGGGTAAGCTTGCCGTGTGGCGAGTGCTGCTTCAAAAAGGACCGTGATGCTATAAACGAGCGTAGGAATTGATATGATTGAAACCCAAATCCAACAAGTTCCCGGTTATACTGCGTATAACACGGTTCCACCTCTGGCTAAAATCAGTGGTCCGATGTTATAAGTATATGTTTCCGCAGAGAACCCTTGAAATCCTGTGTTGGATGATGGGAATGATCAACTGGTGTTTGGGATGAATGATGGTCGGTGATGCAAGGGAAAGATTTATACGGGGAGACTGAGCACAGAACAGCCGGATTTTGAGGGTGGTGCTTACCAATTCCCGTATATCTTTAGGACCTCGAAAGTTTGATCTAGCAAGAACTCGGGAAGACTTCTGCTGAGAGCCTGAAAACGAAGGGCCAGGAGGAAGGAGCGTAGGTGTGTAAGGGAATGTGAAATGCAGGCGCCAGCTGAGCGTCCGCAAGCAGCCCGAAAAGTCGACCTGGTCGAGGAAGGATGGGACGTGGGTAAAGGGAAAGAGACGCGTGTGGTAGCAAACAGGTGCCAGTAATAACGACCAGACGACGTCGAGCCGCTGGGAATTTTTTGCTGGAACAGAAACAAATCTGTGAAATCGCCAGGCCCGACGCCGGTGTGCCTGGTCTGCTGAAACACGATGTGTGACCTTGTGTGACTTGATCGAGATGTTGATCGCGCTTGTGCCACGGACCTGCGCACGTGGAATCCTGAACCCTTTTGGGGTCCTCGTTCGGTTTGGCCACGTCCTCCATGGCTGAATGGGCCTTAGCACCTCCGTCAGTCGCGATCGTCAAGCGAAACACGGAACCGACGTTGTTGACGACAAGGCGAAACAGTCTAACATACGTATCACGCCATCTTCGGGCCACCTCGCCATCAAGTCAGACCTTCAAAGCCAGAAACCAATCCACTGCAGAATTGGGATATCATCGCATCGGCGGCACGCCCAGGCCCATTCGAGGATGGAGCTTGAAAACACCGTTAGTCAGGCAAGTCTCTCTCTGAATGATACGCAAGCCACGTCGCTGACAAACTAACCTCAAATCAGCGCACTGGGCTGCGACTGGAGGATACTGCTGTTGTATCCAAACAACGGAGATCGTGTGTACGCGCTTGAGCTTGGGGCTGAATCTACCAGTCGACCTCAAACCTGATGATGAACGTGGGCGCAAGTTGGTGACGCTGAGATGGCTCGAGGTGACTGAAGCTGGAGGATCCTAAAGGCCGCCTGGAATCATCTTCACCCTTTACCTCTGGCGGACGAACGAATACCAATACATGGACTTACGCGACTGGCCAATCAATGGACCCAATATTGACTGCCCGACCAAATTTACATTCGTGTTCTGGATCATCTGGATGAGGGCCCCGGGGGACTGGAGTATCCTTGTGGGCGACTGTATTTGCGGTTTACAACCTTAGGCTAATCAAAAGCGTGGGGTCGGTCCCAACAAACCAACCAAGAAATGCGTATATAACTCACCTCATCGCATCACGAAATCCTCAGCAGTGCTCATCTTCGAGTCCTACGACCTTCCCAGCGCCGGACGCTGATACCGCCACTCCCATCGTTTCTTCGCGATCCTCCATATCTCCTCGTCCCTTGTGTTTACCAAATCTCATTCCAAATGGTCAAGCTAACGACGTCGTTCGTCTTCGCTATCACCGTGGCCACCGCTAGTTTGATGCATGCTGCGGCTTCGCCTCTACAGTACGTATCATCATCATGCCATACCCAATTGAACGAAAACCTACTCAGTACCTGCTCCTCAGGATCGTAGAGAGGAACGTAAAGGCCGACCAAGCAGTACCCACCATGGAGAAAAGACAATGGTACCCGTGGTACAGACCACCCCCATACAGACCTTACGACTGGCCACAAAGTAGCCTTCGGGCTTCTGTACCCTCGGCTAGCCCTATGCCAGCGGTCACTGGAGCCATAACGGCACATCCAACTTCAACATCGGTGTCAGCATCGCACGCCATCAATACTGTAGCAACAAAATCGTCCGCACCGCAGCAACACAAGCCTGCGCAACCTTCTCGGTCACCCAGCCCACTGTCTCATAATAAGTCCAAGGCCGGACCCGCTGCTCCTAGTAGCAGCGTCGCGCAGTTGCAGGCGCATACATCCCACTCCTCCGACGCCGCCGCATCGACAGAGGCTATTCTACCCCAGTCCAGCCAGACGTCGAATGACGACCAGCGATCTTCCCCGTACCGTCGTCCCCAGTGGGAGCCATGGCGCTACGAATATCCTGCATGGTACGGAAGACCGTGGTATATGCGTCGTCGCGACTCGGAATACGAAGAGGTGGCTAGAATGGCTGAGTATAAGCGGTATTTGCAAATGGAAGGCGACCATGGTTTTTAGTGAGGGGCGGCGGTCATGTACCTATCGGGCGTACGATTCAGATTATGAAACGCGCATATATGCAGTCCTCGCGACGCGCTGTTGGCCCAGTCGCAGTACTTAACGGCACATACAGCTGTTGAGCTTGAGATCTTTGCATATCGCCTCCGTGTCTAATGATCATTTCCCGAGATAACTAGCTGGATACAATTCTCACTCTCGACTGGACATCAGCCAAGGGCTAAACGGGCGTACCGGTGATCTCTTCAGGTTCGTATGGCACGACGGCGGCCTCCACCGCCACGATGATGCGCGTTTTGTCAAGGCTGACGTGAGACCCTGCTGAGATGCTCAGGCGCGAGGAAGTGGTAGAAGACAGGAGGGGATGTCGACAAAACAGGGGCGGACTGGATTGACAAGACCCTAGGCGCTTACCCCAAGCACCGCTCGGCGCTCGGCGGTCGCGGAGCCACGTTAGACGCTTGTCAGTTGTCCGCTCAACTCCCGCCGAGCTCATGCATGCATTCGATTCAGCACATGCACCTATCTATGCCCTGTCAAGCTTCGGACAGGCGACAGATGCGCGTGCAAGTTGTAGTTGAATTGTGTGGGGAGACCTTTAACGTTAACACAGTCACCTCCATCGTTCTGTTTTCGTCGACCGCCATCATTGCGTGCGACGGCTGACGTCGGGGTGGGTAAGCATTTTGGCGGGACCCAGAAATGGGGCCCCCGGTGTGAACCATCAATGGATCATCATTTGCTCCGCAGAAGACTGGTAAATACTTGCACCATGGGGGTTGCATGGGGGAATGGAGATTCCGCATCATGATTTGTGAGATTGAGATAGCCCCAATCAGCCTACTCAGTGATGGAGCTAGCGGCACCCTTCGCTGTATATAAATACGTCCTCAACCTTGTACCCGCCTCCATTAGATAGGCCATCAGCCATGTTGATAGGTTTGTTTTTAACTAGACGTCGACCCCGGATTCATCCCACTGATCAGTACAGCTCAATCAGTCCCTACTAGGTCCCCATTGCAAAACGATCTCTCGGTGAGATTTTGATTGTCGGGCTCAAGTTGAACGTTATTGTGGGCTCGTGTCTCGTCATGGGAAGGCCACCGGCTAGGCCTCCATACGAAGTGCGGTCCACACGTAGCAAGTCGACGTCGACATCCGGTACCTTGATCTCGAGACTCTCCACCGTGGAATGTGATTCAGCACTATCATACTGTATACATACCGTGACGTCCGTGTTGGACTGACGAAGCCCCATGTCCAGTTGGTTGACAGCTAGAGGCCTATCAAAGCAAACGCGGGAAACATATAACCGAATTCTCTTCATTACTGTTCGCAAAGGCATGTAGTCACATCACTTCGAGTCGTACAAAGCTTTCTACGATCGTCGTTTCAGAGCTCCATTCCCATTGCAATAGTCCGCATTTCCCCTAGCCGGATTACCTGCCCACTTCAACCAAGAATCAACATCAGCCAGCGCTCCCATCAGTAGAACAAGACACAAAAACGTCTCACGGAACGACACTTACATGCGGGAATTTTCGTTCCACACCAGAGGCCCCAAAGACAGCAAATGAAAGAATAAATATCATGACTTGCGCTCCGCCCGTCAACGCGCCTCCGAGGATGTAATTGTACTTTTTGTACCATCCTGGGTGATACTGCCGCAGCCAGAGTTGAGAGACCAGGCCGACTATTATCCCGGAAGTAACGGTAGAGTTGACTCCCGAGGTCATCCAAGCCGAGTACTGTCATCGAATATCCAGCTGTGAGTCTGTAGATTAAGGTGGAAGTTGGAATGCGGGCGTACCATATAAATGAGGGGAAGTAGAACAGAGTCAACCTTCACGGGCCCGATCTTGGGCCATTTCTAGTATGAAACAGCATTAGCGGTGGCTGGTGGAACAATCTCTATCTACCTTCCACACGAGCCACTGAACGACGGTCGGCAGCATCCCGAAAAACAGGGACATCGGGATAGCCCAATACGGTCCTTTAAACCCATACAGATATTTCGAAAGGGACCAACTAACAAGGCATAGCTAAGTCATACTGCGCATGCGAAGTAGAGGGACAAGGTCAGAACGTACGTGATCGCCGAGCTGTTCGAGCTTTGTACTGATTGTCCGCTCCAGACATTACTCCCGATAGGATCAAGGAGGATCGTGCGTTGCGAATCCACAACGGAAGCCATAACCACTGGGGATGTGTTAAATATTCGCTTCTTTCGCGGTGGTCGGTGCAATTGCGTACTCACTGTAGTTAACAACAGCCCCTGTGATGTGAATTAGCCCTGATAGGGGACTACAGGGGCGATCGCATACCAACGACAGTCCCATACACTTGCGTAAGAAACATCACTCTAGGCGGTATCTTAAGGTACTGACCCATCTTCATGTCTCCCGCTAGACCGATAGATGATGAAACAACATCGTGGCTCCACATAGAGAACTGGTACAAATCAGTCAAAAGGAGAGGACGAGACACAGCGTGAGCAAATGACATACATAGAGATTGGCTACAGGTTTTCCCGGATTAATTGAGCCTGCGACCATCTTCATTAGTTGCTTAGTTGCTACGCCGCTACCCATGCGGGCGACTAAAATCGTGGAGAAAGGCTAGACGCGATGGTTAGGTCAGGCATGGTCGATTATGAGAAGAGCTAACAGTGACAAAACCGCCCAAGACGAGGGCGAATATATAACCCCACCAAGGAAGAGTCGTATCTCCTTTCAATACGACCACCAGACCTAGCCCGACTGTCTTAGTCGCCTGGTGGGACGTCGACAAGAAGCACTAACCAGCAACAAAGGCAAGGGCCATAAGGAAAAGATACCACCACTGAGGCGCTTCTTTGTACTTCATCATAGCCTGTGAAAGGGCGAATGATTAGGGCCTGCAACATGAATTGCATATGGATAAGTGATACTTGATAATGCCGGTCGGGCTGTGTCTTCATACGGGCTAGTTTGATAGATTCCTTGATTTGGGGTCCCCAGAATAGTACGACATGAGCAATTAGACCACCTATCTGTCAGTCGCAGGAATGTCATAAATGTCACTCGGTAAGTATCGGGATGGAGGGGCTCACCGCCAAATTTCCGGTCAAACTATTCCAAGCAGTTGCACCCGTCAATGCTGGGAGCCCAACCTCCGCAAGGGCGGTCTTGTTAAGTTCGAAGTTGTGGCCGAAGACTGCAGATTGGCGGTAGATGGAGCCATTAGAGGAGAATATAGAACTAGAGAGCATTGGGAACGATCGAGACTGTTGCGTTTGAATCAAATATCCGCCGATATATGAGTAGAGATCAGACTTACGTTCCATGTATTAGAGTAGTAGATAGACATGACGGCGATGTAGCAGAACACATAGCCGATCCAGGAGTTGGCTGGTAATAGGGGTAAGAAATTGGGTAAATGCCATATCGACTCGGAGCCTACCTTGCTGAACCAAAGGCAAGCTCATGTACCTGTAGCGTGTCAGGCGTATCTGATTGGCTGATTCCAGTCGAAGGAGGTACGCACGTATCACCAATGTATTGCCAGTCGAAGGTCACGCTGAAAAGCCCTAATCCTTCGTTACCACTAGCGCCGCCAAATAGATTAGTGAAGAAATTGACGGTCTTGGGAGGTGCATGCTGCGATGCAAGGCAGAATACATTGACGCCATTCAAAGTTGGGAACATCCAGGCAGGGATGATTTCGTAGACAAACATTCCGGTGAAGGCAGTCCAAAACAATTTTAGTCTCTTCTTGTTTTCAGCGGAGCTGAAGTGCAACGCTGGGACGACCAATTAGTTACACGATAAATGGGTTTCTATCTTGCTTACTTTGAAAGACAGAAACCGTAGACAGATTCTTCGATGCGTTAGTTAACATGTAAGAGAATTGGATTGAGACGCTCACACTCCAATAAACCATGTCACTGGGATAGACACTAAGAGGGCGCATTAGACCGACGAGGCCGTACCTAATGCAGATAATGGTAACGTCGTCTAAAATAGTAGCGGGGAGGGCGTACCCGAAACATGCGGTAGAGAACGTGGCAAGAACGGCAGTAGTTGCACTGACATGAGTGTTGTAGTAAAGCTGATATCAACTTAGCATCGGCGCAAGGATAGATAGGGTTCGATGGATACTTACTCGTTGTACAGCAAAGTTCATCACGGCGGTACTGCCGCCAGCGGCAGTGGAAGCAACGAGCGAAGAGACGACATGCTAATTGAATACGACAGATCAAGAATAGTACCATCAATCTGGAATTATGGACATACTTCTTTGATACCGAATCCGCCTGGGTTGATGAAATGTAGTACGGGACCGAGAAATGCCAGTCGAGTCCCACTAACCCATGACTTCCTAGGTAGCAGCCGAGCCCAAACGTTACCTGCCGTATAGATGAGGAGTAGGAGAAATGAAGTGGAAACTCCCATCTGAACCGGTTTGAAGTGGTAGATCTGACGAAATTAATTCGAGGACGGTGAGCTCGGTACACGGAGGTGAGCTTACCTGGCACAAGGCAGCACCTAGAGCAGCAAACAACGTCCCTAGTACCATTGACCTGAACGTTATTGACGGATCTCCGTCATCCCTGACGTCGACGAGATAATTCGACACATCCTCTCCCGTACGGATGATTGGTTCCTCGTTGCCTTGAGGCTCCACGGCTGCCGAATTATTCGCCTCCTTGTTACCAGCAACAAGCGTTTCATTGCTGGATTTCCAGGCGAAACTTTCATCGGAGTCGGCTGGAGAAGGAGGGTCGGGCTCGACGACGGGCAGGTTGGAGAGGTGGTTGATCTCGAAGTCGCTCAGGGGAGCCATTCGAGAGAGAGGCTGTAGCAGCCTGTGGTCCCGTCGGCATGTAAACTAACCGCATGCCTTATATTGAGATGCTAAATTCGCTTCTCGTGTGGCAGGTAGCATGGGCCTGTTGCCCTCTGTGACGACTTAGGGCCAGACTAATGGTAAATCTCGACATTGGCGACTCAGGTGGTGGAGTGGGATGAGAGTCGATGGGCAAGAGGTGGATTTCGATGTCATGATTGTACCTAGCAATGGTGTGTATCAGCAATTCGTCCGAATCAGTGGTTCCTGTCGTGAATTCAGAGATTGCGCAAGAAAGAACTTCAAGCTAGCAGTTTGAGCTAAAGATTCCACGCAACAGACGTCCCTGGCCAGCGGGAAGCCACAACGGCGCTCATTCAAGCGCTGGGATATGTTCGAAATTGCCATTTATTCATTTCTTCACATCGATCCGAGATACATGAAATACAATGAAGTCGCCCCACATATTATACAGATAAATTAGTCAAGGGCACCATTACCGTTACAGTAGTCGACGTTCCCTTTCGCTGGATTGCCAGCCCACTGACAGGAGCCGATTAATTCAGAATTGGCTAAGATAAATATGGTGCGACGTACATGGGGGAAGGGCCTCTCCACGCCAGAAGCTCCGAAGACGGCAAACGATAGGATGAAAATCATGATTTGCGCGCCTCCGTCCAAGGCTATGGAAGAAAGTCATTCAAATACTTCCGCAACGAAAATATAACATACCACCTATCAGAACGTAAGTGAGCTAAAAGCGGCAGGTATCGAAGCTGGCTGTGACTCACCGCCCAGGATATAATTATATTTCCTATACCAACCAGGATGGTATCTGCGAAGCCAAAGTTGCGAAACAAGTCCAACAATGATACATGAATTGATGACCGAATTGACACCAACAGACATCCAGGCGGAGTACTGACAACAACAGTTACGGCATAGACCGAAAAACTGAGGAAGGTGCTTTACCATATAGATAATGGGCAGCATTATGTTATCGACTTGGACAGGACCGATTTTAGGCCATCGCTGAACAAGGATACGTGATGTGTTAACACCTCCTTCTCGGATATTTTTGGAGGCACCCACCTTGTAGATAAGCCACTGGAAGAAGGTTGGAACCATGCCAATTAGCAAACTCATTGGCACAATCCAGTACGGGCCGTTGAAGCTATACAACTGCTTGGCAAGTGACCAGCTGAACGAGGGGTCGACGTGGATGAAGGATATGAGATGGATATAGACTTACGTGACGGCGGCACTGTTCAGACTTTGGGGTACTTGCCCGCTCCAAATGTTAGTTCCAGTGGGGCTGAGCAAGATTTCTCTCTGCGCGTCGACGACAGAAGTCATAACAGCTGGGTTTAGGCAATGAATTGATATAGCAAGATTCGGGGAAAAGATAGGGAAACGAACCGTAGTTGACCGCTGCTCCAAGGATCGTACCCCAAACTTGAGTAATGAACATGACTCGAGGCGGGATCTTGAGGTATTGTCCCATCTTCAAGTCACCCGCCAGACTGATCGAAGTCGAAACGACATCGTGGCTCCACATGGAAAACTAGCCACCTGTTTAGCATGTTGGCAAACACGATATCCTTTTCTTGGACTCACGTATAGGTTAGCCACGGGCCTTCCTGGATTGACAGCTCCCGCAACCATCTTCATCAGCTGGTTCGTTGCTATTCCGTTACCCATCCGCGCAAACAGCAAGGTGGAGAAGGGCTATCAAAACTCTTAGCGTCAATCCGGTAAAATACGACAACCTTACGGTTATGAAAGCACCCAAAATTAGAGCAATGATATAAGACCACCAAGGAAGCGTTGTGTCGCCCTTGAGAACGACGATGAGACCTGACACAAGGTCAATCAGTGAACACACGGGTAACTTAAGCGCTTACCAGCGACGAATGAGAGGACCAACAATGCGACATACCACCACCATGGAGCTTCCTTGTACTTCTTCATTGCCTGAGGAAAGCAGTTAGGAGAGTCGAAACGAGGTTATGATCAGCATACCTGGTAGTGGGGGTCCGGCTGAGTCCCATTCCGTGCCTGCTTGAAGGAGTCCCGAGCGTAGCTTCCCCAGAAGAAAATGCAGTGAGCGATAAGGCCACCGATCTAAGCCAGAGGATCAAGTCAAATATGGGAGCAGATCCCTTAGAGGCTTACGGCGAGGTTTGCTGTTAGATTCGACCAAACGTTAGAGCCCGTTAAGAAAGGAAGGCCAATCTCATCGAGGGCAGTTTGGTTGAGTTGGAATGTCGTGCCAAAGACCGCGGTCTGGTGATATCTGGAACCGTTTGCCGAGAATATCGAACTCGAGAGCATTGGGAAAGATTTTGCCTATGCGCAGAGTGAGAAACTATGCAAACTAAGGAAATGCATACTCACATGCCACGCATCGGAGTAGTATATTGCCATGATAATGATGTAACAGAGGCCGTACCCGATCCATGAGTTAGCTTGAATATGGTCGATCAGAACACTTTCGAGAACTATTAGCAGATGAAAAAGTTACCTTGTTGAATAAGGGGCAAACTCATAAACGTAGAGCCGATGTATTGCCAGTCGAAACTAATGCTGAAAAGTCCCAACCCTTCATTGCCATCCGCACCGCCAAATAAATTGGTGAAAACGTCGACGACCTTGGGCGATGCATTTTGTGAGGCCAGGCAGAAAATATTGAAGCCGTTCAGGAGGGGAAATATATACGACGGAATGACTTCAAAGATAAACATCCCAGTAAACGCCGACCAGAAGACTCGCAAACGTTTCTTATTGGCGGCCGTGTCGAAATGCAACGCTGGAAGGAGGACGTAAATTTTTGACTCGATGGGGATAAAGCGGGTATTTGCTTACCTTGGAAAACCGAGACGGTGGGTAGATTCTATCCAAATTGGCCGTTCCATCAGAAACAAGTTATTTTAGGCTCAAAGATAACTTACAAACCAGTATACCATCTCACTGGGATAGACGGTGAGTGGCCGCAATAACCCAACAAGTCCGTATCTTGAGAGAGAGAAGGTTAAACTGCGGATGCAATCTGAGAATCTGAGATAATACCTACCCAAAGCAAGCCGTGGAAAATGTGGCAAGGATAGCTGTCGTGGCACCCACATGAGTATCATAAAATAGCTGGGAGAAAGGACTGTTAGATAAGGTCCTAATGCGGAGAAAGGGGGACACCTACTCGTTGCACGGCGAAGTTATTGACAGAGCTGCTACCACCAGCAGCAGTGGACGCTACGAGTGATGAGACGACATGCTAAAAGGTTATCAATAAGTGAGACAGTCTAAGGATAGACTCCCGAGATACTCACTTCCTTTAACGTAAAAGGCCCTGGGTTGAAGAGGTCAAAAATACGACCAAGGAACTGCAGACGGGTGCCCGCAACCCAGGAGCTGCGAGGGAAGAATGTAGCCCAGGCGTTCCCAGATGTGTAGATCAGCAGCAGCAAAAATACGCTCGACACCGTCATTTGCACAGGTTTGAAAATGTAGATCTACGAGCCACCGGATTAGCATAAACATGAACGAACGACCGAAAATCCAGCAACCCACCTGACAAAGAGCGGCTCCCAGCCCAGCGAATACCGTACCGAGGATGAACGAGCGGACTGTGAGCGCCGCATCGCCATCGTCTCGAATATCAACGACGAATCTCGAGACATCTTTCCCTGTAGTAACAACCGGCTCCCCATTGAGTCTCGTAACAGACGAGTCGTCCCCTGGTTCCCCTTCAAGCTGCGACGACTTCTCCGAGTCCAAGTAATCCCCCTTCTCGTTGGCGATCTCGACGCTATTCGAAGCCATCGTATCAACGGTCTTCAAGTCTTTCTCTGAATCCGTTCGTGTGCGAGCATGAGGGACAGGTGTGGGTGCCACGCTGAGGGGAGGCATACTCCCAAGGCGCTGCTGTTCCACTTCACTGAGCGGGGCCATCACCTAGGCAGAGGTCAAACGGCCTGGGAGGGTAAGGATGGGTAACCGCTGAGAGGCAGGCGCTGGAGACCCACTTGCCAGCGGCGGGGGTTTACGCCTGCTTTTAAAGCATAGCCGATAGCCTCGACACAGAAGGCCTGTCCGAGAAGAAGCCGGCCACGCACGATGGGAACTTCGAATCCCATGGTCCGATCACGAAATAGTGTCGTATGCTAACGCAATGAACATGTCCCACATGGTCCTCGCAAACAGACTGGGTAAGGCGGACAACTTTGGTGGAACGATTGATGAGCCTTGATAGGAGACGCCCGCGCGTATGCAACTGAATAGGCGATTCGTTTCATGAACGCTGAGGAAATGGAATGGAAAGGTAGCTGGTGTCAGGCACCAGGCGAGTACTAGATAACGTCAGTGAGAGCGACGGCTTAGCATGGGCTGCCTCCAGGAATAGCCACGCTTATCATAAGCTCGCGCCACAATGTGCGATATGTCACCTAGACTTCTCCCCCTTTGTCTCTGAGCATCACCCAACATTGGGAACGGATCTACTTTCCAAAGCGCAGGAAAAATTAGAGAAAACGTACGGACAAAGTGTACAAAGCTCGTAATTTTGGTGTAGACCAGACAAGAGATAACGTGCCCCGGAAATCCACCATTGATCAATTTGATTGCGCACCGACAGCCTGTACGCAAACAGCAAGTCAATCAAGCGACCCTACAACAGCATGATACACTCACCAGTCTCTTCAGATGCTCCATGAATACTTGCAAGCTAACATCATCCGTGAAAATAGCCTGACCAGCGCCAGCCGCGTTGGCCGAGCCATACATCGATGCAGACATATGCGTCGTTGATGGGTTCAGCTTCGACAGCAAGAAACGGGCTTGACTGCCACCCTGGTCGCAGACGATATACCGGGGTATAGGGAACCGATCAACGAGGAGGTCCTATCAACAGGGTGTGAGGAGACACACTTGACCTCGGGCGCCTCGGACGTACCTGAGCGTCTGCAACGGGCGCTTCAAGGAGCTCCTTGAAGTTTTCGTAGCCCTCCTGGTCTTGATACCCCTGTTTACGCCATTGAGCTACGAGCTCTCCGTGGAAGATGAGGATGTGGAAGAAGGTGTCCAGGAGAAGGATGACGTCGTGCTTAATAGAAACGCTATCAAGCAGCACGGGTTGAGGTGGAGTATCGAAGGTGTAGGACATGAGAGTGGGCTGAATCATAATGAGGGAGTTGTTGACATCCTCCTCGTTGAGAACGCGCCTGACGCATGCGTACTAAGGTCAGTACAAAGCAAAGAGAGAAAACTACGGAAGAACGCACCTATAGAACGCAGTCTCATCAGGACTGTTATTGAACACCTGCAAGAACTGACTTCTGCGCAAGTGGAACATAAACTGCGGATAAATGCTGAAGTTATCCGTAAGCCTGAACGACGTCGGGTCCTCCTTCCTGTACTCCGCAAACTTCTGGCACAAGCGAATCAACATACGATCCAACCACCTCAGCACATCCGGAGAATCGTCGATTTCAGCCTTGAACACGGCGATTCGGGCCATAAGAACTGCGGCGGCCTCTTGGTCGAATGAAGCAGCGATGCTGGGCGAGTTCGCTTCAGCAAAGTTGCGTGCGATGGTGGTGACGCGTAGACGTTGCTGCCCAGATGCATGTTGGTAGTGGGTGACGAACTGGACGAGCCCACGGGAGCCAGGTGGTAGAGGTTGTCCTGCAGGCATAACGACCTCGAAATACACTGCGACGGAGCTCTTAGGCGTAATCGTATTAACCTTCCAAGCCGAGGTGCCCGCAATACCAATCTCCGTCTCGCCAACACAGGGGGACTTCTTTCCAGCAGAGATTGCGTGACCAATAAGACCAGACACTTTCAATTCTTTGGTCGTCTGCGAGCAAACGTCAGAATAAGATTGACATCCTAGGATCGAGAGCACGTACTTGAACATCAAACGTAGCATTGAAGCCCATTTGGAGATGTCCTTGATCATCCTTGTTAAAGATTCGAAGGAAACTCTGCTTGAAGATGGAAGTTGCGAAGGAATCCGAGAGGACAATCACGCCGTTGGTAGAATTCGGCATGGACCGCATCTCCAGCAAGCCAACTTGGTCAAGACAGCCAGCAAATAGATCGACGGTATGTCCATTGTTTGACGCCCGAGCGGCCAGGCCTTCATAGAACTAGACAAGGCTCAGCAAACGGCATGGACACGAAGCGGTAAGAACTGACCTTGACAGCACGCTTAAAGTGTTTGACGCTGTCTCTATCAATATCATGATGCGATCGGATAGGTTCCTTCAACTCATTACTGACAACCATTCCCGGTCCTTCTGTGGCGGGACCACCGGCGAACAACATGATTCGAGCGCCAGTGTTGGGGTATGTCGTCTCAAGCAAGCCCACAGCGACGCTCAACGCCACGCCAGTGCACCTCAAAGGCCGCTTGTCATTGGCAACGGGCCATGGGTCACGCTGGAGACCCTCCAAGATCCCGGTGAGCTGGAACTCACATTGTGAGACGGGGAGCAAGAAACGAGCTGCGCCGAAGGATTGTTGAGGGACCGGCTGTCCTGGGCGGGGCGCAGCACGGGCCTGGCCGCTTAGCCCGAGCATGTCTTGGATCTGCTTGGGCTGATATTCTTTACCGCCGCGGAAGACGTATGACTTGTTGCACTCGGCGTAGCCAATCTCATGAACTTGGGTCTGCGCGTCGCAGCATTAACTCCCACAGCATCAAAGGGGATAGATAGGAACTCACCATGGTACCGTAGGTGATCAAGCCGACCAAGGCATACGGGGGGATAAGACTCAAGCTAACCACCAGCGCATCGCGGAGAGCCTTCAAATCATCCTCATCCAGACATGTATCCACGACAAAAAGGAAAATAGGTGGAACTGGAACAGGCCGAGCTAGCGTATACTCGATCGTCGTGTATTTCGGGAGCAGCTCGGCGGGTAGGTTCGTGTTGGAGATATCCTTGTAGTGCGGCGGGAAGGCGTTGCGAGACAAACAGAAAGGGCATATCCAGAGCTTTCCTCTGATATCAATTTGGCTGATATTCTTCATCATTGGGGTGCTAATCGCTGCGATAAAGAAACACTTGCCAGTATGGATTCAAGATGGCCCGACAGGGCGGTTTGCAGGTCACTGGCTCATACAGAACTGGCGGCAAATCCTCTCTGATCTTCAGCGGCGTATACAATGCGGAAATGGGGACCACCGTCCTCGTCGCCTCGATTCGTGATGACGGCCACACATTCCAAGACAGCCGAAGGCCTGAGAGAATTGAGTCCGGTTTTCGACACCGCGCTCAGCAGACAATACGCACCATCTCTCTCTTCGACGTCCTCGAAGTTCAACATGGCGAAAAATGGTTTTGGCGTGTCGCAGACACAGGTTAAATGGTCGGTGTCGGTGACGCGAAATTCGTGCAGGCCACGTCGCAGGTAAACAACGACAAACAATGGCTGCGTAGCGCACAAAGTTCAGGCCAACATTTGATGTAGCAGAAATCAGCCTCTCTTCATATCAGTATCGCCTCGGTCGCTAGGCTCCTACCCATTGCGTGTACATACGTGTCGGGACCAGCTCTGATGCGCTGACAGCTCGAGGTTTACGCTCACCGTTCGTTGAATTCTTTCGGCCATAAGCACCGCAAATTGTGTTCGGACTCTAGGTTCACTCTAGGCTGGCGGCTTGTCGGTGGTACTCGCCTGCGGTTGCGCAGATGTCTTTATCTTCTTCCTTCGACCAACTGGCGGCTGCAAACTTTTGTTTGGTGCTCTATGCGG
Organism: Pleurotus giganteus; assembly: GCA_032158425.1. Taxonomy (NCBI): domain Eukaryota; kingdom Fungi; phylum Basidiomycota; class Agaricomycetes; order Agaricales; family Pleurotaceae; genus Pleurotus; species Pleurotus giganteus. The sequence goes on along the minus strand of JAPEHR010000009.1, from coordinate 2,072,858 downwards.
CTACCGAAGTACTAATGTCTTCTGCGCCCCATGTCGTTCATTACAAGACCTCAAACCTCTACAATCTACCGTGACGGCTTGTGTGACTCGTTTGGGCTTGGTCTAAGACTTTGAGCAGATTTGTTGTGTCTTTGAAAGGGCTTGACCCCATGGAAACACATATTGTCTCCGTATCTCAATGCGAATCCATTACGCCAAATGATTCATGTTTGTCTATGACTGCTTTCAATTGCGCCCTTCAATATCTCAATACCCATATGCTTGTGCTTGCCAACGCTTGTTTCCCGGCACCGGGCATTGCCAAGCATCGTCCATATATTCTCTGGCTTGTAGTCGTCAATCTCCCACCTCTGTTCGCTCGGCATTGGCCAAGCCTCATCATCAACGAAGACCTTCTGTGCTGCGATCTCCCCTTATGTAATACTGATCGTACTTCCCTCCTGGTTTGCGCTAGTAGCTTGCTCAAGTCTCGCTCTAGTCCCTCCGAGTCGCGTTTGCCATGGCGCTGGGATTATTTTGCCGCCAATACCAAGGCTTGCGTTACTGTAATAGCAATTTCTTCCATGTGCGTGCCCATGACCTTGTTTTCGACGGAATCGGAGCGCCCTTCTCTCGAGTTTCTCGTTTGGTGAAAGAGCAGTATCGTTCTCAGGAGCACCACAAATACATTAGCAATCGTTCTTGTCTATGGATGCTCTTAGATCTTGTTTACAACAGGATGATTCCAGTGGCACAGAGCCCACCAAATGCATCCACCTTGAGCGCACGGTTGCTTCTCGATTTATTCTATCGCAGCCCTTTTCTTTGGCCAGATCTATTTTATCTTGCGCGCGTGAGACTACAGAGCACCTTTCCAGCTGTATTTACCTATGAGGGTGATTCCTGCCTCTGGGAGACTCCCACTTCATTAGCTATAGGTCCGCAGCTCACTCCTATCTGACACGGCGCCGGCAAGGAAAACATCGAGAACCCCTCGTTTCCCCAAAGCAAGCATCTTGTGCACCCCCGCCCGCTAGTGAGAATAGAGCCGCAGCAAATGCCTCTGAGCTAGGCCGATTGGAATAGGAAGCGCATATGTCCGAGTACAAGATACGACCTGCGCCGTAGCAGAAGGTGGTACTTTTGACCAGCTATGGGGTTGAACGTCGGCCGACTCCGCGACTCCCAGCCTGCAGCTGTTGGCGCAGCGCTCACTGTACCGGCGGGTTCTGGGATCCCCAATCAGGGACCCCCCGAGAATGGAACATACCAATTTGCATTTCCCAGATTAGTGCTACCAAATCCGTTAACTATCTACTCTAATTTGCATGTCGACTCTTCTGGCCCACATCCTTTCTACGTGTCGTCCACGTACTCGCCTTGATACCGGCTCGTTTTTACCGTATTTCTCTGCACAAAGCGTGCGAAGGAGGCAGTGCTGCGGCCAGGCTTTGGGGTGAAAAGGCGCCCTTGATACTTTTTGCTCTTGTTTTCTACCATCTCCCTCTACCTGGTTCTAGGGCTTTCCTTGTCTTTCTTTGCTCGACTCCCCATGGTGCCGACGTTGGTCTGGTTGTGACTGAAGCTCACTGGCTGTGACCGCAGTTGGTCTCTGTTTGGATCTCAAGTCTCTATGTAAGATCATATAAGGTGCCCATATGTCCGCCTCCGATCGCTCATATCCCTGTTTCCCCAGGCCCCCCTTCAACGTATTTCTCGCCTTTCTCTCTCTGCTTTACGTCCTCACCGCTGGATACCCAGTTCTTCGTCCCCCGCGCCCGTTTTTCGTTGTCAGTGATGCAGCACAAGCAGTTACCACCTAGTCGTCCCACTTCTGATGTGGACATTCTCGAGCCCCTCGGCCTGCCATTGCGGGGGTTCCAGACAAAGTACCTTTACTGTTGTTCAATTGTGTGACTCATGGCGAATTTGAATCTTCTGAAGCGACGAAACACCCACGTCGGCCCCAACCTCTCTTCCCACCCCAAGCTGTGAGCGGCGTCAGCACGTTCAAGTATTCCCGTGGGTACCGCTCTAGACTTCGGATCACCCCCTCGTCGCTGATGTGTCCTCTCTTGTAGTGATCAGCCCTGGCTGCTGCCTTCAGATATTGACCATGTCATCGAGGCGCCAGGTGCCCCATTACTGAGAGACTATGACAGTTTCACTGAGGGTACTGCGAAGGGGAGCTTTGACTCGATCCCCATTGCCTCTACGGATCAATTCGGCGAGCCCCTCGTCGTCCTTGATCATGAGGCCGTAAGCGCTCTCCCCATCGATATCGGAGCTCGTTCGACCATCGAGCAGTGGAGAGACGTCGTATACCAGAGCACCGATGCCCCGGTCCAGTATCTCGTGCCCACTCCTATCGAGGTCGGGTACGAAGATTGGGAGTGCCTTGTCACTCCTACTAAACGTCCCCGTTCAATAACGTCGGACGACGGAGTGAGGCGTACTCGGCCTCGCCGTCACTCAATGATAGAATCGACGTTAGCCTGTTTCAATCAACCCAACGTCGTTCCTGATGTTGCATCACTCCATCATCATGATCATCAGCTGCTTGACTTCCCCTTGCCGTCTCGGTTGCGCTCTACCTCAGCGCCTCCCAACAACCGGGAGCCAGCACCCCCGTGAGAGCATCTGGACCTCCTTCCTTCCTTCCTCTCGTCCGCTACCTCACACCACTTCCCCATAGAGCGGGAAAGCGTGGACTTTGGACTTTGCGCCACCGTGACCACGATTATTGCACGGTCAGGCACCTGACATATTACCCCGCTACACGATGCGAACCATGTTCAGTTTGGATTATATTTATCTAAAGCGGCTGTAAACACCCATGTCTCTTCGATCTCACCCCCTACATATTACTATATGTATCGACTACCTCCTTCTCACTCCCAACTCCCGTCGCCTTACAATACGCACCGTACTTATTTAGAAGGCTTTCCTGTGCCTTCTCCCCCTCCCCACGCCTTACGGACCACCTCCCCATCACCCCAAATCCCCAAGCCCTATGCTATCACGCCATCTCCCAACCGCCGACAAGCCTGCTAATAGTCTGTCCCCATTCGTTATTTGTAGATTATTCTGGTCGGCCCACATGCAAACCCCCCTTTCGCCGTCGTCGCTGTTATTTCGCTATGCCTATTGCTGTTGTTGTAGTACGTACATGTACTGTATGTACTCTCGGAATCAGGATGTTGTTGTAAACAGGTTGTGTTATTTATAGACACCGTCGTGACACTGTTGTGAATGTGACTGCTTGTGACCTATGTGTATTCACGTGATGTTGACGCGCGACGCGTCGAAGCAACCGCTGTGGTTCAACAAGCGCATACAAGTTCATCGGTCCGACCATGCATCTTGATTCCTGACGCCCATCTTCTCCCCATCCCTTTTCGCTTTCTGTACATTAGAAATGGCGCCAAAGCCAGGCCCGTCGACGCTCGACCTGGATACATTACGCGAAGGCATCGCCAGCATCTTCGACCAGGCCCAAATTTCAGCAGCCAACCATCGCAAGAATTGCGTAGCATTATACAAACTTCACGTATCTGTGGCATCGGTAACCCAGACTGGGAAGAAGAATAACGGCAATGGGGTGAAGCTTGTTGGGGAGGGTGCTTTTGGGGACGTGTTCGTCGAAATGATCGGGAGGGTGTTGCTTGTCAAGAAGGGATCGGTGGTTGGGGACCGGGTGGTGAGATTTGTTGGGGCGTATGTCAAGTACATCAATGACAAAGGTACGTGCGCACTTTGCGGCCGTTTCATCGGGTTGGATTCCCCATTGTTTGGATGATCTGTATGCGCGGTCATCATTTCGTAAAGCGCGCTGGCCGTGTTGAGATTGGGGAGGACCTTGCGGTGTACTGATTTACACGTTATCTAGCCGCGGAAGCCAATGCGAAACATCCCCAAAATGATGAAGACGACACACTAGTGTCCCGGTTTCTTGCGCGCCTGCTACAATGGCTATTCGATGGGTTCCTGGCCAAGAACAAGATTGTTCGATATCGGGCCGTGCAGTTCGTCTCAGAGATGATATCGCATCTTGGAGAACTCGAGTGAGTTTGTCATCTTTCTGTGCTGCGGCTATTTTGCTGACGGCCCGCACGTGGAAAGCGAGGACATGTATACGATCCTCCGACGTAGTTTGATCGACCGGGTATACGACAAGGAATCTATCATTCGGGTCCATGCAACCATCGCGTTGTCAAAGCTAGTGGGTAGTGAAGATCCCAACGAAGTACCAAATAATGAGCCTTCAATTTTAATCACGCTCCTTTCGGCTCTATGCAGTGACCCAGCTCCGTATGTTGGTTGTCCCGACGTCGGACTGTACTGACGCAGTGAATTGTAGGGAGGTCAGACGCGCTGCTCTCCTAAATATCCCCCTTGGTCCACGGACCTTCGAGGTCCTCTTGTCACGAACGCGCGACACTGACCCGCTGACGCGCAAACTCGTATACTCCAACGTTCTCCAATCGCGCCTGACTCATCCAAAGCAACTTACCATCGCGCAGCGCGAACAAGTGGTCAAGCATGGTTTGGGGGACCGAGAGCCCGTTGTGCGCCTAGCTGCAGGTAAACTAGTTGCTAGCTGGCTAGATGCCATTATGGTCGAGGAAGCTGCACGTGAGAGGGAGAACGAAACTTGGGAAGGGGATGATGGAGGAGTTATGCGCGGTCTCATCGCATTTCTGAGAATCTTCGACGTTGTCGGGCCAGGAGAGGAAGTCGCTGTTGACGCACTTCTCTCAATCTTTGTTACCCGACCGGAGTATCTGGATACGTTCACGTTTACACGTGAGTGCTTCATCTTGCTCCCGGAACTCCATGAGATGAATACTGACGTAGCGCACGGTTAGCACCGTATTGGCGACAGCTCACAGCTGAATCCGCCGTTGTCGCTCGCGTATTTATTGAGCACTGCCTCAAATCAGATTTTGGCACGCGATTAGAACAAGCGTCCATTCCGGTGGTCACCGAATTCGCGTTTTTTGTACAAGAGATGTATAACGTACTCTTAGGACTCATGCAGCAAGAGGCTGAGGCGCGTGTCTTGGAGGGAGAGGACGAGCAGGAACAAGATGAGAGGGAGGAGAGCTTGATGAAGACTGAGGTTGTTTTGGGAGAGTTGTTGCAGATTGCCGTTAGTTTGGATTTCGCAGATGAGATTGGGAGGAGGAAGATGTTGACTGTTGTCCGTGAGTCCTATGGTTTGTTCTCCATTAGTGTCTGCTAAGTATGAACGGTCTGATGGACAGGCGACATGCTGGCCCATCCTCAGCTGCCGGAAAGCTTGATACCAAAGAGCATGGACATCCTCAAGGTAATCACGCCATCTGAGCGTGAGCTCATTCGGATTGTAGTGGAGATCGTTGTTGAGCTTCGTGACGAAGATGACAATGCCGACTTCGTCAATCCAGATGCCACAACATCGGTAAGATTTCCCTCCATCCCCACATCTCCTCCGTTGCTGATTCTTCTTCCGGTTGGCAGTTTACTGGTGATAGTCAGTCGGATATAACGCACTCTACACTTCATCGCGAGCGTTCAATGCGGCGTGCCAAGACCCGGGAAGACATGACCCCCGAAGAAGCTTTCGAGGCCGACGTAGTTGATTTACGATGCCTCTCGCTATGCATCGCCATGCTGGAACGCGTCCACGGAGTACGTTGTCTAGCATGATATTCATATGCTATTGCCTCATTGTGGCTTGGACAGGATTTCGATGATAATTCTACATTACAAGGCATTCTTTCGGACTTGATTATTCCTGCGGTGAAGCGCAAGGAGCTTCTGGTCCGAGAGAAGGGTCTTATCAGCCTAGGCTTATGTTGTCTGATTGCCAAGGTTCGCATCTCGCATTCTGTCGATCGAGTTGTCTGAAATCGCCCTTGATTTTAGAATATGGCTTTAAGTTCATTCCAGCTATTTCTCAATCAAGTGCAGAACTCTCCCGTCGACCTTCGACTGAAAGTCCTACAACTAGTGTTTGATATGCTGATTATGTATGAGCACGAGTTTTTCGGACGTCAGGAAATTGTAGGTTTTCCATACATATATGCTACGGCTGCCGATCTTACCACCAACTAATCTGTCCTAGGCGGAGAGGATTGTCACATTCTTGCTGCAGACACTGGAGACAGACGAGTCGCCTGTCATACAAGCCGTTTTGTGCATTGGAATTTCCAAACTGCTATTGGCAGGCTTTGTTGAAGATCCTCGAGTGTGTTACCCTTTAACTCCCTAGCCGACAAACTCAATTTGCATCCCTAGGTTCTAACAAGTCTTCTATTGGTTTATGTATCCCCTGCAACCGCCGATAACCCAGAGCTACGACAATGTTTATCGTACTTCTTTCCTGTCTACTGCTACTCTTCTCCAGACAATCAAAGTCGCATCCGATCGGTACGCTTGCGCATATGTTATTGAAGGCATCTGTTGATCTGTCTTGTAGATATTCATGACGGCATTTGATCAAGTTGTCAAGGTCCATGAAGAATTGGAGGATGACCAGGAGATGATCACTCCCCATCAATTTGGGTTGCTGCTGGTCGACTGGTTGGACCCGGAGAAAACTGCTGCTGCGTACGTGCGCAATGAATGCTCTATGCGCCACGGGTTTAACTCCATATTCCACTCAGTCAGGGCGCAGTCGATGCTACGACACGAAACATCCATGTTGATCTCGGGATAGATCTGCTTCAAGCGTTTTACGATGACGATAGGACAGGTTAGGTCTATTTTCGTTTCGGTCGGAGGACCTTGGCTAATGCACCAGATTGTATGTAGCTGACCACCTGAAGGTCCTGAGTCAACTTGTCAGCCAACTATCCCTAACCCGTGAGGTTGACATGCGTTCAGTACACAAGATCGGCGTGATGTTGTACTATCTGCATGAAGTAAGATGGTGCTACTTGTCTTCATGAGAGTGCTTACCCAAGGCCCACATATAGCGCCGCCTGGTTGACAATCCTGCCATCGAGAAAGTGCTCATGCGCTTTAGGACTCGCTTCGAGAAGTTCTATGGCAACGAGCTCGGGGACATGGATCCTGCGATGTTCGATGCTGAAGATTTTCAAGAATTGTTTGAGCATATTGGTGCTGAGCCTGCGCGATATCTCAAGCAAGTCGAGCGGGAGCGTGCCAAGAGGTCGGTATCTACAGCTCACGATGCTGAGTGCGTACTATTTTTTTCTCGAATGGCCCGAGTGGCGGTTGGGTCTGAGTTTCGTTTCCTTTAGTGTGGCCGTCAACGGAGATGGCCAACGCGACTCCGATGCCCGTTCAGGTGATGACCACCATTCCGGAAGCGGGACAGATGTGGAATCAAAGCCTAGGTACTTCTATTTTGTTGTATGGTCTACCCGTTCTGATCTTACGGCTACATAGTGCGAAAGTGAGGCCTTCTAAGAAACAGGCTAACGGAAACTCGCGGTTACGATCCAAAGCCAAGTCGCCAGCTGCAAGTCCTGATGACTCGTCTTCAACCGAAGAAGCGGACAGTGATCCTGATGATGGTAGCGAAGACGGGGCGGATCACGTACCGGTGAAAGCGTCTCCTCCGCGTGGAGTCAAAGCGTCCCGTTCCGGACGGAAACCAGATGCTAAGACTACAGTGAGAGAGTCTTCGCAAGAGAGGTCATCCTCAAATGAAGAAGTTGATGAGGGCGAAGAAGATGAAGCAGCAAGGTAATCATTCTTTTGACACTGTTTTTGCAGTTCGTTAAAACTTTCGACGGTAAACAGCGAACCACAGCCGAAGAAACCATCCAGGGCGACGAAACCTCGACAGACAGCCAAGCGGGCTCCTCAGTCACGATCGAAGACGCAAACGCCGGCTGTACGAGAAACAAGCGACGACTCCGACCAGGAATCCGACGCAGGTCCTGATGAACCCCCTAAAACGACACGCACGAAGACTATTCCGGCGCGTGCTCGGTCACGAACGGAAGTTAGCGCCGAACCTGAATCTGACGAGGAAGAATCTCCGAGCGGTTCAGAAGGGTAAGTTCTCTTGCGGTTTCCCTCTTCCGGTTTTACCAAGCGGCTTCAAGGGATGGCGATGGATCACTCTCTGCGAAAGAGAAAATCTCCAAAGAGCCTCGGTCTAGCTCAGCCGCCAAAGATGTGACAAGGCAAGAAGCAACCTCACCCTCTTCAACTCGGTCAGAAAGCCCTGAGCGTACAAGTGTTCCTCCACCTCAAGTAACACCAATGAAGAAACAGTCCAAGTGAGCTACATTGGCTAACCTACCGACTTGCATCCACTTACATCGACGTGTATCTGCTCTTAGACGATTGCGGAGCCCTGCCGCGAAGCAAGCCCTGATGTCACCCATGCACAAGAGGCGGGGTCAACGCTCAGATGTACAGGAACCTCTGCCACAAGAAGAGGATGTCCAGCCGCAGTCCGACGTTGAGAATGAGGAAGAGGAAACCGAAAGGTCACCTTCACCAACGCCAGTGAAGAGAGCCTCCAGAAGGACTACTGCCAAGAAGGTCCCAGCTCCTGACGAACAGCAGCCCGAGCCCGCCGCTCGAGGCAGGGGTAGGGGAAGAGGGCGAGGTCGAGGCAGAGGGGCTCAGACAGCGGCCAGCAAGGGTGGTAGAGGAAGAGGCAAGGTCGAAGCTGACGCTCCGGTTCGAACCACTCGAGCTCGGACACGAAGCGCGCCAACCAGCTGATCATCTTAATCTATTTATATTTTATTGTGCTCTCGCTCGTATGTAGATTGTGTTTTTGTATATGAACTCTAGTAGTTCATGACGCCTACTGTATCGATAGATGCTAGCTTAACGAGCCTCTGTACTCACTAGCCGTAACCGAGTAGCAGTGGCATTCGACCTTGACGCACACGATGCATCTCGCCAGTGCAACATCCCAAAGAAATCCAAGTAGTCAGCACGAACCGCCCCGAATCGCCGTATCAAAATTAGAAGTTGAACATATCTCTAACCTGCCTGAATCTCCTGTATCGACGCCCGGGCCCAGGACGGGTAAAGCACTGAGCGTTTCGCCACAAATGAAATATCGTACGGAAATAGCAAAGTCTGTTGAGCATTACATCGACCAAGCAAGAGAAGCGAGATGACAGTATGGCAGTGGTAGTCTTTCACTGTAAGACCTCATAAGAATTGCAGGCACGGCGAGAAAATATGGGAACTCACGGGCTCTACCAACTTATACCACCGGGGTGGCTCCGTAGTATGTAGCACCTTCTGGAACTTAGCAATCCTGGCGGGGTCTAACGCTCTGTCCAAGTCCGCCTGGTCGTAGTTGCTACCGATAATGAAGACTTTTGCTGGCGCGCCATCCCAGCGCTCCCCAAGACGGGAATCGAAGGGCCCCAGGTGTTTGTTAATGTAGTTCAATGCATCCTGCCGGCGAAAATTGCGAATATGGCGCTCAGTGTCCCCCCCACTGCGCTCGATAGCATCTACAACGCTCCGAACATGGTTCTCTGCAAACGTAACAAGTTCGTCGTGGATAAATGTGTAACCGTAGACTCGTAATGGAACCCAGACGGGGCCGTCGCAGCCCTTCTTCCTGCGCAAAGGGGGAGTTGGGCCTTCGAAGTCGGTATCAAGTTCGCTAAAGGGGAAAATGAGTGAAAGGATGTATGCAGAGAAGGGATTACTTTACATCTTCGTCTGGCGTTGCTTGGATTTCGTAGATTCCGACGCAGGTATAGGAGTTGCTGACCGTGACATTGGCTGGTGAAATGCGCTATACATCAAATACCTGGCAAATGCATGACGTATGGAGTTAGATACATAAAAAACAGGTGGAGGAGATGGCTCCCGATATACCTTTCACTGTCGAGAGGTCAAACACCTTAAGGTGGTGGTGGTTCGAGTGTTGGATCAAACAAGGCGTCCGTGAGAAGACCCCTTAAACGCCCCTATGGAGAGCTCATCCTTCTAAACGCAACTGAAAGAAACCATCGAGTGAAAGCAAGTCAACCTTGGACTCTTCGTATTTATATTGTCGGGAGGCGCAGTTCCTATCATAAAAACCCGGTAAAATCTTTGACAAAGTGTTGTCGTAATAATAATACATGATTGAGCGACTTCATAAAGTAACAAAATAGTATGGATTCCTAGGAAGACGTCAAGCCGCAGTTGTGGCGGTGGGGCCCACGATATGAGATGTTTCCATCTTGGGGGGGAATCGCCTCGAACGCTCTATGCAATATGCGTCAGAGAGGTGACAACGCGAACAGCGAAAGAAAACGCACACTTCCGCGTCCAACGCCAGCGCTGAGGCGCGAGATACCATCCAGGCTCTTCACCGTCGAAAAGTTCGTCTGCAATACGGTCAATGATATTTGTCATGGGCGGAATGATACCCATGTGGTTATTTCCTACCACCAACGCGTAGTCATAATGCCCATCAGGAAACCTGATGTTGGTGACGAGGAGGCAGTCTTGCATTTCCCTAGGGATATCGAACTCTTCCCTGAGCCAGTCTTCCATGTCGAAGAGCGTCGTGTTAATGATCTCTCCATCGTCATACGAGATATCATTGGGGTGTCGAAGTTCAGCGAGCTCCAGTAACTTCTTTTGCCCGACCGCCCAGCCGCACCATACCACGGGAGGATCAAGATCTGGAACGAGCGACCGGACGAGAAAGTATTCGGGAATGAGGTAAAGAGGGATTGGTGTCTCCTTGCAAAGAATGGTCCAATCCTGCGCGGCATCTTGGCCCTAGTCTGGAAAGTCAAAGGGATACGCACGCTATCCTTGTATTCATGACCATTTGGCGGCGCGAAGAGGAGCCTTTGGGACGAGGACAGTGACATGTTGATACAAATAGAACACGATTTGCAAGGCGTTCTTGAACGAAAATGCAAGGAATCGAGCCATCTCGGCGCACAAGTACATTCGCGAGGAAATCAATTTCCAAGGGGACTGAGGACGAAGACGAGAAACTCCCTGTCATCGCCCCGGCCGCGAGGTCGCGGCAAATAAACGGCACGCGATATCCTCGTGTCAGCTAGCAAATGCCCGATACTCCACATCCGAGTCTACGTAGACTGGGGTAGAGGGGTCAAAATAAGTCACGCGAAGTAGGTCCGTGCGTACTTGTCACACATATAAAGGGCTGACAACTCTGCTCCACGTTTCCCCAGGTTCTTGGGGACCGACCATCAGGAGTGGGGGTGGGTGAGCGCGATGTGGTTGGTGTTTAGCGGGTCCGAGCCTTCTGTGCTTGGCCTCGTCGGATATGAGCGTGTCCTCACTTCCATGGGGTATGCGTTCCGCTGTTCGACGAGTCGCCATCCTGTGCGCAGAAGGACGCAATGACGGGCCAACGAGGAGGTGAGTCTTCACCCGCCTAACGCCTTTTTGCCGTTACTGACGGCCGCCTATCGTCAACAGATGATGAAGGATGTCGTCTCGCCTTGGTGCTTTGGACCTAACTGAGTCACGGACCTGGTGGTCCTAAGGCCAAGGGGTCACTCACGTGTATCCTGCCTGCGGGGATGCATTTTGGCCTACGAGCTTAAGCAGCGGGGGGTGACCCTACCTGGTTGGGGGGGATTCATGCCACGCCGGCGAAGCTTCGTAGCAGTCAGAGGAGGTGCTTTCGAGGTCGTAGCATTTGGCGGCATTCTTGGGGTGAGTCCTCTCTTCGCTGTTGGTACGAGTGCTGATGACCCTCGGTAGGGTGGGACGGGGTGTTGAAGCTCCTGCTGGCTGGTCCTCAAGTCTCCTCACGGCGGCGACGACGACCAACATCGACCGACAACGATCCACGAGGGCCACAACAATGGAGGAGGTAACTATCGTTTCTTTCTTTCCTAGTAATATGCATGTTGTTCGGGGCTTTGTATCACCGTCGTTTGTACTTCTCGGATGGTGGAGAGGCGAGACTTCTGGTCTCGTGCTCGGGGGGAGTTTCGGTCGGTGCTGGGGCGACTGGCACTGACTTTCCTGCGACCGGCAAGACCCTGGAGGGCAGGGCGGACGTAGTTACCTACGACGCACCGAAGCGGCCAGGTTCTAACCCACATCCTCCCTTGAATGGGCAGAGGAAATAATATATTTGATTCGAAGAAGACATGAGTGATATTTGTCAGATGGTTCGTCAAGGGAGAACATACCTATGCATTGTCTTTGTGCTCGAGACTCTTTGGATTTAGTGTTAGTACAATGACTCTGAGATAAGAATGGGGTCGACCGTGGATGCTCTCTCGATGTCGTGACGTTACTTGAATTAACTGCACCGGATAGTGATGGGCCGAGTTCGCAAGTTTGGGCAAGGCATGCTTCAGGATTTGACTGTATAACGTTACGAATCGCAACACAAACGGCTGGTATTATGAAGTACGAAACCCGAAACCTAGTATGTTTGAGGTACACATGTGGAATCGATGCTCAGACGGCCGATACTTTGTTAGCAGACTTGACCAAAAGCCACAAGGGAATCGCTGTGGCCAAAAATAAAATCAGCGTCACGTCAATAATCACAACAGGGAGAGGGGTCGCACACGTAGCCGAGAAGTAGACCAAGGTGCTGCGTGACGGTGCATGTTCAGTGAGGATGGGGCGTAAATGAGAGGTTGACACGACTGACGTACCGTGGCCAACCGCCAGCAAATTCATTATTGTGGATGTAGATATGATTGTACAAGAGGCGAAGGGTGACACTAAAGTCACATAAATGTGTGAATATTCAAATAATAAGAGCAGGGCTGACCACTTACTACGTCAAAGCTGCGACATTCAGAGTGTAGCTGTCAATTCCGGCCAAGTTTGCGGTCAGCTACCGGTATGTCAGTTCTTGAATTAAAATACGCGAAGAAACGCGAACGTACAACTGCGGCGATCCAGAGCGGGAAGTTCTCATAGCCGTTCTGAAGTCAAGGAATTATGTGAGTTCTTCAACAGTGAAAAATCAAACGTACGGAGGACGAACCTGATGAGCACCTTCCATTCGTGCCATTTTGGCTGCGATGTGCGGGGGTGTGCGTTTATGGCCTTGAGCCGAAGTCAAATTGGCGCGAGGTTGCGTGCTAAACGTGGACCCTATGGTCAACTACGCAGCCGGAACAACGCCTTGTAACAATATTTCGTACTTGTCATAACCGACGGTTTTATCGATCAACAGAAACTAGCACAGAGGTTAGATAAAGAAAACGGTCTCGTCCAGTGAATGGATGAATAACTCACTTTCAACGTCCCAGGATAGAAGGCAGTAAACCATACGGCCGGGATGGAGTAGAGGGAGAGGGGGCTGGATAGATTGAGGTGCAACATCGTGGTCGGGGGGAAAGAAAGAGAACTAGCAGGGTACCGTGTCCGGGTGTGTTTATAGGCATTACCGGACGCTGCTGGGAATTCCTGGAGAAGGTCGCAGGGACATGGAGTGGGACGGCAGCGCAGGGAAAAAATCAATATTCGCCCAGGCTTAAAGCCACCGTGGGCGCTTAAGATGATGGGGTTCGCAAGGGTGGTTCAGCGCGACCACACTGAGAGCGACCGAGAGCTACGCCACGTTAAGTCCACTGCCGAGTCAACGATCTAAAGGAGCAACTTGAGGCCCGGAGAAACGCTGGTGGAGATGGGGAGAAGGCACGCTGAGGCCATCTCGGGCTGGCCGCTGGGGACGAGAGGGTGTCGATGAGGTGTGATATTGATACATGATTTCGCAACGACACAACATAACGAAAGACATTAAGCTACACCTGTGGCAGGACTTGGAGCCTCCGCTCTGTGTGGCACACGCCTTTAACGCTCTGATGAGATATATCGTCAGAAAAGAATAGTGAATAGTAAAACAACACCCACTCCGCTGAGTCCAACGCCAACGCTTGGGCGCGAGGTACCATGATGGCTGCTCACCTTCGAAAAAAGCTTCTGCAATACGATCAATTATACCCGTCATCGGAGGGATGATACCGATGTGGTTGTTGCCTACGACCAATCCGTAGTCGTAGTGGCCGTCAGCAAACCGAAAGTTGGTAGCAAGAAGGCATTCATGAAACCGCTCAGGAACATTAAACTCTTGCCTCATGGAGCGTTCCATCGCGAAGAGTGAGGTGCTGATGACTTTACCCTCCATGGAAATGTAGATATCATTGGGGTATCGACGCTGAGCGAGATCCAGTAGTTTGTCTTCCCCAACGGGCCAGCCCAACCATAGCACTGGAGGTTCGAGATCTGGAATGCGAGACCAGTCGACAAAGTAGGTGGGAATGGCGTATAGAGGAATGGGTGTATATTTGCAAAGGATTTTCCAGTCCTGCGCAATGTCACGGTATGAACGATAAATCTCGACGGGTATAGATAGGCACGCACGTCGTCTTGGTATTTATTGCTGGTTGGATCCGGGGGTGCAAAGAGAAGTCGCTTTCTGGGCATGTTGATGGTTGCAGACAGACCGGGAGTGGCTCAGGCTCTCACCTTTGTACGTATATGGAACATCAAGTCAGGTGATGGTGTTCTTTGGTCGCCACATATCTGAAGAGCACCCTTCAGACGAGGCCGAAAAATTCATTTTATGAAGTCGATAAACAAGGGAGGGCAAAAGGAATGATCGAATGCGCTTGATTGAGACAGGATAATAATACAAAATTCCGTAGGTTCATAAGACAATAAAGATAGGAATCAACACCAAGTCACTACGCGGTGGCGGTAGCGCCTTTTTCCAATTTGGGCACGCGCCTTGGACGTTCTGCGCGATATTAGGCGTCAGAGAGAGAGATAACGGCGCGAATGGTAAAAGAATACGCACGCCTCCGAGTCCAACGCCAGCGGTTGGGCGCAAGATACCAAGCTGGCGGCTCACCTTCGAAGAAAGCGACTGCAATTTGGTCAACTATACCTGTCATTGGAGGGATAATACCGATGTGGTTGTTTCCTACAACCAATCCGTAGTCGTAGTGGCCGTCAGGGAACCGAAAATTGGTGGCACGGAGACATTCGTGAAATCGTTCAGGAACATTAAATTCTTTCTTCATCGAGTCTTCCATGTCGAAAAGGGTCGTGATAATGATATTCCCAGTCATGCTGATCGAGACATCGTTGGGATACCGACGTTGGGCGATGTCCAGTAATTTCTCTTTCCCAGCGGGCCAGCCACACCATAGCACAGGAGGTTCGAGATCTGGAACGCGAGACCAGTCGACAAAGTAGATGGGAAGGTCGTACAGTGGAATGGGCGTGTTCTTGCAAAGAATTTTCCAGTCCTGCGCAACATATGAACGATAAATTCAAAATTAAATACGCATACGTACATCGTCGTTGTACTCAGTGCCGTGTGGCGGCGCAAAGAGGAGTCGTTTCTTGGGTGGGGACATGGTGGTTGCGGATAAAAGTTCGAGATTGACTCTGCCAGCCTGACATTATCTGAAAGTCGAGTTCACACAGTCAATAGTGAATTCTCACGATCAGAAAGAGATATCTCCCCCCTGCTTCAGATGTTTCTTCCTTCGTCCACCATCTCCAATATCCCAATGCATCCCGTTCTCGATTCCTTGTATCAAATAGCAAATAAGGAGGAGCCATACTGATGTATTTCTCGGATCGAACAAGCACCCGCGCCCCAGATTTGCAGAACGGATATCTGTCTCTTTCATCTTGACCTTGCAGGCTGGCCCACCCACTTGGTACCCCAGTGATGCGCTTGCTTCTACGGTGGTGCGAAGCTCATCATCGCCGACGCGTTGATGACCCCTTTGGTTATCCTTTCTATCGAGTTGTACGGCTGTGTGCTGCGCCAGACTTGCAAACAGAAATTCTCCATTTTCAATAGTTTGTGCAGGTTGTTGCCTCGATAGAAGCTTACGCGGTCTAATGCCCATCTGGAGTGAATACGCCAGAAAGGTTGCATTCCTCAGGTACTGTTTTGCTGTGCTTTTCGTCGCAAATGTGGTACTGATGATATTTATACAGATTGTAGAGTTCGATGCGTGTCCTTATTCTGGTCTTCCCTCTGTCGTCCGTCTCATTATCCAACGTTTGCTATCAGTGTGTCAAAGCCTTCTGGAGGCCGCGACAATCCTACAAACCTTGTCCTTCCCCCCAAATAATCAAGGCGCCGAACTACACGCACGTAGCGCCCAATGCCGCATTGCGCCATCATCAGTCCCACACCTTCTTCCGTGTGCATCTGCAGCGCACCATGCAATGCCTCGAAGACGTCTACTACGGTCACCGCACGCTTCCCTCTCAAGACAGCAGAGCCGTGGACTACGATCGGCCAAGGGAATTGTGGTATGATTAGAGCCAGCGATGGCAGTGGCGGTTCCGTTGCTGACTCGTCCAACATGGGTCTGTTTACACCAAATTGCACTGGTGGTGGCGGTGGATTTCTCAAGTCATACTGAACGACTGAGGCACCTCTGTGCCGTAGGAATGGATGAATAATGATTCGGTGGCCAGTGCTGTTCGTCTGGTAGGGAAGGGGTATTCGAGCATAGGGCGATCGTTCGTGTATAATGGGAGCGGAGTGAGGGTTGGACGCTTCGATGAAGTGATATGTTCTGGCGTGGCTGAACACAGGGGATGCTGCCGTGAGGCTCTTGCCCGCCTCATTCGCTCCTGTACTATGTCAGTGTGAGCGTGCATGGTCTTCGGACCTCTCTCACCGGCGTCAGACTATGAATGGATGTGTCTTGATATCGTGCGGAATGGTGTACCCGCTACTCTCAACGTAGGTCGCTACTCCTCTCGCATGCTTAAGCCAACCTCACCTTGGTCTCGGGTTGGAACAGGACTACGATTCGTGTTCGCTGCCAAGATCTGGGTTTCGGAGTGGGTGATGATGGTGTAGGTTTGAAGGAGAGAACGAAGGCTGGAGTAGATAAAGGTAGATTCATATTTGTTTTCTTATAATGTCTTGATTCACGCATGCCTAGGAGTTTTTTTGCCGCACCCACGGTCTTGCTCAGGTGCTGTAGCAGCGCTTATCTGGTTCACCAGAACTCAAGGCTCATCTACGTGGCCTTGGGAATGATCTACGATCCCATGCCTATGAGCCGACCTTCGACGTTTTCATCCTTCCCCCCTCCATCTGTCAATTTTTCTAGATCGTACCTCGGATTCACCCCTCATGCATTCCTTCTCATTGATGTCATATTAATACATACACTGGTCTTTCCTCTTTCCGCAATCATCGTCTGTATCGGCACACATTATCTCGGCCTCACATGAGCGACCATTACATCCGATCCCATGTCGCTGGCAGACAAGCCAAGCAATACATGTTGGCCATTCAGGCGCTTTATTCGCGGCACGGCTGTGCCAACTGTTGCCCTCTGCCCTGGACTGAATTCCAACCCCAGTGCATTCCCTCTTCGCCCTTCTTCGGCCGCTGGTTGTTGCACGGCATGGTGGATAGCCCATAGGACATCTCCCACCGTAACTGCAGGCATCCCTCTGCTGATGGCTGATGCATGTGCGATGATCATCCATGGGAATCCGGGGATGACCAGTGATATGGATGGTAACGGCGGCTCTGTTACAGGATGATGCAGAATCTGTTCGCCCTCTGCTGGTGCCGTCCTCTGCGTCCATGATGATGGTGTGCCGGTGATGTCGTATTCGATTGGGCACTTGCCGTCGTAACGCAGGACGGGATGAATTGTGACCTCGTTAATACCACCTAACTGAGGAGGAAGCGGGACGGGCTGTCTCCGACGATCGATGGTTGGTAGTTGCATCGTCGAAGTGAAGGTTGTTCGCCAAGTTGCACTGGGGCTACTCGTTGTCTATCTGGTCCTTTTGTATGGTTGAAGAAGCACCAGCACGCTCGACAAGCCGTGTTGGAAGCCGAGTATGCGTGCTTGAGGTTGACCGATACCTTGTCGCTGCCCAAGCGCCGCACAGACCACTCTTCCAACACGGTCTGCCGAATGTGCCTTCGCCGGCTCAAGTTTTCCAACACGTATAGCTTCCTCGTGACCTTCCACCATCTGAGCACCGAGTTGGCCGGAATTTCGATAGTCCACCTGTGCAGACCGCTTCGATTAGAACCAGGGACGAAGGGATGATACGATCATGAACTCCCCGTCCTCCGTTCACTGGTGAGTTTGCCGTGGATGTGTGTCGCCTTTCAATGATTTCCGCCCTGACGCCTGCTACTTGCATCATTAGGCCCATCCGATCTGTATTGTTCATCTGACGATACTTGCCAATCTGTCCATGGCCTTGGATCGCCGTCTCAGCCTTACTGGTTTGCGTTTCAGTGACGACCAACAGCGGGAGAGGAGCCATTCTTCTCTTTCGTTGGCTAATTCGGGCACTTTTGTTCTCGGCGTTCTATTCTTGAGTCTAGACCGTTTACATCCGGAGGCGTCTACCGACTCTACGCAACACCACTCATCAGGTTTGCTCCCGGCGGTTGCCCTACTTTCACCTGTGATGAGACATTCTATCACCCACGCCAAAATCCGTGATATTGTAGCGGGTTTCTCTGGACTGAGTTGGCATCCAAACTTGATGATTTTAATCATATTTAATGCTGATGACTGCCAGTAAGGCCCAGCAAGCCTCTGGTGGTTTCATGTTCGCTGGATGCGACCTGATGCGTCTCACATGCACCATCCTCCCTTGAAGCGCCTGTGCCAATAAACGCTGCCTCAATGACCAGCTACTCAGGTGAGCTGAATTCAATTCAATCCAGTGCTAATAGTATAGCATGCTCATCCTGATCTTCGAAGACCCTCATGCCGAAAGTTCGGGCCCCCTTTTTGCGATGTGGGCGAGCGCTGCCCGCAGTTGTCTCCATACCTCGTTGCCTGACAACGGAATCAGATCGTCAAGCTTTCATGCCGGTCGCCTTGCTACGTATCAAATGTTGCTCCATTTAGTATGGTGGCTGCGCTGGCGCATTGACCACTTTTGTTCCCTTATAATACCTGTCGCGTCCCCTGGTTTCTTTGGCGTTCCCTCCCACCTCTGTATGCGACCCTCAAAACAAGTCCATTTCGCTTCGACTAATCTTTTATATACTTTCGTCGCCCCAACCCCAGAAGCTTCACCCATCTTCCCTGTCCAGCGACCTCTGGTAAAGGAATCCCACAAATCTAACTCTCCCACCAAAACACCTCGAGCGCGGTCTGCAAAAGACCCTAAAGATAACAAGTCTAAACGAAACCATCCACGACGCCTATCCTTGGACTCTCAACTTGATGAACCTCGCACTATCTTCCTCCACTTCCTTCTGTCGGCGTCCAACGACCCATACATCTCTTATGATGTTTCCCTCCCACCGGAGACGCTTGTTTGTCGCTTCCCTTCATCCATCTTAGCCGAACCAGCTACCTCACCACCTATGTCTATCCTCGCTATCGAGGCTCCAAATTGTCCATGGCCCATCACGGTAACCCCATCTGCTTCGCCTTCGGTCCATTTTCCCCATGTTGTTGGGGCAGTGGTAACGGTCTGGGACGTCCTAAGCGCTATCTACTACGCGCTTCGCCCTGCAGTTACCCTTGATGAATATCACGCCATTCCCTCCCTCGATGCTGTCAAGAAAGTCAACGCTGCTTATACGAAGCGATGCAAGCGCATTAGCAAACTTGAGGCCCGCATGGAAGAAGGCCTGAAGGGCGTCAGACGAATTGACTTCCTCCGCGGTATGACCCGCTTCGTGGGCTTGGATGTCCACCCAACCGCCGGCCACGTTTGGAAACTTGTCGTTTCCGCCTAGATTTCATATTATTTCACGGCTCCGCTTTCGTTCGTTATTGGTTCTTTTGTCGTCGCTTTCGCTGTGTTGTGTTATGTGTTGATTTATCATTATTGTAGTATTATATCTGTTCGTTGATGACCTTGATGACCTTACAGTAGTATTCTTTCGATAAACGTAAACACCAAGTAGTTGGTACTTAGAAGATTGTTCCAGGATAGAATTCGTATGAACTGAGTATGCCATATCAGCGCATCTCGGGTTCGAAACAAATGTAGACGTCTGCGAACGTGGCACGGAGCGCGAGTTGCGACGTACGCAAATTCACAAGCCGAGAGTAGAGCTGTGTCGGAATATAGGTGTATCGTTTAGGAATATGTACGGCCTGAGATGAAAGAAACACTGCCATTTGAGCGTGATTAGTACTGATACAAGTCAAAGGGGGTATAACATTGGCAACAATACGTGGACTACGATGTCAAGTTTCCTTGCACACGACTACGTTCTGTGTGTTGATGTTATCAGAGGGAGTTGAGCAGGCTGGATAGGCGAAGAACACGTACGCTTGCGAGTCCATTGCCAGGATTTGTATGCAAGATACCGTCCAGGTCCCTAACCTTCAAAGACCGCGTCTGCAATTCGATGAATAACATCAGGAATGACACCGATGTGATTGTTTCCGACTACCGATCCACAGTCGGTGCGGCCATCGTGAAACCTAAAGTTGGTGGCAAAAAGGCAACCTTGCATTTCCTCGGGGACGTCGAACCCTTTCTTAATAGCCCTCTGCATTCTGAAGAGTGTATTGCTCATGTTTTGCCGTCCCTAGTGTATCTGACGATATTGGGATATCGGTGTTCAGCGAGCTCCTTTAATCGTTCTTTCCGACGGCCCGACCGCACCATAGCACAGAGGTTCGAGTTCTGGAACGAGAGACCAGTCGAGAAAGTAGTCGGGGAATTCAGAGAAAAGGATTGGTGTATGCCTGCGAAGAACTTTCCAATCCTGCCAAGCACCGATGAGTGACATCTGTTGATAATTGGACACGTACGACACGTCGTCCTGGTATTTTGTGCCATACGACACTATATGGTGTCCAGCATTGGCCTGTGGCACGCCACCTCAGGTGGAGAGTAGGAGAGCCCCTATATGACCCTATTTTACTTTGTTTCCTTTGCTCGCCTCGGCGTTGCGAAACGACCCATGGATGCGCGAATCAGAGAGCTGAAGCACTGGAAGCTAATGGGCTGAAATCCTGAAAACATACGCAACATCTTGTTCCCCGTAACCCGATCGCACACCCAGATCATCTACACGGATGTTACTCCTCGTTAGATCTCGATCTGTTCGAGTAAATACTGACATGCGAGCGTCGCCAAGTTGGAAGTAGATTCCTTTCATCTGCAATCCCTAAGGTCCAGGGATCTGCGCCTGCTTCTCGCCGATCGTTATTCTACAATCCCAACTTGAACCAGGAACCTGCTTAAGGCAGTACTGTTGCCGGATCGGTGAGCAGCGAAATGAAAGGCGATCACCAGATCTATTATCGCGAGGTTTACATCTAGCCTCGTATTATGTAAAGTATACAAGCCCACACCCGAGTCAAAAAACGCACCACTCAGTCCGCCAGTTCAATGACAACACACCAAAATACCCTTCCCCACGGGTCCTCGCAGCCGTTCTCCTGGTCTCCATCAACGCCGGCGGAGCCATCTTCGCTATCAGACGAATCATCTACAGATTGCTTCTTGCGCTCGCAACAGACAAATCGAACAGGCTGACCATCCCAGTACCTCATCAGGTCGAAAGATAGGCCTCCAGGAAGGGAAAGCGCGAGCGAAGGGCTAAATTGAAGGAACCCATAGCAGAAGTCGGTCGTTATGAGATCCTAAGGTAGGTGAGAAGAAGCGAACGAATAAGCGAACACACACAAGAAGCGGCAGAATGAAAATATACCTTCGGCCCGAATACAATAGCTTGTCGATTTGCTGCGTTGCTAAAATAAGATCTTCGTTCTGACGAAGTCTTCATCTGAGCAAGCGCGTTCGCGTAGGCATCCTCCGCAAAGTTCAAAGACGACACCAGTTTCTTCTCCTTCTTCGACCTGGAGGACAGAGAAGATATAATCGACTTGCCCTTTGAAGAGGCGGATAACTTTGATGATGTAGAGGAGAGCGAAAGTGAAGAGGAGTTGGATGAGGATGAGGACATTGAAGATGCACGTGAGGAGCGAGGAGAGAGAGAAGTTCGCGAGGAAATCGGAGAGTGGGAATGATGTGATGAGGGCCCGTCGCAGTCAGCCGAAGAGCAGTCAGCCGAAGAACGCACGGCCAAATGAAGCTGCGAGACATCATCACCAATTGACTGCGCAGGTGGGAAAGCCAGAAGCCTGAGAGCAGTATCGCCATGAGGCGGTGCATCAAGAGGTCGATGGTGAACGAAATGGGGCATGGTGGCGATTAACGGGGACAAGGCCCATGGCTTCGTTGGTGAGGTAAGATCATGCTCGAGGACAGGGTCGATGTATCTGTGGAGTGAGCGATTAGCATAGACGGGCCATTGATAACAAGTTAGCTCACTTACTTCATGAATTTCAGCGCCGCGCCTGAGCCCCAAGGCAGCTTTAACGGCCTGTCGAACGTGTTACCGAACAGAATGTCATCGGCGGTGTGAGGAGTAAGAAAACGTCCTATTACAGTCGCAGAATTAGCAAGTGCGAGCATCGGTAAGAAAATAGGAGGAAGACAACAGCCAAAAGACAAAACGCGAGATGGACGCCTGAGCGGGCTGAAGAAGGAACAACGAGCTTACCTTGAACTTGTATGCTCCAAGTGATACTTTGTCTATCTTCTCTAGAGAAATAATCGCCATCCCTCACAGTACCGTCTTCATCTACCAAACCCTTGATGTTCACCGAGACTTGGCCCTCAAAGGCGTCAGATTGGATCGTGTGAGACCCATTGGTATTGACCAGGGACGTGATGGGTGTCAGGGACGAGGGCGAGGGACCAGCAAGGATACGGAGGCGGGGCATTTTGCTTGGCACGGACTATCGAAATGATGCTGCAACAGGCGTGGCTCGTGAAGTTTTAGGAAAACAGGTAGTAAATGGGGGATTATCTAGGGTATCTGGATGACTTCGCAAATGGCGAGGATGGCTGTTGATGTCGTCGTCGTGAACTCCTGTCCAGTTGGAGCGATGTAGCCACCAGCCGCCAGCGGTGACGAATATATAGCTGGTTATAAGACCCCTTTCACTTTCGAAGGAGGTCCGCTGCGCAGCAGCCCGTGTATTATTAGAAAGAGTGTAAATGGCGTGCACAGGAAGGTGAGAGAAAAGGGTAGGCCAGCTACGCCAGATGTTGACAGTATGGGAGAAACAAGAGTGAATGAGGAATGGTGCTGCCTCGTTGACGCCCTGATGTCACCCGTCTTCACCACAAATGTGGGAATCCGAATCCTGATTTGAAGATCTCAAAATACTGTACATAGCATTCTAAAACATGCTTGGAGTGTCCCGAACGACAGAAGAAAAAATGGATAACAACTCAGAGATGTGTGCCGTCAGCGACGCCAGCAGGATTCGAACCTGCGCCCTCAAAGAGGAACAGATTTCTAATCTGTCGCCGTAACCACTTGGCTATAGCGCCTTGAAGAGGGCGTTGAGGATATGTCTTGATATTTCGTCGAGGCTCGACCTCGATTCGGGTTGAGGCGCCGACTACTGATACGACCACAACCTCACTAGTACCACACCTCGAGGCCAAGCACACCAGGACGATGATACTTCCGCAGCGCAGTTGATAGGATTTCGGACGACCATTGAGCGCGATCCATGGTACCCCTGTACTACTCCACTCCTTGTTACTTATACAATCGGCCACGCTATTTAGATGCACATCTCGCTGAGCCGTCCTTCGAGGACAGCATACGTCTATGGATGCTAGGACTCTCCAATCTTGAGGCCTGACGCCATGACGCTCATGATTTCTGCACTTCTTCGTCCCCGCGTCGACATCAAGTCAACAGCCCGAATTGTCTAACTCAGTGATAGGCGTCGCGCGACGGCTCGTGGATACGTCTTTGGAGTGATGCGAGAATGAAAAACCAAACTTACGGCGAACTCCTAGAGACTCTCGAATGATTACCGTCAGTACCTTTAACGCAGAACCCAGGAGCCAGATGACACCGCGAGTAACGTCAATCCGGATGATGTGGACAACTTCGACGGGAGCTACCTGTTGCATTCGGAATCATGGCGCCTCCAGTGTCTCCAATCTTCGGCCAGCCAATCTCAGGCCACAAGCCCCGTGTCCCCGTCAGCGTCGCCGCAGTAATCCAGCGGATCCAGCGCTCTCCGTGATCTCGGAATCGGCCGTACGGAATACGCTAAACCCACCCCACCACAAGACCTTTCTTTCTGGACAAACGTGAGGTCGCAGTGGGTTTATGAAGGTACTGGTAGCAGCGACATTCATGTCGATTACTCAAGGGCGATACGGCTGTTCACCTATTTAGCCAAGTCCATGTCCGCAGCGCTTCGTAGCTCTCGGGACTGGTAGTAAAGCGAGGAAGGTGAATGAGTTCGAGTAGTCTCTTCTCCCTAACAAGTCAACAACGACGCTGCAAGAGGCTGAACCGGCCCAGGATGTTTGTCGACGACGAATGGGACCAGATGCTTAGAGGGGGTGAGTGACCAGATTAATAGGGAGCCCGTAGGAAAGAGGAAACGGTCTCGAAAGGGATGGTTGGCGAAAAGAACAGAGCGGTAGAGCAAGGAACTGTGGCGGAGAGGACAAAGCAGTACTTCGTTCGCCATCGCGCTTCGAACTATAGATCAAGCTGGGATTCAGTGAACACGGCGAATGCAGACCAACAAGGGAGTGACGCTAACATGTTAACGGAATCAGCAAAAGCCAGAAAGGAGAAACGTCGCGGGACACTACCAGGAAACAACGCTGGCCTCCTCGACCTGATTGGAAACGCAACAAGAGGTGACACGATATAAATACATGGATATAAGTAAAACTACATGAACAACATTGGAGCTCTGGACTGAAATAAGGCAAACAGAATCACTCAGCGACTTCAACAACTATGCAGGGAGCTTCCCTTCTAAGTACACGACGGTTTTTGACGATAACTGCATGGAAATGAAGTACTGTATGAACGTGTATGGTAGCAACCGTCACGCATAACGCGCCTCTCGTTAGTTGCTTACTTTGCTTTTAAGTAACGCATAACGGCCACCTTGTTGCCTAGTATCTATAGGTAGTACCATAGAGACAAATGGGTAATTGATATATATTAGTCAAACATTAGTAGTGGTTAATCCATCAAGATCAGACAAGTGAATAGTCAGGGTGTAGCTCTTCACACACAGAATTTTGGCTCTGACCGACCCCAGTCACCTCATTCTGGTGGCCGCTGCGGTTGCCAATTCTGAGGTACGTCACACAGAATCTCTGCTCGGTTGCTCAGTTGCTACTTCTTCATTTTGTAACGCG
Source organism: Pleurotus giganteus (assembly GCA_032158425.1). Classification (NCBI taxonomy): domain Eukaryota; kingdom Fungi; phylum Basidiomycota; class Agaricomycetes; order Agaricales; family Pleurotaceae; genus Pleurotus; species Pleurotus giganteus. The sequence continues at coordinate 2,047,724 of JAPEHR010000009.1, read as the reverse complement.
TCACGCCATCGTTGCTACCATACACGTTCATACAGTAGGTATGAACTGCCAGTGCATAAAAAGGACCTCACCTGCGCGTGTCCAACGCCAGCCGTTCGGGTGTAAATACCATTCGGGATCCTGTCCACCGAAATACTTGTCCCCAATCTGTTTAATCAATCCAGTGCTGGGCATGATGATGCCTCGCCGGTTGTCGCCAATAGACATGCCCCATTCCGCACGGCCGTCTGGGAGCAGGATATCAACAACTCGAAGGCTCTCTTCCACTTCTTGAGGAATATTGAATTCGCGCCGCATGGCTTCTTCCATAACGAAAAGCGTGGCTGGATGGATCTCGTCCCGGTCTTCAGTCCAAATGAGCTTATTGGGGAAATGAGTCTGCGCTATCTCAAAAAGCTTCTGTTTTCCAACAGGCCAAGCACAAGATAGCAAGGGGGCGGAGAAGCCAGGCGCATAAGATTTGTCCACGAGGTAAATAGGAAGCTCTAGCAGTTTAAATGGCGTCGATTTGCAGAGAACGTCCCTGTCCTATAAACAACGGGTGAGTCTGAGCAGAACCGACATTGAAAGGGGAGCGTACGCTATCTTGATATGTATCGCCCTTGAGGGGTGAAAAAACCGGGGTAATACTAATTTGGGGCATGTCAAGGAACGGTGAAGGAGGGCGAGGAGGATGAGAGTTGTCCTCTGGCTCGCGACGCGTATATCCCTGCGCACGTGATCGAATGAGCTTGACCATTGTTCGACCGAAAAAGACAGGTCTCCACTATATATATATCTAACCATCTGTCTCCCTTCGTCGCACCGATTCATGGCAGCGTCCAATTGCAACAAGCGCCCCTTCAGTCTGTTATATTATGATCATACACGTCGCAAGGCTGGGCAAGAGCCCGATCTCTGTTCAGACTCTAGTCACCCAAGGTCGCCATAGCGTTGGCCGCGGTGGCCTGTGCCGAATCATGTTTGTATGAACGACGTGGATGGGCTTTGCTTGACTTGACTTCAAGTAAGTGGCGAATTAACTGTAATCATTCATTGACCGAGGTACAATAAACTGGGCGAAAGCTCCTCACCACATTTCCGGGATATGCCTCAAGTCGTGTCGAAGATGCCCACGTTGGTGGTGTAACTTGGCTGCTAAGAGTCATTCTTGGCCAGTAAAACAGCCACCTGAGCCCCTCTAGTCAATGGTTTGCAATGAGTTTGCCCAACGTTACCTTTGCTCCTAATTCCCCGACCACCCCTAGTGGAGATTCAGGAGACGTCGGAGAACGCAAATTCGATGTTGGAAAAGCAGTCTGTGCGTTTCTTGCGCAGCTACAAGCCATTGTTCAATGTCTTGAATGCATACGCGGTTTCTGTGACCCCGGATTACGTTGGGATTCAGTATTCGGTAGGAACGGCGTCCATAGTCCAACAAAGGAGCGTCGCCGACACGTTGACGAAGGAAAAAGGCCGGAAGACTAACTCCCGAAAGACCTCTCGACCGAATGAGCCCCTTGGCGAAACCTGGTTAAGTGGGAGATACGATAATACGCGTTCGAGAATGCAACCCCAAGTGACATAATATAAATATACGGAGATACGTACAAATTGAACATGCCGCCGTGTCATCGACAAGTATTTGCGAGGTTTCTTCCCCACGCTCCTCGCGACTACCAACGAGAGCTGAGCTCAATTGAAGGCAGCATGACGATGGCCACAGTGAAAAGCCCTCCCACCTTTGTATGTCCAGCGCCAGCCGTCAGGATATAAATACCACCCAGAGTCCTTCCACTGAAATTATGCACCAACGTAGCCAACACATGGATGATAGAACTCCGGACAACTCGGGATTGAGAGGGAGAGGTCATGAGAAAAGAAGCGTGGTGGGAAAGGTAAGCTGGTGAAGGCAAATTCGGCAGACGGTGTTGGAAGGAGCAGCGACAAGGGAGCGTTCAACCTCAAAGATCCATCCAGTTTCCAACGCGGCATGTCGAGCCCATCATACAAACAGAGCAGATAGACAACCGCGCAACGTGATGAACAACCTTCACGAACGCCACCAATAATGCAGCTACCAAACATCGATCGTCTGACACAGTGTCCGGCTCCCCTCAGCCACTAGCGAAGCCTGGGTTACGGCACCAAATCCGCCATCAGACATGACAGCGTCAGCACACCACGATCACCATGGGTGCGGTGAGCGGCGCCGGCAGAGGGCGAGCAGATTCTACATCATCCCATGCCGTTACCATCAATATCGCTGGTAATCCCTTCCCAAGGATGATGATCGCACGTGTATATGCCATCAGCAGAGAGGTGGCTGCAGTGACGGTCGGAGATGTCCTGTGCACTATCCACCATGCTACACCACAACAAGCGGCCGAAGAAGGGCGAAGAGGGAATGCATACGGATTATATTCGCTAGGGCAGAGGGTAACAGTTGGCGTGCCGCGAATAAAGTGCCCGAATGGCCAACATGTGGTGTTTGGACTATCTGCTGGTGGAATGGCCATGGGTGTTAAGGCGGCTCATGTGAGGCCGAGATAGTGGCGTGCCGATACAGAAGGCAATCGCGGAGAGAGCCAGGGTATCATATGGATAATACTACACGGATGGGAAGGAACCGTAGACGGGCAATGATAGTGCAATGATCTGAGGTACGATCTGAAAACTGACGTATGGGCGGCGATAACGGATGTGGGGATGAAACTGTTAAAGGCGGGGTACACGGAAGCATAGGATCGTAGATCTTTCTCGGGTGACACATTGACAGAAGAATCCCGAGTTCTTCTGAACCAGATAGCCGCCGTTAGGCTGTACAGCATTGAGAACGTGGGGGCGGAAACAAAACTCCTGGGCGAGTGTTAATCAAGACGGTATATTAAGACAAACAAATAAGAATCTACCTCTGTCTGTTGTCCCCAACTTTCCTTCACTCCCACCACACCATCGTCACCAATTCCGAAACCCTAGGTCTCTAGCAACGAACATCAATCGTAACCCTGTTCTAAACCAAGACTAAGGTAAGATTGGCTCCGCATGCGAGAGAAGTAACAACCTACGTTGAAAGTAGCGGGCACACCACTCGCGATACCAAGACCTAAATTGCTTCTTATTCCGAAGCCAGCGAGACTGAAGACCATGTACATTCACACCGGCGTACAGGAGCGAATGGGCCAGGCGAGAGACTCACAGCAGCGTATGCTGGGTTCGGTCGCGCCAGAACACATCGCTTCATCATCGAGGCGTCCAACCCTGTACTCTCCCCTCACTCCGCCCCCACTGATACACGAACGATCGCCCTATGCTCGAATACCCCTTCCCTCCCAGACGACCAGCACCGAACACCGAATGATTGTTCATCCATTCCTACGGTACAGAGGTACCTCAGTCGTTCAGTATGACTTGAGAAATCCACCCCCACCACCAGTGCAATTCGGTGTAAACAGACCCATGTTGGACGAGTCAGCAACGGAACCGCCACTGCCATCGCTGACTCTAGTCATCCCGCAATTCCCTTGGCCGATTGTAGTCCACGGCTCTGCTGTTTTGAGAGGGAAGCGTGCGGTAACCGTAGTAGACGTCTTCAAGGCATTGCATGGTGGGCTACAGATGCACGCAGGAGAGGATGTGGTGAGAACGGGACTGATGATGGCGCAATGCACTGGGCGCTACGTGCGTGTAGTTCGGCGCCTCGATTATTTGGGGGGAAGCACGAGGTTTTTAGGGTTGTCGCGGCCTCCAGAGGGTTCTGACGTGCTGATCGTAAGCGTCGGATAATGAGAAGGATGACATAGGGAAGGCTAGCTCGAGGAAGCACATCGGAATCTACATTTTCTACATTTTGTATAAATATCATCAGTACAGCATTTGCGACGTGAAGCACAGCAAGACAGTACCTGAGAATGGAACCTTGCCGTATTCACTCCAGATAGACATTTAGCCACATAGGCTTCTGCGACGAGGTCGGGATCAAGACAAAGCCTGCACAGGGTATGATTCAATCATCAATGTATCAGATGGGTGAGGGAGCCAGAACGACGGATGATCTTGACTTCGCCATGGCACTTTGTGGGTCTTCGCACAGTGTCCATCATAGAATAATGATGGTACCGCTGACAGACAGTTACCATAGGCAGTAGAGGGTTCCATTGTTCAGGTTGACAGAGGTCGTAAGAGCGTGCTGAGAGAAATTCAATATCAGTGTCAATGTGTTCGGTAAGTTTGCTAACCTGGAAATCCCGCGCCAACCCCTTACACTGAACGTGAACACTGAGTCGTCGTGTTCTTGTGTATGTGGCACAACGCGCGGCCGTGGATGTAAACAAGATCTAGATGATGCGGCAGACGAAAAACAGTGTAACCTAACTGTGGGAAATTGGCTACTTATTGACCGTGCGAACTCTTGCCTCAATGTGGATAAGCTGATCAACGTTGCATCGTTTCAACAGTTTCTGCATGGCTGCTAAGCAGCGCGACTTTGGGTTGCATTGTATAATTCGCAAGTCTTCGTCGGACGCCCATAAGTCTACACGCGCTTGATCAGGGTCAGATACCCCCCTTTGAACTCATCCAACTCTTCCCAGCCATGTCCTCGTCCAGGCTCCTCTTTGCGCCACCGCACGGCATTGAATACCAAGACAATGTGCGTTCATGTTGCACTATCAAAGCTTGTCGCTGAGATATCCAACAGGATTGGAAAATTCTTTGTAGACATACGCCTATTCCTCTTTATGAAATCCCCGACTACTTTATCGACAAGTCACTAGTTCCAGATCTCGAGCCTCCTGTGCTCTGGTGTGGCTGGGCTGTAGGGGAGGCTAAATTATTGGAGCTCGCCCAACTTCGATACCCTGAACATGTCTCGGTCTCCATCGATGGAGAAATCATTGTTACAACGCTGTTTAGAATGGAAGAGGAGATCAGGAAGGAGTTCCAAATTCCTGAAGGAATGCACGACTGCGTCCTTGCCACCAACTTTACGTTCCCAAACGGCCACGTTGATTACGGATTGGTTGTGGGGAACAATATTATGGGTATTATTCCGCCGACGACGGGTATAATTGACCGGATTGCAGAAGCCTTTTTCGAGGGCGAAAGCCCTGGATGGTATCTTGCACCCAAGTCCTGGCGCTGGACTCAGAAGCGTATGTCCTCTGTTGTTTTATGGAGTTGGAGTCTTTCTAACGACAATGCTACCACCCAGGGCGTTCGAGGCGGGTTAGAAGCTCCCAATAACTAGTGCCGTGGCTTAATGGCTTTGCATTGACGATGCTAGCTTGTGGTCTTGTTCAGTTCCGACTCGGGACCAATGTATTTCTTTTCGCAGATCAACGAGGCGGACATATCGTCGAGCTGCCGACTAAGACGAGACCCCATCTATCAAGGGTGGTGGCCTTCGACGCCACCAACGACGCATGGCGAATAACTTGCGAATGGCAGCAAGATTCATGAACCTGCGAAGAGATAACAAGGAATCTCCATTTCCTGTATAAGACAGATCGACCCCGATTCTAGATCTGCCCCCTTCTTGCTAAGTTGCATGGATCTGGTGTTCGTCGGTTATTGACTCACTGAGATGGCGAAGGTACTTCCTAAAGCAGTTTCTAGATCTCACGTCAAGGATCGTCAAGACGTTGGCGCAGATCCTTAAGCCCTTCGTTGGGGACTTACTAGTTACTTCCCAGCGTCCACTCTCGATCACAATCTAGACTCCAGGTATGTCATCCTTTTTTTCCCGTTGCTGCTACCAGCCGCGTAGTTATTTGGAACACCCATAGCCCCTCCCTCCTCACCCGAAACCTGCTGCCCTGCCTCCTCCCAGCTGTTGTAGCGTGCGTGCATCGATGGTCCCCCGTTACATGTAGCCGGCTTTATCCCTCCGCGCCCCACTCGTATGTCTTACCACTTCCCTTTCCTTTCCTTAGCCTCGCTGCCCGCTTTGGAGATCATGTGTAGAGTAGTTTTAACAGAATCTTGTAACTAGCTACTCAATGCATTCTCCCGTATGACGGTCTTTATCAGAGAAAACGTAGCCAATGGAGACCGTCATACCCCCGAGTCTCACTACTTGCCCAATATGTCCCTGGCACATTTCTTGACTCAGAGGAATCACTTTATGTGTCGTGGTGTCACCTCGACCTTCAGAATGAAGTACTCAATGACTACGTCTAGTAATGACTTTGAGGGTCTATTCCCCTGCGGGGCCACCAAATTAACTGGAACTCCGGGAACCGTCGTGAAATCCTACTATCAACGGCGAAATCCCATCTCGCTCACACAGGAAATGAGTTGCCTTTGTCGTCTCAGCGCTAACTATGTTTGACTAAAATTAAAGAAGCCATCGGCCAGATCTGTGTGCGGACTTGGTATCCATCCCCGCCTCTCGTCTGCAGATCGGACGATATGATCTCGATTGCGCTTCGAGAAGTTAGGCGACACGTCAAATCGGTCATTCAGTAGGTTCGCCCCCACGACTGTAGCTACCTTCGCTAACCGAGTGACCAGTGACCGGTGAAGGAGGACTACGACGACCTGTCGGGAGAGATTTTCACATGCGCCTGAACGTTGTCAGCTGAGCGAACACTCTTCTTGATGTATTCAGCACATGCCCAACTAGAGTACAAGGCGAAATCGACAGCAGACTGAGTCTGAAACCCATTGCCATTCAAGGGCTGGGACGAAGTAATGCTTTCGCAAAGCCGATGGAGGTGAATATTGGAAGTATCTGGCCATACTTCGTACTCACCGCATGGGCGACGCGGAAAACGCGTTCTCTGTCAGTCATCATGACGCGACCAGGTGATTCGGATGGTGATCGGCGATCGCGTCTGATCGCGTCGTACGACGCACCACACCCTCAGTTCTCGTCAAAGATCGTCAGGAGGTTAGGGCGGAAGCTCCGCACATAGTAGTGGTTGGGGACATCCTCGACGTAATGTGATCATTGCTGGCACTAGTGAGATCCTACCATCCAGGTCGTTAGTCCACTGATTCTACATTAATATTATGATATTTTGAGACGCCCCATGTAGATCATCGTATCCTGACAAACGACGTTCTCTTTCACGAAAAGAAGCCAAGCCTCAAGGCACCTCCGAGTCATAGAAAATCGGGCCAGTGGACGTTCAGTGGTCATGATTGACAGCGACAAGATGACCTGGAGCCAGGGCGTCAGATGAATTGACACTGAAAAGGGCAAAAGCGCACGCACATTCGAAGGAGATACAATTTGGGTACAAGATACAGCAAACGCAAGGACAACATACAAAACAAGTGATTGAAAGCACGTACACTTTGATCCACACCGGAAAGTTCCCAGCTCTCTTCTGCACGCGCCGGCCTAGACATAGCTTTCGACGAACGCGCCCCACTTCTCAATTACAGGCTTCACGATGAGTTCCCACTCCTTGTTCTTATACCTCCCCTTCTTGACTCTCGTGAACTCGAAAATTTCTTGGTGAAGCTGACCACCTAACGGCGAGCAAGACCGCGAATTCGTTAGCATAACCATTCGGAGGGGAATAAAGACTTACAATCAGGACAAGGTTTTATGTATCCCTTTCCTTTCGCACCTTTCCTCGGCGTCGAAGTCCCACTTCCACCGTTACCGCTGCCATTAACAGCGGGCGGTTCATCCAAATTGGGCCACGCGGAATGCAGATAAGGCTCTACAAAAGCCAAATCGGCCAATTCGAGATGCACCAATCGTTCAAGCCGGTGGCACAAAGGACCTTTCTGTCCAGCGCGTACTTTGCCTTTCAACAAGCTTACTCCGTTGCCTCCGAAATCAAATGTTGAGCCATCACCGTTGTCGTCCTCTGGATCAACGACGCCGGGGTACCAGCCACGTAAAACTTGTTCTTTGGACGAGCATTGCTTGCTCCACTCGTCAATACGCTTCACGAGGTTTACGGCGCGGCCGACTTTGAGCTTGATTGTAGGAGAAGAAGGGTCTTTTCAAAGCTAGTTCAGATGCATGTTGAACGTAAAGAAAAGCGGTTCTACCTAGTATTTCAAACGTGTAGATATATCCGTCGACATCACTCAGGGACTTGGATTTCTCCATTTCTGAGCGCAACATTACTTGCGTGTCCGGTTGAAGATACGATGGAATCCAATCTGCGATTACCATTTAATCAGGAATGCTAACTGGAAGAAAATCGGCACTCACCTTCGAACTTGACCCACTCTCCATTCTTTCGGGCGTAGAATCCGCTCCCTGTCATGACTTCCTTACTGTGCTGATGACAGAATACCTCGCCACTCGCATCTATCCCCGATGCTAGACTGCTCTTCACCTGCCGCGTGCAGCGTTTACCCGACTTCGTTATTCCGTTGCATTGAACGACTGAAGTGTCCCCTTTCGCACTGGATGATGAAATGGGAGTCGAGACAGACGGGGAGGGGACGAATGAATCAGACGAGGCGCGGCGGCGTGGAGGCTTCTTCGCCGGACTGGGCTTAATCGCGGACGCGGACATCGTCGAAGCTGCCGTGGATGAGGAAGCGGTCATAATTGGAGGCGCATGAGGCTTTAGCTTCGACGGTGCATCGATAGGTGCAGCATAGAGATCTAGATCTTGTTTCGGAGATGGTAGGTTCGACGTGGAAGCTGGTCGAGATGGAGGGACGTTGTTCTCTAGCTGTTGCTGCTGGAGGGCGTACTGCATCGTCAATGAGGTTGGAAGCTGACCTTGGGTGTACGTCGGCGGCCTCTGCGTGTATGGCATCGGCATCGGAGGGGGTCTGGCCACTGACCCGGGCGCAAAGCCATTGTTCGCTGACTGAATATGGGCTGGGGGAGGGGCGAAAAAACCGCCTACGAAGGTCGCACCTGGATCTGAATTGATATACGAGGGATGTTGGGGAGGGGCTCCAGACAGTGACAGAGTGTCAAAGCTCTGCACTAGGCCGCCCAAACTATGGGTACCACCATGGTTATAAGGTGCTTGTGATGAACTCGGTTTAGGTGGTGGCATTGGCGGGGTGTTACCGTACGAAGCAGAGGGCTTTTGCTGGGCCTTTCTGGTTCATGGTAGTTAGTTCATCTCAAGATCGCATTGAAAGGAACAGATGTACATCAGAATCTTTGACGTGTTCTGCAAACTTGCGAAGAAGCTTCTGCGTGAAACCTTTGAAGGAATCGGTCTTACTCTCCTGATCCTGCATATCTGAGGTACAACGTAACCCTTGTGGCACCTACGAGTCTGGCCAACGAAGGAGCTGGTGGTGGGGAGCAGTAGAGCCTGAATTAGGTTTTGACACTGTTACTGTGGGAAATTTTGGGTATTGACTGTGAGAAAAGCTGTACTTACATCCTCGAAGCGGGAGTCTGCTAAGCGCTCAGCGCTCAGCACCTCCTCTTCACAACGTATGGCCACTCACACCCACTGGACAATATCCATTGAAGATTTGCCTCCCGAAATACTGGCGTATATTTTTCACATCGTAAGAGATGAGTCCTTGAAGAATTCTCTCAACCGTACACCATACAGAGTGTTCGATCTCGACTGCGTCAAGCTGGCGTTTGTCTCCCGTAGATGGCGAGAGCTAGCCATCGGAACCCCGACCTTATGGGACCATATCAACGTCGTACACTACGCTTTGACGCTCGTAAGCCTCCTTGGCTCATCGCCCAACGCAATATCTCCAGAGTACGCGGGCTGGATCTACGACGCGTAGATCGTAAGGAACTTGATCTCCTTGCGCAGGACGTAGATGTCCCGGCTTCACTTCTCGAATCCATTTTCGTGACAGGTTCGAGCGAGGCTGGCTCGTGTTCTCTCGCCCGGTTCTTCCAACGTAAACTACCCTCACTCCATGTCCTGGCTATCAATAACTGCATATTACCGCGACCTCTACCCGCTCTCCCCCTACTTGTCTCCCTCAAACTATATGGACACGATGGCTGCAGGGACGGTGTGTTGACGGTGCTTGAAACCATCGTCTCGTTAGGTTCGATGCCAATGTTGGACTATGTGTAGCTTACCAATATTGTGCTGCCAATTAGCGGAGATCCTTCCCTGGCCCTCGCTCAGCACCAGCCAGTAGAGCTTCCGAGGCTTCGGCGTTTCCGCATTTGCAGTTTGCACCTCGACACTCTCTTTATCATCAATGCTGCACGCTATCCACAGAAAGCTTCCATTTACGTCACTTGTTTCGGGGGTCATTTCACGGAGGCTAGGATCAAAGCCGTCGTCAATATTTGCTCGAAGTTGCGCAACCATCGGACTCCCATTTATTCTGTGTCCATCTCCTGTTTCAGCGCTCCGATCCTCATCGAGTTGAATGCGGGACCACTGTTCCTTTGGTTTGACATGTTCACTTCATATATCTCCCTAGGGGTGCTCTTGCGACGACTCTGCGGAGCGTTGCCTTGGGGTTCCATCGAGAAAGTTGCAATCGGCCCAAATGACTTCCCTTTATCATGGGCAGAGGTCGCTACAATGTGGAGTGGCGTGAAGGAATTAACTCTATGTGTAGACACGCCCTCGGACCTGCTCAATGCCATCGACGCCATATGTGATGGTTTACCTGAACTTGAAGTGCTGACATTCCCCGAGGGATGGCATCTCGAGGCTTGCCTTGAATCGATAGTTCTCATGTTACGCCAACGCAAGGCCTGCGGGCTACCGCTTCCTCATCTCTTCCTCGATTCTGGTAGAGTTGACAGCTTCGGCGAACTTAGGAAGCTTACGACCGTTACGATTACGATTCGAAAGCCCTCAATATGATTGGTGGGTCCCTTCCAGGATATTGCCTTCCGGAAATCCCACTCATGGCTTCGCTCTTCAGTCTAAGTAAAGTCATCGCCATACAAGGAACGGAGGAAGGGAAAAAGAAAACACCATGGCCACCGGCCTTAGCTGTTCAATGAATAGCGCCACCGTGGTATGGGGTGTTAGCGAAGCGGTCCGCGGGAGTTTTGAAATGTCAGTCTGTTGTCGAATGCTCAGGCGCCTGCGGAACTTGAAATATGAAACTTGAGCGGTGCGCTCAACATCCTAAGCGCTTGGCACCTTTCCTTCAAATGTCCCCCCACGACCACCAGACTATATCCATTGAAGCATTGCCTCCCGAACTTCTCGTACAGATTTTTCACATCGTAAGAGATGAATCTTTGAAGAATTCTCTCAATCGTAGATCATACAGAGCCTTTGATCTCGACTGGATCGCGGTGTCGTTGGTCTCCCGCAGATGGCGAGAGCTAGCCATCGGAACCCCTTCCCTGTGGGTCCATATCGATCTCACCATGCCTCACGTTGCCGTTGAAATCCTGCGACGAGCGCACACGTTTCCCCTTCACCTGCATACCTGCCATCGTCACTCATTATCCTTTGACGTTCGTAAACCTGCTTGGCTCCTCGCCCAAGCCAGTATCTCCCGAGTCCAAGAGCTGGATCTGCGCGGCGTCGATTCCGAAGAGGTTGAAATCCTTACCCATAACATAGACGTCCCAGCTTCGCTCCTCGAATCCATTTTGATGACGAATTCCATGAGGCGCCCGTGTTCCCTCAGTCGGTTTTTCCAGCGTGAAATGCCGTCGCTCCGTGTTTTAACCGTCAAGTACTGCACCATATTGCGTGCTCTACCTGCTTTCCCCCTACTTGTCTCCCTCAACCTATATGGATTGTATAACGGGGACAATCTTTTGACGGGTCTCGATGTCATCACCTCGTTGGATGCGATGCCAATGCTGGAAGATGTGAAGCTTATCCATGCCGTGTCACCAATTGGCAGAGATGCTTTGGTTCCCATCGCTCAGCACAAGCCGGTAGAGCTTCCGAAGCTGAAGCGCTTCTTGATTCGCAGCACCCACCTCGACTCTGTCATTATCATCAATGCATTGCGTTATCCCCAGGAGGCCGCCATCGAGATCGATAGTTTTAATTCCCGCTTTACCGAGACTACGATCAAAGCCACCATCAGTATCTGCTCGAGGCTGCGCAGCCATCAGCCTCCCATTCACTCTATGGCGATCTCCTATGGAGACAATCCGGTCACTGTCGTTTTGAAGTCAACGCCGTTGTTCATTACGTTCACCGAGGTCACTCTGCCTGGTCCCCCAGGGATGTTCTTGCGACGTGTTTGTGAAGTGTTGCCTTGGGATTCCATCGATAAAGTGATAATCATCTTGAGGAATGTTCCGCCTTCGTGGGCAGAAGTGGTGGCAATGTGGAGTGGCGTGAAAGAAGTGGTTGTGCGTGTATACGTCACCTCACTCTGGCTCAAGGTCGTCGAGGGGCTACGTGATGGTTTACCTAGCCTTGAAGTGCTCACTCTGTTCGGATTTGATCTCAAGCATTACCTTCAATCGTTGATTGAGATGTTACGCCAACGCAAGACTTGTGGACTACCTCTTCCACAGCTCTGCTTCAATAAGTCTAACGGCCAGGAGGCCGACTTCGCCGTGCTTAGGGAGCTTACGGCTGTTACGGCTCGTTAGACATCAGTGGTGAGTTCTCTTTCCGGATATCACCTTTGAAGATCTCATTAATTGTCTTGCTATGTACTTCAATTAAAGTTTTAGTGCGGGAGAGGAGGGAACAACGAAGAAAGCAGGATGGACGCGGGCATGAGCTGTTTAAGAAACGCAACTAGTATGCCCAACACACCCCTTTATCGGATCCCAAGCCAACCCTTGTTCGCGATTTCGATGGCGAGCCCGTAGCGCTCGTCAGGCTTCAAGGGATAGTGCTGACGTGGTGAAAGGTGGTAATAGGTGGTTTGCAAAGTGGGTGTCGCGGGAGATTTGTCATAGTATATAAGTAGGTGTACTCGGCAGTACGAGAGGGAGTGGTAAAAATTATCCATTACGGGCTTGGCCAGATGGGAGGATTTCGCAAGAATGGTAACATGATCAGGCCGCCACAGCGACTCCGTATGGCATCGTAGGCTTGGTGTTGAACTGGACGTCGGCAAGTAGATGGCGAAGAGGTGCTATACAGACAAGTCAGCGAGGCATGAAGACACATCCATGAAATTGCCACTGACCTTTACGTCGCCAACTCCAATCGGTTATATACAAATACCATTGCGGCTTCTCCGTTGCAAACAGGGTATTCGCCATGCGATCAATGATGTCGAGCGGAAGAATACCCATGTAGTTGTTGCCAACGGCCAATGCATGGACAATTTTGCCATCAGGAGTGATTGTATCAATGATTCGAACGCAATCTTTCATCGCCTTGGGAATATTAAATTCCTTCCTGATGTGGAACAGCATGTAGAAGATCGTGTCTATAATGACGCGCCCGTTTTCGGTGAAAACGGAGCGGGGGTAACGGGTTTGGGCGAGCTCGAGCAGTGTAGCTTCGCCGACGGACCAGCAGCAAGAGACACAAGGACGAAGCCAGCCAGGTGTACGAGATTCGTCGATGAGGTATCGAGGAATCTGCTCGAGGGGGATGGGCGTAGATTTACAGAGAATTTTCCAATCCTAAAAGGCGGGGTGAATGAGAACAAAGGGGTAGCGGGTGTACGTGTACGCACATCATCCTGATAGCTGGTTCCCTTTGGAGGTAGAAAGAGAAGCCTTCGCGTTTGAGACATTGTCAAAGCCTGAATATCGTCAGAGTATCAAGAGAGAACGCTGGAAGGTGTACGTCGCTAGTCAGATTACAACGCCACACCGCTTGTAATGTGGCCTGGCTCACGATGCCACCACTCGACCCTGAATATTTTCAAACCGACGATCCGGAGTCCATTGTTCGCCAGCTTCGGAGCGGCTCGATGGTCCATCTTTGACGCATGCTCAACGTCCCTCAAACACTTGGCGGATGATCAGGTGCGAAACCAGAACGAGCCCTCCATTGCGGTGAATCGTATGCCGGTTACAGAATGCGTTGTCTCGAGAGTTTGAAGAGAAATTAGAGCAAAGTACACGGTGAGGCGTCAGTCGAAGTAATAAGAACACATGGGGTCGTAAGATGACGAATGAATACGATATCAAGCTGCAACGGCGACTCCGTACGGCATCGTAGGCTTAGTGCTGTATCGTACATCTCCGAGGTGATGGCGTAAAGGCGCTGCAAAGCAAAGTCAGCATGACATGACGGCACATCTTACACAGCAAGATTGCAACTGACCTTTGCGACGCCATCTCCAGCCTGAAACGTACAGATACCATTGTGGCCGATTGGCTTCAAACAAGGTGTCTGCCATGCGATCAATGATGTCCAGAGGGAGGATACCCATAAAATTGTTCCCAACCGCGAGCGCGTAAACGATTTCACCTTCAGAATTGATGGTTTCAATAATTTGGACACAATCTTCCATTTCCTCGAGAACGCTAAATTCATCGTTAATATCGGCTAGCATGTAGAATATCGTGTCTATGCCGACGCGACCTTCATCGTCGGTGAAAATGGAATCGGGATAGCGAGTTTGGGCGAGCTCAAGGAGCTTATCTTGGCCGACGGCCCAGCAGCAAGAGACACACGGGCGAAGCCAACCAGGTGTACGACCGTCGTCGATGAGGTATCGCGGGATCTGCTCGAGTGGAATCGGCGTGGACTTACAAAGAATTTTCCAATCCTAAATCGAGTTCACCATGTACGATAAGTGAGCACAAGCCTACGCACGTCTTCCTGATAGTCGGTTCCATTCGGGGGTAGAAAGAGGAGCTTTTGCGTTTGAGACATTGTCGATGTATCGTCGAAGGATTCGGAGTACTTGAGTAGTTGCGGTGGTGGCACTGATAGGTTAAGTCACGTTGTGGTTAGATGCCCCTGAAAGTCCAAGGAGTAATTCCCTCCACGCAACTCTGGTTGTACATCACAGCTGCTGCATGACAGTAAGCAGGGTATTCTTCTTCGTTCCTTGGATACACGAATTAATGGTGGAAGTGGCCAGAGGACGCCATTGAATCAGTATCAGGCATTGTACTACAGCCGGGAATCAGAGCTGGCTTGGTCTACCAGAGAGATACGAGATCGAGGACATTTATTTATGACGAATATCAGGAAGTCAGGTTAAAGATAACGGGCGTGGCCAGGCCGAATCGGAAGTCTGTGAGATGATCCATGGGGAGGGGTGCCATGGTCTTGTAAGGGGGCATTCAGGGGCCCACAGACGGTATATGGTTAGTCGGTGAGCGATATCACATTACGACGACCAAGCTTAGCGATATCAGAGCCCACAGTCCTCGGAGACAGTATTGAGCCAAATGCGAAGACATTTGCAAGTCATCAGATATTTCCAGGTGGGTGGGACGCTGATTCCCTACAACGCCGATAGTCGACATCCGAGTCTATGTAGACTGGGGTGGAGTAATCAAAACAAGTCACGCCAAGTAGGCCCGTGCGTGCTTACCAAAACATATAAAGGGCTGACCATCTTACTCCACATTTCCCCAGGTTCTTGGGGACCGACCAGTAGGAGTGGGGGTGGGTGAGTGCGAGGTTGCGGTGCTCAGCGGGTCCGAGCCTTCTGTGGTTGGCCTCGTCGGATACGAGCGTGTCCTCACTGCCATGGGGTATGCGTTCCGCTGTTCGATGAGTCGCCATCCTGTGCATAGAAGGACGCAATGACGGACCGACGAGGAGGTAAGTCTTCACCCGCCTAACGTGTTCTCGCCGTTACTGATAGCCGCCTATCGTATACAGTTGATGAAGGATGTCGTCTCGCCTTGGTGCTTTGGACCTAACTGAGTCACGGATCCTGCGGGTCCTAAGGCCAAGGGGTCACTCCCATGTATCCTGCCTGCGGGGATGCATTTTGGCCTACAGGCTTAAGCAGCGGGGGGTGACCCTACCTGTTTTGGGGGGGATTCATGCCACGCCTGCGAAGCTTTGTAGCGTCAGAGGAGGTGCATGCGAGGTCGTAGCATTAGGCGGCATTCTTGGGGTGAGTTCGCTCTTCGGCGATGGTACGAGTGCTGATGACCTTCGATAGGGAGGGACGGGTGTTGAAGCTCCTGCTGTGCTGGTCCTCAAGTCTCTCATGGCGGCGACGACAATCAACGGGGACCGACGACAACGACAACGACCGACGGACCGGCGGGATCTGGTAACTATCTTTCTTTCCTAGTCTTCATTATGTTGACCGGGGCTGTGTATCGTTGTACTTCTCGGATGTTGGAGAGGCGAGACTCGCGTTTCGTGCTCGGGGGGAGTTTTGGTCGATGCTGGGGCAACTAGCATCGGCTTTCCTGCGACCGGCAAGACCCCTATGGGCAATCGCGGACGTAGTCAACTACGACGCACCGAAGCGGCCAGGTTCTAACCCACATCCTCCCTTCAATGGGCAGAGTAAATAATATATTTGATTCGAAAAAATCGTGAGTGATATTTGTGAGGTCCTTAGAGACAGAGAACTTATCTGGGCGAGAGTGAACCAATATGAGCATGAATTGAGCACGTAGGACTAGGCGATCCCCATGCCAATCGTAATGTGCGGTAATGAACTTGTCGTGTCAGCGTAGTCAGGACTGGGTTCAACGCATGTCCTCAGTCAGAAGTGGACCGTTTACTATCCTGTCGTTCGTAGAGCTGAAAATGGAGAGATGTCATCGAATCGACTGTCCAAAAGCAGATGGATAATCAACGGGCACATGGTGGCAGGGTCTCAAGCACATGTCAACAGCGAGTTCGAGCTGAGCTGGGCAGCACAACAAGGATAATGGAGTGAATTGTTCGTTCACTCGCCAGTTCTCGAGAAGCTCGGAGTCGTAGGCCAGCAAATTAAACGTCGATTGGCTAAGGTGATCAGTAAATTAGCGCTTATGTTCAATGATCAACTGGCCTTGAGGCTGGATTAAAGAGAGCAAGTTTACACGTTTCGAAGTACATGGAGTACGCAGGCTCCACAAAAATGAGAAGGAAATTTACAAGAAATACATCAAGCTGCCACAGCGACTCCGTATGGCATCGTAGGCTTGGTGCTGAATTGCGTGTCGTTATATTGACGGGGAAGAGTGGCTAGAACGACAGGTTAGCATGACAGTACACCAAAACAATTGCAACTGACCTTTGCGTCGCCATCTCCAGCCCGAGATATACAAATACCATTGAGGCTTCTTGGCGGCAAACAACGTGTTTGACATGCGATCAATGATGTCCAGTGGAAGAATACCCATGTAGTTGTTCCCAACAGCCAATGCGTAAACAATTTCACCGTCACCTGTAATAGTATCAATGATCTGAACACAATCTTCCATCGCCTCAGGAATATTGAATTCCTCGTTGATATCGGCCAGCATGGAGAAGATCGTATCTAGAAGTATGTGTCCTTCATCGTCCGTGAAAATAGCATCGGGGTAACGGGTCTGGGCGAGGGCAATGAGTTCTTCCTGGCCGACAGCCCAGCAACAGGAGACACATGGGCGAAGCCAGCCAGGTGTACGACCGCCGTCGATGAGGTATTGCGGGATCTGCTCAAGGGGAATTGGTGTAGACTTGCAGAGAATTTTCCAGTCCTAGAGACGGCGGTCAACATGACTGTAACAGCTGAAGAAGGGATAACAACAAACGCACATCTTCCTGATAGTCACCTCCATTTGGGGGTAGAAAGAGGAGCCTGCGCGTTCGAGACATTGGCGTAGAGTGGTAGAGGGCCTTAATAGGTGGGTGTCGTGAGGACGTGAGCCGACTTATAAGGGAATGAACCTAAATCACGTGATGCTCCGCGCCACAAGAACTCACCTACCCCAAGACCACTGTCAAGCTCAAGTTGTGGCCTGTGCGCCTTGCCTGACCATTCTCTCATTCATGCGTGCCATACGACCCTGAAATGAAGTGCCATTGTTCACCAACTATAGCTCGATCTGTGGTTCTGAATCTCACCGTGGCTGAATGTTCGACGCTCGACGAGGCTTGCGACCACATCATGGAAATTATATAAATACAGCGGTGTTTTGGATTCAAGACTGGTTACAAAGTCTCCATCATGCCTCCCTCCAAGTCGCTCAAACTTGGCCAGCCTCTCACAGTCAAACACTGGCCCAGTGGTGACCCTACTACCGCTGAGACCGACCACTTAGACTCCGTCCTCCAGCAGTATGCTGAATTGCGCCTAGAAGCCAGGGAACTTCCTTGGTATTCCTTGGTTTGCGGTACGATTATGCCCCACCTTCGCACCATTTTCTCTGGCGGTGATCTACGGCTCGAGATTTCGTCCCAGTATGAAGTCCACTGCAACCTGTCTATGACTCCAGACGAACACGCACAAGCACAGGACCCTGATTGGGAGCTTGGAGAATTGGAAGCGGATATTCGTAGCCGCCCAGTATCGAATGAAGTGACGGCCTTGCCTGATGGTAAGTAACTCGCATTATTTCTTCCCTGGTTTTACCGACACTATTCAGGGCTTGACGGTCGCCACTGGTTGGCTACAACCACCGCTAAGAGTCGTGCCAAAGTTATGGCAGTTCCCCAGGCAGAAAGTCGTCCTCCTAACAGTACCTCCACAAACTCCACCGCGGACGAAGACATACATGCTCGTATATATCGCATTATCGATGGAATATTCCTCCTCCGGGCTCAGCTCACGGCCTATCAGCGGATCTATCCAGGTGCTCAGGCAGTGCCTTCTTTCCCTGCTTTGGCCGTCGAGGTTAAGGTCCCTAAGAAATGGGAGGATGGCGCTTCAGATTATTCCCGTGCAAGCAACACTCTCCACAAGGCTATTCCTCAAATTGTGCAGCAAGCTCAATTCCTCCTCGAAATGTGGAGTACCATGAGTGTGGTCTGGTGCATCGGCATCTGCGGTCGCTACGCTTGTTTTCTCAGATTCACTCGCAAGAAAACCCCTAAGCCCGATCCCAAGAACGTTTGCAACTCTGAACATTTCACTCCTACGAAAGCAGCTCGCCAGGTCCCTGATGAAACTTCTCCTGTTATGTCTTACTTGAATGACAAAGGCAAGTATACGGACGACTTCAAGAAATGGTGGAAGAGGGCGATGAAAGAGGCAGTGGCTGAATACAATAAGTTCATTGCCCCGTAAGCTCCCTCGGTCCGAGTTTTCTGTTTGCCAGAGTTGTATTTTACCGTGCTACGTGCACGCCGTCACTCCCATATACACGCATTTCATCACTTTCCGTTATCAACTGAGCGATAGTACTCCAGTATATAAGCCTCGCTTCCCCCCACAGTGACCGACAACAACTGACTGAGCTCTATGTGGTAACTATCTTACCGCTGTACTTCGGAGAGGCGAGACTCGCGTCTCCTGCTCGGAGTTTTGGTCGATGCTGGGGCAACTACCATCGGCCATCCTGCGACCGGAAAGACCCTTATGGGCAGGGCGGACGTAGTTAACTACGACGCACCGAAGCGGCCAGGTTCTAACCCACATCCTCCCTTCAATGGGCAAAAGAATATATTTGATTCGAAAAAATCGTGAGCGATATTGTGAGATCGTTAGAAAATTGACAATGTACGAGGGCCGTTGTCTTGAGACGTGACACGAGTGAGGACAAATCGAGCTGTGGAGTATTGAATTTCGTGCATCAATGGCGACCTCGAGTCGTTCCATCCGTTAGCGCATCCTCGGAATACAGGGTCAGCACAGGGGCTTTGACAGGGACTCTGGCCTAACGGTGAAAATTGAGAGAATGTCAGCCAGTCTCTGGATTCGCATAGATTGTACAAGATCGGATAATCAATGGGCCATTGTAGTGGCAGAATTTCGAGCGAATATCAAGAGGAAGTTCGGAAGCATAACAGGTGGTGCGGATAACAGTTCGTAGAATGATAGCATAAGGACTGGTACTGATAACGAAAAGAGAGCGGAGGCGGCACATTGAATCGAGATAGAGACTCTAGTTTTGGAGGGTTTACTGGCATGTTCTGATGATTACGGATTATTGGGATCGGTTTCCGCTCTGTCAAATTGAAATCATCAGAATACGGAACGACGAGATAGGTACGCGGACGTACCACTGGAACTCTAGCAACACTGGAGAATCTCATCTCACAGTCGTAAGCTCATTGAGTTGCTGCAGAGTTGCTGAGTCAAGCTCATATTTGGAATAATCCCAGAGGCGAAGCCTTAAAATGGGTAACCCCACAGCCTTGCGATGGCGTAACAAATCGATGAGCGCCGCTACGGAAGAAATTGGGCCCCGAATCGTGAGGTCTTCAAGGTCGGGATGGGCAGCATCGCGACGCAGCCATTCAAAGAACTGCGGCACAAAAATTGACTTGACCAGATGCACTTCTAGTTCTATGAGTCCGGTCCAAAGCATCACAAATTCTAGCCACCATTCGAGGGGAGCAGTTTCCATCTCGAGGTTTAGCCATGTGACGGTGTGCGAAGGCAGCCCTTCACAGGAGCGGCTGATCAAAACGTTTGTGGCGATAGGCGCAATAATTTCGTAAAGGCTGAGCTTCAACTTGGCAGAACAGCAAGTTCCGCAGATGATGCTAATCAAGGAAGATGCAATGCGGATACTCGCATGTTCAATGGGGACCTCGCAACTGCGCAGTCTCGAGCAAATATCGATAGTAGCTTGGATGCTAGCTTCAGTGAAGCGGGAACCACGACAATCGATGTCGATGAACGCGTCCGAAGGATAGCGTAAGGCGTTGACGACGAATACTGTATCCAGGTGGGCACCTTCGATAGTAAAAGACCGTAGTTTCGGAAGGTCGATTGCTCTGCGTTGACAAAGAGGGAGCGACGTAGTGTCTCCAGCCGCAAAAGGAGCCACCACCTCCATTAACTTTACATGCTCAATTCTCGGCATATTTTCCAACGACTCGAGAGTGTCGAGTACCGTCAGAAGCGGGTTAATAATGTCACAGGGTCCGTTCAACGTGAGTGAAACAAGATTGGGGAAGCAAGAGAGAGAATGAGGGATGATAAAGTTTTCGATCTTTAAAACACGAAGAGAGAGGGCATCTTCCGTTGGAACAGTTGAGTAAGTGAAGACGCAGGAAAGCGCGTGATGGTGTGGATGCGAATGGACTCCACAATGGGGGCGGGGGCATCTATAATGTGGAGGAGGAATTCGAGAAGCCTGGAGTCGACGTTCTGTAGATTTAGCTGTCGCATTCTCGACATCCGATGCTCGGCAGCAAGCAAAACGGGCTCCACGTTCCTGCCAGCTGAGCGAGAATGGAGGTGAAGCGGAGCTGCCTTCGACCTCTGCAGCATTTCAGTCGCGTGCTTCGGTCTATCAATGTCGATATTGTTCCATAGGGTTGGGACACCGACTGCTAATTCTCTCCATCTACGACAAACATGAGAGAACTTGATCCAACGCAGATCCGTTGTTTGTCCGTACAAGCTGTGATCGAGAACCTCTTTCAAGGCATCGTCTCTGACGAGATGAAAAATGTGCACCAGAAGCTCCGGTGGGAGTATGTCGATACCAATGCCCTGGAAGTGGCGGTAGGGGGCCATGTTGCGACCGCCAGCACAAAATGAGACGTCGGCGTCGTGGTGGTGGTGATGATTTACGTAGTGATAGGCGCCGAAGCTAGGTTCTAAATTTCCGCATGTCAGTGTCCGTCCTTCCGTCCGTCCACCTGTCCATCCCGTGCATCATGATCAGGGGTCAGATCATATATCCCCTGGACGACAATAGGAGCTGGGATTATCCCAAAAGACGAAGGTAGGACTCCAGTGAGGGTGTAGTCTACCGATACAGCTTCTAAATCGTCAACTCTTCTGAAGGTTTATTTCCGTGCGTCAAGGACGCCTAAGATCTTTTCTTCAGCGACTTGGGCACACTGGAAGCAGAGTAAACATGCCTACGAGGCAGGTGGAGAAAGTATAGGGCAAATGCAAGGCAAGCGCACAATTTCTGCATGCGTCAAGCGTTGAGAGTCCCGAAGCAAAATGGTATATCGCTCAGCCGCATGGTCTGGTCTAGTAGCCGGAAGCGATTCTCGATGGGGTGATGCTTGACATAATGGTTCTCCAGCTCTACTTTGTTACATGTAACCTTATCCGTCCGGCCAAATTGTCCATTACGACCCAATAGGCCGTATATAATCCATAACATGAATAACTCCTTGCTCGTCGATGCAGCAGACACGTCCTGAAAAAGGACAACATATCACCTCCCCGGCAATCGTCACAGATATCTCCAAAGACGCGATTTTTGGTCGTGGTCTCATCCGAGTGGAGGGCGAAAGCTCATCGGCAGACCGCCCGTCCATGGAAACACGCGAAGATTCCGCTTCGGTGTCATGATGGCCTTCCGAATCCGAGTAATAAGCAAGCAGTTTCTTTCCTTGTTGCGATGGCCACATGAGGAGGAGGTCACGGCTGCCGGTACGGATGGAACGCGCATTGTCAACCTGGGGTTGAAGATGCCCGCCTAGTCGTACATGCTCCAGAAGCACAGGCATGTACTCTGGCAGGCCATCTTTAGGATCATTCTTCACCTTTCGTAGAGTGTACCTCGCGACAACGAGCGCGTCTGCACCGATCACGTCGTGGACATCCGAATCATCGCTTTCCACAGCGTCCGGGTCCACATAAGATGGGTTATTGAGGGAATATAAATATGAGGAGGCGTTATTGGTGTTATGGGAGGGTCTCGGGTCGCCACCAACCCCAAGGACGTCAAAGTGGATAGGCCGGGTTTCACTGACTGAAGTATACCAGGACCAGTTATCGGCTACTTTAACGACAGAAGAGATGGGGTACTGGACACTGATGAGGGGAATTTGGGCGGGCATGAAAGACGGAGAGCGACTTGAAGACGTAGCATCAGGATCAGGTGGGTTTCGAGGACGAAGCGGTGGTATTTTGTACACGGAGAAACTGCCTTGGTCTAACAGAGTGATATGAGAGTCGGAGACCGCAATCTATTGATTATTGTGAGTAAGGAGTATAGGTACTTCAGAACAAAGATAACGCACATCCCAGACACGGCCAGAACGGATCGTCCAAGTGGCGATGGTATCGTCGGTGTAGTTCCATACAGTGAGGCGCCGGTTCATATAATATATAATCAACTTATTCGTGAACACGTACACGCATCGTCCGCCGAGCACGACGTCGATGCTAGCAACTTTCCGGAACGTTGGAGAGTCGCTGTTGGGATACACTTCGAATATGCGAAACACGCTGAGACCATTGGTCAGGCTGGTCCCTAAGTAGATGGTATAGGTGCTGGACTCACTTCTCAGAGGCTAAAAACACCAAAAGGCCTTGACCATCCTGCGTCACCTGAGCATCCGGATCAAACTGGAGCTCACTATCACCAAGATGGTGTGACGCAATGCTCTCCGGTTTGATCATCATATCAGCACTGTATCCGAGGTCCCATACTTGCAACAGATTCCGAGCGGAACGTGTGAGAAGGAATCGGCCCCCAGGTACAAGATAGGACGACTCGAAGATCCCGTTCTCGCCCGTCATACCCTTGGGAAGTCGAGGCTGAAGTAAACGGATAGCCACTGGCTGCGCGGCAGTTGCGCCAGCGGATTGGCGTAGCAGATTGGTGAAGCGAAACGGACTGGTGGCGGCGTGCTCCAGCTGTTGAATGGTCATCTCTTTCACTGGGAACGAATGAGCGAATATCCCGCGTTGTTCGCAGACGAGTCGAAGCGCATTTATCCATACGATACGTTGGCAGGTTGCGATCATGAGTTGCTTGCATGTCTAAGAGATGATATTCGACGAAAGCACAATCAAGAGACGGTGATGGGACGAACCTTTCGGACAGAAATGATGTCCATGGGAAGGGTAAACGATAGAACCAGTATGAGCGTATCTAACGGCAATCTCAGTAAGCTCCCGACACCTCGACACGCTGCACTTGTTCCACCATGGTCCACAGGAGGAGTCGAAGGCTTGACAGCGAGGAATGGCATCTGCAGTCGAAAATCTTCGCCAGGCCGAACGACGAATTTCGCTCGTTTCTGTTACCCGCCCACCGCAATGAATGGGGGATGGTGATAACAAAGTTCCAGGAACTGATAGACCGTATGCACTATATATGAGAAACGTTGTTCTCAACACGTTTTTGTGGCACTTGTGACCACGATTACATGCATGCCATGGATAACGACACCTGCTCGGTTGGAATTCAGCGCACTAAGAACGAGGGTACAATTGGAGACTAATACCTCACCAATAAAGAAAGGCGTATGCCTGGACAAACTACAATAGTCCTCGAGGCGATATTGGCGTTGTTGTCCTCTGGCAGATGGAATTTTGGATTGACAATTGGAAGTCACTAGTCACTAGTCAGGACTAAGACTTTCTCACGGTCACAAAAGAACAGGGAACCTCGCTACTGTACAAGGACACTACTGGGACAAGGACAAGGGAGGAACACATAGAAGGCCCGTGAATTCTTCGTGAAAAACTAATTTCTCCATCAGATCCACGCCTGCACAGCGCTTACTTGATCAAATCGCCCAAGATCGAGCTCATGACCTTGGATCGCTTCGTCAGAACTCCAGCCAGAGCAATCGCAGCAGCAACGAGGAACCAACGACCCCACCGTTTATCACCGCGCACACTCGGAGGTCCGCTGGGCCGAGCAGGCAAGCTTGGGAAGTTGAGCTTCTTCACTGCTTGATTCTTCTTCTCCTAAAAAGCAAGGTCAGAACCGTGATAACGAGGGGCTAGGAGTATTGAAATACATTGTAAGGTGGATAGCGCATGCCAAGTATGAAATCAATCCTGTCAAAGGTGTAAACGGATAGGGAAGGCATCGTGTTGAAGAAGCATACCAGCCAGGGGAATCCAGCGAAGATCGCAGATGAGTGAACATGTCAAATGAATATTTGCCGGTGTGGTATCCAGCTAATCGCCGAAAAGCGTGTTAGACTAGCCTTATACTACATGAGAGATATAAATACTCACAACCGCTCGGTCCTATGCCTCCGAATGGCAAACCATCAACTGCAACGGGCGAGGGAAAAGGAGTGAGCTAGGCTACTTCTGCGACTGCGAAGAGAAGACTATACCACCGGGATGAATTACGACTTCGTTCGCAACAGCGGCTCCACTTTGGGTGCTGCTAAAGACTGCGGCGGATGAGTAAATAACCGTGGAGGACTGGGTGAGGACAAACCTTTGTCCTTAAATGCGGCATCCTGCGAAAAGACATAGAGGGCCAGGGGGTGATCGCTGCGGCGACTTCAATGGTGGCAGGTCATTCAGGGCACGAAAGGACCTACTGGGAATTTATGAACGCGATAGCCTCGTCCACGTCCTCGACGGGGACAATTGGAAGGATAGGGCCAAAGATTTCCCTACGACACGTCAATTTTGTGCAATCAGCCCCAACGGGAATTGCGTACTCGCTCATCAGGGAATCATCCGCAGCGACGTCCTTTACGACGGTCGGCTCAATGTACTTCGTAGCCTCATCAACCGCCCCACCAAACACCACAGTCCCCTTCGTCGCCTTCAGCAAATTGTTGACGCGATTAAACGCCTGGGAGGTGACTAAGCGCGAGAATGCACCACTAGAAGATGGTTTCGCAGAGTCAGGATAGAATTTCTGATATCTGAAATAACGGCGTGATGATAGTCAGTATAAGCACAAACCCGGGAGCATAGAATAATCACATGTCATTGAGAGCATTCGCCAAAGTGTCCTGGAAGTCCCTCGGCACAAGGATGTAATCAGGTGCAACACACGTCTGTCCCGCATTTGCGCACTTGCCCCACAGAATTCTGCGTGCAGCGGTCTCGAGGTCGCATTTCGGGTCAATGACGACGGGGGATTTGCCACCGAGTTCGAGGGAAACGGGTGTAAGGTGCTTGGCAGCGGCCAACGACACAATCTTCGCAACCCTTCCACTACCAGTGTAGAGAATGTGATCCCATCGAAGTTCTAGTAGCCTCGTGGTCTCTGGAATGGCGCCGTTGATGACGCGTACGATGTCCTGGGCGAGGTATTGGGGTACGAGCTCGGCAAGAAGCGAGCTGACCGCGGGAGTGCTCTCAGAAGGCTTCATTACGACGGCATTCCCGGCTCCAATAGCGCCCGCCTGAGTAACATGCGTTCCTCACATAAGGCTGTATGATGGAGATGGGACACGTACCACGGGTCCAACAGTGAGCCAGAGAGGATAGTTGAACGGACTGATGACTAGGACGACTCCTTTGGGCTCCTTGCGAATGACGGGTCGCATAAACGTGAAGTTGATATTGAACCCGGGCTTCTCTGGCTTAGCCCACTTCTCCAGATTGTCGTATACTTTCTTCACCTCGCCAATACTGGGACCAATCTCAAGGCTGCACAGAACGTATCCAGGTCAGAAGACTCTATAAGATGCATCGAAGGCTTACGCACAAGTTACTTTCGAGCGGTGGCCGTCCCAGATCCGAAGCTAAAGCATCTTCAAACCGCTTTGCATTATCTTGAATGAGATACGCGAGCTGCAGGAGCTGGTACTTTCGGTACGCCAGGGGCCTGAGCTTGCCGGAATTGAATCCAGCGCGAAGCTCGGAGTGAATCTGAGGATAATGAGTTGCGCTGCACAAATCACCTCATCATGAACCGACCTTCTCAATCTCGTCGATGGGGGTGTATTGCATGGTGGTATGAAATGAACATTGTGAGACCGGACCAACGAGGTTTCACTTGGACCAGCGCTTAGCGGTGGGGCCGGCGGCTCCTATTCACGTACAGGAGCTCTAGTAGGCTCGATTCCAGCCTTGGAAGGAGAAGAAAAGTTCCGGCATCACAATTTACCTTTTCCTTCCGCCGCTGAGGAACTAGAGACCAGGAAGCTGGGATCGAGTCTAGAGCTTTCGCGCAACTGAAGGTATTCGATGGTACATTGGGAGGCGCAAGGCAGGAGTGGTTGCGCATGACAGCAGCTGTACTGTATGCGCTGTGTTGGTCTTTAAGTATGAAGTACGACGTCGAGAAAGAGTACGACCTATTCGGTATCTTGTTCACTCCCAAACCGAATAGAATCTCAGATCTCAGACAATAAAAGCTGGTGACTACTCGACAGGCCGTTCTGGCCAGCGCAGTCGGCTCGTCGCATGTCTCATTCACCTCTTCCCTTTTTGCAACGCATGCATCCGACTTCATTAGACGCGAAATTCTATTTCTCCTCGAGTACAGTATAGTTGCAGCATAGCGTAATCTTGCTTCAAAGGGGCGTACACAGCACTCGCAGGCTGGGCTGCATACTGGTAGTATAGTATTTGATCTCAATACTGCCCGCGTGGAAGATGAGATATGATTGAAAGATGGAATGGAGGCCATCTGACGAGCGGCAACAGCTGGCAAATGGACAACTTACAAGGAGACGATTCATAGATGACATCAACTTGTCAACAGCGTGCTCGACTCAGTCGACATGGAGACGGTTGTGCGACAGATCCCCAACTATTTTCGGCCGCGTTGGGAAGACTGAATGACATAGATGATGAGAGGTGGAGTTAAGGCATCCCACCAGATAGACACCGAACGAAAATGCGCTACGATGAGCGTGGATGGCTAAATAGCCTGGACGATGTGTTTGAGATGCCGAACTGCTCGAGATCTTGGGGCCCCACAGCAGCAGAGCGCTGTTATCGGCGGTACATGATCATGATCGAAGCCGATCACTACGTCGAGCGGATAAAAGAAGTGGAAGCCGTCGGATATACACAAACACTTGTTTCGTCATATCCTACTCAATGGTCAAAGTCGTAATCATAATCGTAAATCGTCAAGAACTAATACTGTCAACAACGAGAAGCGACGTCGATTGAAACAAATAATACAGTAGTACAGTAAGAATGTACAAAGGAGTGTGATGTGTAGAAGAAGTACAAATTGTGTATGTATGTAGTTTTCGTGCAATGCCAGTGTGAATATCCGTAGATGATGAAGATAACAAGAAGACGTCGTGAAATGTAGCGTAAAGAAGTGGAGCCTTGTCGTA
Source organism: Pleurotus giganteus (assembly GCA_032158425.1). Classification (NCBI taxonomy): domain Eukaryota; kingdom Fungi; phylum Basidiomycota; class Agaricomycetes; order Agaricales; family Pleurotaceae; genus Pleurotus; species Pleurotus giganteus. The sequence continues at coordinate 2,019,930 of JAPEHR010000009.1, read as the reverse complement.
GGATGCAAATAATGGTACATCTGCGGCTGAGCAGAAAACACGTATCTAGACTAAGTTACCGTATACCGATGCTAAGAGATGTGCTTGAGACTATGTGTATGCTGAGTAGTTGCGTGATTCGTGAGGGGAGGCGAATATCGAACCGAAGGCAAACGAAAAATGCGAATGTAGGGGTGTGTGTGTGGAAAAGTGACAGGAATCACGCAGCAGCGATTGGGACCCGAACAGTGAATGCGGTAGTAGCGGAAGGGCCCCTAACGGTCCTCCCTCTCCAGCTAGTGCCGTTGACGGGAGCGAGGATGTTAGCTGGAGGGCCGACAGGGGCCTTCGCGGCTGCGGCAAAGGATGTAGGGGCTCTGACGGTAACGGATGGGGTAGGATTCGGAGCGGCCCTAATAGCGTAGACACTGGGGACAGGCTTAGCGATTTGCTGCGCCTTGCCGTTGGAGTTGGCGTTGGCCCGTCGGTTGTTGTTGTTGCCGTTTCGGGCCTTGGCCGGCTTGTTGGCGTCAGACTTGGGGGAGGCAGCGACGGATGCCCCAGACTTCTTGCCGTCCTTAGCAGGTGCGGCAACCTTCTCCTTCATAGCCTCCTTCTTCCCGGCGCCATCCTTCAGACCCATCCCGTGGAAAAACTCGTTGTACTTGCGCTGGCGCCTGTTCATGACAATCTGAGGAACAGAGGCCCGCAGAGCGTCACGAGTCTCCGGTGTGATGCGAGAAAGAGGGGATTGGGCGAGAGAGATTAAGAATTCGGGGGAGTAGATACGAGAAGGCTCGGCCACTACTTCTAATAATTTTTTTTCATCCACGTTAGACATTTTCTGAAATCGGAAGAAGGAAGAAGACATACCAGGCTCCTGGTGAGATACCACAGATTCTTGCTCCTGGCACATTGATCGTTCAGAACAAGCTGGTGAGCGTGAACGCCAACTCGTAGCCGCTGAAGTAAAACTGCTCCCACTTGCGCTGCGTCCGCGTTTGTGAACAGGCACGTAGAGGCCCGACGAGAACGAAGAAAAAGAAGCGAAAGAGGCCTCGGAGGGGGAGGAGGAGCGAGTAGACGACATGATTAGCGGAAGCTTCTTATCTGAGTGGCTGGAGTGGGTGTAGAAGACTCGAACTGGGGAATCTGCTGATTCGGGAACTGACCAGGGTTACTTTATACAAAAACAGGAACAGCCGAGCTTGGACGGCCCTTCCGCTCAGGCAAAACAGCGGATAACAAAGAACCAGGCTAACGATCACAGCCTGCGTGTCGTCGTTATGCGTTTTCGGTTAGTCAGCTATGCATTCAAGGTGTCCCAGTCGAACACGTAGGCCTTGCAGACTCCGCAGTTATCACAATGATGCGCCACGCCAGTCACACTAAATATACGAGATTCAGGAACTTTCTCCAGCCTTCCACAGAGCACTCACGAACGCCAGTGCGTCAACTACGGCAGTAGCGAATATGATGGTATTACGGAGAATGGCCTGGAGAAGAGAAGCTGACTCAGTCCAGAACAAGGCGCTCGCGTGACCCACTTGCCACACACTGCTCGCTGTCAGCAACCTTCAGACTGCTTGCTCAGAATGTTCAACATGCATGAGTGGTGGTATTAAGGTATGCAATATTACGGTCAGGTACATAATCGACATCTAAGCAATGCCATTTTGGGCGGTAAGTCGGTACACGTCGTTAGCAACATCATAACAGATGCTTAGAGATCAACAAAGTTCTTGACGCCGTCCAACCATTCAACGTACTCCTGCATAAAAGAACAAAGCCGATCGTCAGCCATCAATCCGGAGACAGACGAAAAAGGGATAGCGACGGGTTAAGTAACTCACCAGCTGCTCCTTGTGCTCCGCGTACTCGGGGATGAACAATGCCAAAGCCTCATTGACACCACGCTCTTGCAGGTACTTCTCAAATTCTTCCTGAACTGAGACATCAAGGGTGTCGAACTGATACAAGGTGCGTTAGAAGATCTAGTCCCAAGGGGGAAGCAAACGCGAAGGAAGGCTAGTCGAAACGGCAAAGGGGGGCAGGGGGAGGACTAGACTGGTGGCGATACAGACGGACGAAAAAGTTGCTGAAACCGAGCTAGTGTGAGGCAAATGACGCAGCATCAGTGCAGCCTGAGCGGCAAGAGGCGCAGGTCGACAGGCGCAATGGAAGGCGGGGGATATAAGGATAATTCCCATCGCCAGGTAACGTCGACCCAATGACACCACCGTCTCGACACACCACCATGAACGATGGAGTGGTGACGCATTTGAGATGACGCCCTTCATCCCACTAGCGCGAAAAAAAAAATATCTCCTCGCTCCCTGGCTAGCACTACTCTCCCTGATATGACACAGTTCCGGACTCACCTGCGGGCCGAGGTACAGACCTCGTCGTTTCCAATCAGCCTCCGCGGTTAGCTCAGTGCCAACTTTGGCGTCGCGGTAATATGAGATGCTATCGACGATGAAGTGACCATCTTGGCACATCAAATCGACGTTGAGGGCACCAGGGCCGTTAGTCTACAGATATTTTAGGTGTTTGAAGGCTAGCCAAAGTGGTAATCTACTTACCTTGGTTATGGTCAACGAAGTTCTGATAGGAGAGGAGTGGAGGGGGTCTTCGGCGTCCTCGCCTTCACTCGCAGACTCCTCCCCTTCACTGAATTCACCCTCTTCATCCTCAGCCATGATATCAGCAATTGAGAAGATCAAGCGAATACTGGGAGGCACACGTTAGTACGCGTCGAGCTACTAGCGCATTTTGAAAATCAAGGGAAGCAACACAAGGGTTTGGGGACATGCGGAGAAAAGATAGATATATGATGGCACTAAGCAAAAGCAGACTCACTTCTCGTTGCCGAACTTTCGGGTGAGGGTGACTTCGTCGCTCCCAGGTGTGTCCTCAACCTATTGAATTGCGCAACTTTAGTATACATCAAACGACCTGTGCTAACCCAATGCCCTCACCTGCCAGATGCCCTGTGACTTGAGAGTTTTAAGGAACTCCGGAACATCCGGCGTGTTCGCAGCAGCCTCCTTCTCGTACTTGAGCTCCTCTTGCAGTTTCTGGGAAAGGCTGAGGTCGGCTGGTTAAAAGTGAAGCTCAATGATGGGAACTCTGACACTTTCGTAGCGATGAAAACGCACTGGCTCCTTCGCCAAACCGTCTAGCCGACACGCTAAATGTCCGAGCGGGGATGGTCGCAGTTGATGGAGAGAACCGGAGGAAATTGGCTGAGACACGCGGCGCACAAGTGAATGAGCGTCGGGCTGCAATCGTAACCTGACGAGCTGCGCGTGAAGCGTTCATTTTGAGTACGAATAAAGAAAGAAGTCGGAGGAGTGGAGGAAGATGAAGAAAGCGTATGTTTTGAGAAAACTTTTGCAAGAACCCGAACCGACTGTTTGGCAAAGTCGTGTCGAACAAACGGCGCCTACCGTCGGCGAGCAAGCGCCCGTAGGGGCCCCATAGGAGCCAAGTGCTCGCAAAACCGAAAGTAATGAATCCTCCGACAACTGTGGCTATCAGAGACATTGTTCTGTATATCCCCGGCTTCCCAGTGCCTGACATCTCGTCACTGTATCGGATTTCTCGACGTCAATCTGAGAGCTCTCATTCCCATATAGTCATTCAGAATTCTTCGCCCAACTCACCCGTTCAAGTTGGCCCGTTCACTGGGGTCGTCAACGAGCTATAGCCTGTGCGATATCTTAGATCGTAATCTTCGATTTTGCTTGGCACTTTAATCACTATTGAATACTTGACCGCCATCCTACAGTTCGCAAATTAGATATACGATATCCACACATTATCAGAATACACAAAGAAATTGCGGGGCGAGCGAGGAATTCCGTATTACCGCGACGACTCGGATGGGGCCCTCGCCTCCAGTAGCCACCGAAGCCCGGAAAGGAAGTCTTGGTCAAACCGTTTAGAAGCCGGCAAGTCCGGAAAAAACATCTGGAATCCATGAGGCAAACCGGGGTACCTATTGTTCATCAACAACCGACGATTATTATATCTCCAGGAGTGGGACTGAAACACTTACATATCCAACTTGGTGGGTACTTGCTGCTCTCTAAGGAGCCTATCATAAAGGAGGCCTTCATCACGCATAGGGTCCAATCCGCATACTTGTAGATACGCCGGAGGCATGCCTTCATGCGATGGAAAAAGTAGCGGTGATATGTCTGGGTTAGAGGGATCTTCAAGCTTCAACAGACCTACGAGACGTAGTTAGAAGGAGGCTAGATGTAGGCTGCGAAAAAAAATAAACTACGGACTGTAAATGTTGTAAACTTGTTGGCGACCCAAGAATGGGGCATCGGCATTTTTGCTCATAGACATCAGCTCCGGCCTATATCTGCACGAGGCCGATCAATCTGTGGGACTCTGTCATGAGGCGGCTGAAACCTACTCTTCTGGATATGCATCCGGATGGAGAACGACAGGAAACTGAAGCAAGTGACCAGTAATCTTCATGTCCGTAAAGAAGTTATCATCCCTGGCTCTGTGGACAACCGCTGCAGCAAGATTTGAGCCGGTGGAGGAGCCACCGATGATGAAACCCTTGGATGGCGAGGCCTGGAGCGAAGGTGCATGTTCGGCCGCCTGGTCGGGCTCCGTCAGTGTGTGAGTGTAAAGAAGGGAGAAGCTCGGGCTGCACCCATTTTACTGCGACATACGAATCATTGAGACCGATGGGAAATGGGTTTTCTGGCGCTAGTCTGTCACATATCAGTCCCTCGTGTTTCGGGAGAGGACAATAGACGTGTCACCTGTACTCCACGTTGACTATGGCTACCTGAAGTTCAACAGCAACAATTCTGAGATGATAATCGTCGAGGTCTAGCGTCCCGCCCATCCATCCTTCGATGGGAGAGGATTAGGGGCATTTGAAACGGGGCTGGGTGCTTACCTCCGCCGTGGTACCAAACAAGCAGGGGAAAAGTCACATCCTCGCTGGCTACTGGGATGATGCATCTGACCTTTATTCGACCGCCCTCGACCGGTATTCGATGCTCCTGCACACGATATGTAGGTCCTAAATACGGTGAAGTGAGTCAAGCGATGTACGAAGCGGAGTAGGGCATATCTTACTGTCTGGAAGGAGCGGCTGGTACGCCTCCATCACCAGCGGCACCAACACGGCATTCAACCACTCTCTGGTCAAGTCAATATCGCCACGAGGGTCCTCAGGTGGCGGAGGCAATTTGTCGAGCTCTCGAGCAAAATCAGGATCGAGTTCGCCGAAGGGGCTGCGTCTCGACATGGCGCGAATAGGTTGAGAGAGGAGGATTAAGACTGAATTTCATCCATCATGCATCATTGCGTACCCTTTAAGTATCTGCTGGCTTGCCAAGTTGCAGGTCAGACTGGTGACGCGCGGAGTTCTAAACCCAGACTATGGAGGAAGGGTCACGTGTGATCCCGCCGATCTCAACCGGCGTGGCCGATCGTGATGCTGTGATGCATCTGCTGCACTTCTTGCTTCTTGAACATCATCATCTCCTCGCGTCGAGCGCGTTTCTTGTTTTCTTTTTTGGTTACATACAGCCCACGAGGGCTCAATGGACTCGGAAGCGTCTGAATTTGCTGTTTCGAATATCAATACCCACGGCTTGCCGCCTCGTAATTCTGAAGCCAATACCCAAAATCAAGGATGCGCAGGCAATGGAAATATTAAGCTATTCTCTCTCTCTAATATTCAGAGTCAAAGCCTGGCAGAAAACGACCAGTCAGCCAAACGATTCGCGGCCTCAACTCATAGGAATCTGGGCCGTCAACCTTTCGTGCCTACGAAACGTCTTAATACCGCCTCTATCTTCCAGGGGCAACCTCGGGGCGGTGCGCATATACTCACGAAGCCGAGTCTCCAGCTAGGCAAGAATTTCAAACTTACGCCTGATCATGGAAGCCCGCTGAGTCAGGACCGTCGACATCCGTCTCACACGACCCACATGAGTCGAAATAGCCAAAACTCGCCCAATTTCGGGGCTATCGATTATAGCGACTGTCGCAGTGAGTTCTTGTATTCGTGTATGCGATGCGAAATCGACGCTGTTTGGATCAGTTGGTGCGTCTATGTTATCCCATGCGTCTCCTGTGCCTATGGAGGGCTATAACGATCATTCATCTCCCCTGGCCCCAACAAGAATTCCGGATGCTGTAACTCCCAAGCCCTCACAGCCCCGTCCGCTTTCGTCCCAATTCTCTGGTTCACCCTTTGTCGTCTCGCAGCATCATGATCCTGATGCGGAGGGCGAGGATTCCTTCGCACAGGCGATGAGATTAGGCTCCTCTCAACTACAGCAATACAAGGCTGAAGTCAAGAAGCAGGTAATGCCTTAAGGTATCGTGTTGTACGCATATATGCACATTTTTGCCTTCTAGCATCACGAGATCCGAGATCTCCAAGCTAGGTTCAGTGAGGAAGCCGCCACTCACGGCGAGGAGTTGACTGCCGTCCGGAAGGAGTTGTCAGATCTAAAGGAACAGCACGAAAAGGACATCGCCAGTCTGAAGGAAAGTAGCGCTGCGGAACTATCTCGAGTAAAGGATGAAGCGAAGCGGGACCTTGATACCGCTGTAGAAGATACTAGAATGGCTCGGGAGGAATTGTCAAGAGTGAAGGAGATCTCCGACATTCACGCCCAACGAGATCGCACCGATATTGAGCTGGCTAGAAGCAAAGTTGAGGAATTGCGAGGGCTTGCCAAGAAAGCGGTAGAAACTAGCAATCGCAGGTCAGTTGCCGATATCCTTGTAGAATTATCTCACCCATCCTACCCCGCAGATACTCCGAGTTGCAGGCTGCCTTCCATGAGCTGAAGACGAAGCATGATGAAACACATAGGGAGTTTCAGTCGGTTGCAACCGAGCTTAGGGATGTAAGAGTATCAACGGGGCAAGCGATCAAATGTAAGAACTCCCGCGTTTGTCCTAGATCTTATGTCTGAACCTTGTCAGCGTTGTCATCTCTGTGTGGCGATGATGTGATGAAGAGACGAAATCAGGAAACTAAGGCCCTGATTGCAGAGCTGCAGCAAGATCGTGACAATTGTAGGCACACCGCTGATGCTCGTTTTTCATGGCTCTAACAATGCGCGTAGCCCAGCAAGTCAATGAAATACTTCGGGGCAAGTTGCTTGTTATGGGCTCACAGCTTGCTGACGCTCAAGAACGAGTACGAGACTTGGAGTCTCAACAAATCACGGAATCAGCCAAGCTTGAGCTCTGTACGCGCCAGCTCGCCGACGCTGGTTCGTCTCCTGTCTTCACGCTTGACAATTTCTCTAAGTAGCGACAGGTATGAGGTTTGAAGCGATATCTAGCAGTCTAAGCGTGCGCGAACGCGATGCTTTGCAAGCTTTAGCGGAAGCCGCCCGCTTCGAAGAAAGGGCGAAGAACTCCGAAGATAGGTCAGATTCGCCTAATCGACATATGCATGTGGCTTCCTGATGACGTTTGCATCTTTAGGTGTGAAAAGTTGCTGAGCGAACTTCACCAGAAGACACAAGACGTTGCCGAGCTGGAGTCTGTCAAGGCGATGTGGACTTCGTGTACTATTTCCGCCTTAAGTTTTGCTCATCATGTCTGTAGGAATGCTGCGCTTACCGTGAGGCTTGATGAGAGTAACAAAGCCGCTTTGACTGCCACCGCTTCCCACAAGGAGTGCGTATGACCGCCGATTCTAATTTTCCGTGTTCACCGGCATTTCTATGTAGAGTTACGGTCAGGCTCGCAGCGGTTGAAGACGATAATCGAAGTCTCAGTAACCAATTGGCGGGTTCGAAGTCTCAAGTCGGTGCCCTCAAAGTACAATGTGACTCCCTCTCCTGCGAGAAGTCTAAGTATTCGCCTTTGTTCACCTCGCCGTACGCCAGCTTAAGCCGGATGGTAGATTTCTTGCCGATCTCTCCATGGCGGAAACTCGGATACGTGCACTTGAAATGCAGATGAATACCATGCAGAGCGAACTCGAGCGCTCAGCACTACAAATCAAAGCATCGACGGCAGCCAAGGATGAGTATGTCATCCCCGTATCTTGTCTTTACCTGACCTCTCGCGTTTTCTCAGAGCGACTGCCGCTCTCACCACGTCGAATGAGAACATTCGTACTCTGGAGCGAAAGAACGGCTCTCTTGGAGAGAAGCTTCGATCTCTAGAACAGCTCAACGAAACAACGTCGGTGGTTTGCTCTGCTCCACATTATAGTAGTAGCTGACTCTCCGCGTATTGCTAAAGCCAACGTTCTCTTGAAACCGCCCAACATGACTTGAAGCAAGCGCATCTCAATGCCCAACAAGCTGCTCTCAAAGCCGAAACCTTTGGCCAGATGCTTCATGAGCATTTTGATGGCCAACGCACTGACCTCAGGGTGAGATTACGGCGTCTTTTTCTATCCTGCTTGACTAAATCTGGCTCATGTATTTAACAGGAGCGTTTGATAGCTACTGAAGCTTCATCCGCTGTTAGTCGGTACCCGTATTCCACTCTTAATTCTGCTAATCCTCTCCAGATTAAGCTCGATGCAGCTAACAACAAGCTGCAGAACGAGATCAATACTCTTAGAGCGAGCGTATCTGCTCTGGGGAACACTGTGGGCAGCCTTCTGGAGGAAAATAAGGCGCAAAGAGAAGCCACCGTTCAAGTCGAACGCAGGGCTTCGCAACAAGAGACAATCTATCGCAAATTAGTTGAGACACACGAAGAGAGAGCCAAAGCTGCTGAACGTGACGTTTCAAATGTGCAGAAACAATGCGGTGAACTGCAACACAGGATCTTCGACCTTAGTAAAGAATTAGAGCTCGCTCAAAATTCCGCTACTGACCCTTCGGATACGTCCGAACTCACGGCCCAGCTTCACGCTGCTCAGCGTCAAGTTCATGAACTCCAAGAAGCTTTCCACCTCCTTGAACTTAAAGGTAGCTCCATGCTACAGCGATACCAAGATGGTTCTCTTGTGAGCTTGAACCTTGGCGCCTGTGGCCTCTCGACTGATCAGCTGATAGGATGATGGCGAGAAGGCCTTCGTCGCTTCGTTGATGCAAAGAGCTCAATCTATCCACGAGGATGAGCTCATTGCAAAAGTAAACGAGTTACGCCGAGTAGGTCGCGAACAACTATCTGTTCTGATTGTTGTTCACACCTTACAACGGTAGAAGGAGAACATGATTACCTCTCTTCAGAAGAAAATTCTTACTCTGGAGTCCGCACTTGCACGTCGGCTGCAGGCCAAAGATCCCGAGATTCCGAATCCAGAGGATGGTAACAATTCTATCATCAATATCAACGGCTGGGTTCTGTCAAGTCCTACTCTAAATTCCTTGAACGTGGTTTGTCTGGGCAGTCTTTCCTGTTTTCGCTGATTTTGGTCAAGGACCAGGCTCTTCCATCGAAGCTTCCTGAAACCCTCGAAGATACCAGCATAGATCCAAGGGAGCTTTCCGTCAAACCTTTGCATATGGTTAACCTCTTCCCTGTTGAAGATACCGACAACCCCGCTCCTCCACAAGTCGGTCACCGATCAGCGGAGACGCCTACGGATGCTCCTTCCACGACTGAGGTACTTCCTGTCCCTCGGCGGTCTCGTAAATACGCTCGTAAGAATGCTCAAGATCAAGATCCCCCGGTCGAGGGTCCGGACCTTCCCACTAGTGTGCAGCAAGCAACTCACGTGGCGACGCCTGCCCCATCCACTGGCAACCTCCTGCCTCGCCGACTAAATTTCGCTCAGCTGGACAGCATCGTGTCGGACCTTTCCGATCCGGAGGACGACATTCCCCTGGCAAAGCAACCAGCGTCTCTCGGTAAACATCCTCGCTCTGCCTCACCCGCTGAATCGCTACCCTCGATTGATATACCGAAGCCTCCTCGTAAAGTGGTACTGTCCCTAGTTATGATCCCCCCATGCCTACATATTTACCAACATGAGGACAGAAACCTTCTACGCGAAAGCAAGCCAACCCTCGTCCCAAGGTAAGGGGTGCATTCGTCTTCGCATGTTAGGTCTTTATCTTTCTCCAGCAAACCGAAGGCTGTGGAACCAAAGCTAAGCTACGCAAACGGTGATCAAAATAACTGAAGCTTATGCTCAATATGTCTGTTGTAAGAGTAGCGTATGGATTACAATTAATTCCACCTTGCGGGCCCTGAACCCATGTTCATAACGACTAAATTCCTGACTCCAAAATGGATGATTCTGAATCGGAGTACGTCTCCTCCTCCAACTCTTCGTAGTAATCTTCTTCAACCTAGGTCGATAATCGGACATAAGACTTAAGGTGGGATCTTTTCGTAAGGAATGACGCACCTCTTTATTGCTCAATTGTTTTAATAGGCTACGTTGGTATTCAACCCAATTTGAGGCCAACCGTACTTCGGGATCGTCCGTGTCCTCCGTTGCATCCTCGTCCGTGAAATAGATCGCACCACGAAGGTGCTCTTGGTCACAGTTCAAGACCAAGACCGTGTCGCAGGTACACCCGGAGTACCACAGCTTCAAGCAGGGGACTTCCAAAGGCTGCTGCTTCTGATTTATTGAGATGTTGTGAATTCTCGGACGTTTCGAAAGTAGGTTGGCTCCGTAAGTAAAGGAATCGTGTATGAAGGCGCTACTCAGCCCAGGCCAGCACTGGCTGAGCAAAGCGCGAGCTGGCCACTCCAACAGCCATATTTCGAACTCAATTGGTACGGCTCCAGCCTTTTCGATGATAGTGGCTACGTACGCCGGCCGGTCGAAAGGTTGAAGGTTAGGAATGATGTTGTTCCTCGTGTCGAGGAACACAGGGGAAGCAATGGCATCATCATACAACTCTAGGAATTTTCGTCGAGCTGATATAAGTGGGGCTTTGGCTACTAACTGTCGCCAGGCCGACCGAACCCCTCTGGCTGCGATAAGGGACTTCAGGGGGAGGAAGGAAAGGATTTCGAGGACAACATCGAGAGGAATGTTGGTAAGGCTGGCTGGGGATCGTGAAAGCGGTCGAACACTAGATCGCATGGCTGGCTTGGGGTGAACGAATTACCTACAAACTATTGTGCTTAGTTCTAGAGGAAGCTTATATACCTTATATACCTATTTGGGCGTTACCCTGCCAGGTACATGTAAGGGTGGCGTAATGGGTAGTGGACATCGCACCGGTGAGCCGCGAGGGGACGACCCCAAGATACCACCTAGCCATGGAGGGATCTGTTTGCCAGCGGCACTAAACATAGGTGTAGTGACTGAATCAACAACGGGTGGAACCTGGGGATAACGGACCGGTCTCTTCGACGGTATCTTTCGCGTATCAGTCGTCTAAACCATGTGCAACAGGCAATGAGCCGAACACCTTCATTGCTTCGAGGTAACTCTCAATATACAAAGTCGAATACACACCGCACAAAAGTATAGCAAAGCACACGGACGAAAGCATATAAAAACAGATAATCCCAGATAGAATTCGGGGCTGAGCCGAGGAAGAAAATCATCGCCAGCTGAGGTAAGCTGCAATTTGAATGCCAGCTTTATCGCCTTCCAGTGCTTCGAGCAGCATTGGATATCGTGCGTAGAAAGCCTTTCCAGCCAGACGGCTTCGAGGTGGTACTGAAATCCTTCTCCGGTACATACACAGTCTGCACAAAAGCTCAGTTAGGAATGTCAACAAATTTAAAGAAAACGAAAAGGCTGACCTGGGGGTAATACCGCTCAAACTTATTCTTGTAGAAGAGGGGTTCATCTGGATTGGCAACTGGGAATAATCCATTGTATGGTGGGGAGTCTGAACGGTGAGGGGGCATTATGGCTGGAGCTCCGTTGAACGGTTGTGGAGGTATCATGATGGCACCCGCGCTTAGCGGTGCGGGGATGACGCCTGGTGGAAGGGGAGGAATTATTCCTGGAGAGGGCGGACGAGGCACAACGGTCGGGGAAGGCGGTCGAGGCACCATGATTATCTGAGGACTAGATGGCGGAGGAACTAAAACTGGCGAAAGCGGAGGGGGCACAGCAACAAGGGAAGGAGGGCGAGGTACCACAATTGGAGAAGGCGGACGGGATAGAACAACAGGTGCAGGAGCCGTAGGGACCAAGATTGTAGATGGCGGTGGTACAACAACAGGGGAAGGCTGCGAAGGTACCACGATTGGGGATGGTGCTGGAGGCACGAATACTGAGCTTGGTGTAGGTAGCGGAGCTCCAACACCTGGCAGACGTGGCTGTACAACGGGGAGGTGAGCCTGCGGCAAAGGAAACGCCGCCGAAGGAATTGTAGACGGCGAGGCTGGCACTACTGGATATGAGGGATAACGACGTTCTCTAGTCCTTGAGCGCTTATTGAAAGACCAAGGTTCTGCGGGACCTGATGATGTTTCGGCAGAAGGGGTGAGGTGGGTCCTGATGTCAAGCGGCTTCGACGGTTTGCTTCTTGAATCCTTTGCTCTGGAACGGGGTAGCGGAGGAGGCATGACGACGGTGTCTTCTGCTACAGGATAACCATTTTCGGGAATGGTCAGAGGGATGACATCTGAGGTATTTCGTTTAGAACTTGGTTGGTACGACTTGCTTTTAGATTTCTTTGATTTAGAGTGGGAGCCAGCAGGTGGAGGCGGCGTAATCATAATTGTCTGAGGCGGGATATGGTGCAAGTCATCGGACGGGACCACGACGGATAGGGGAATGTCATTTTTGCCAGAGGTACGAGAGCGGCTGTGTTTTCGGTTCTCAGCATTGACGAGGCTAGATGTGCGGGCAGGAATGATGGTTGGCAAAAGGTGTCGAGAAGAGCCGGTACGAACGGTCTGTGGTGGCGTAGGGTACCCAGTATCGTCGTACGAATGCACAGAAGCATTGGGGGACCTCAGGGAATCGGGATAATGAGAAGCAGGAGGCGAGGGATAGCCGTCATACTCCCTACGCTCCCGCGTCCTCTTAGTAGTATGGTGAGGTTGAGCGCTCTTGAATTAACCGGTCTAGTCAGCCTAGGCAGCGTGGTTCAGATCGAATGAAGCAAACCTTGCTGTTGCCAGACCTGCGCGCACCAGAGCCATCCCTTCTGTCAGCTCCACCCAAACGATTTGGATCCGCTGCGACTGCGGATTGCACGTTGTGAGGCAAAAGGGATTGCAAGTCTCCCTCTTCAGCGCCTCCATCGCGAATACGAACAAGATCATCATTTCCAGCGTCGTCGTACACCGCATTTGCCTTGGTGACGAAAGGAATAGTCGTCCCCCACAAATCAGCGAAATTTGGTGGAGTGATGGGAATCAGGTCGTCGGGGTATTCGTCGGGGAGGCCTGATGGGTATCCATCATAATGGCTCTTCGTTGCAGACATCCCCCCGCCTCTGTACGACTCCATGGTGAGTCAGCCTCAGTGGATTTGGATTTGGAGAGCGGAAGGAGAATTTTGAACGGGGCCATGATCCCTCCCATCAAAAGCTAACTTGTCGTCGTCTGTCGTCTGTCAGCACAGGTTTGGAACAACATGGGGCGCGTCCACGTTGGGTTTGGCTGACGGTGGCAATATATCGAAGACATCAGAGAGGAAATACAGGTCCGTTTGTGACTTATGGGCAGATTACCTGGCGAGAGCCAGGTCAACCCCCCTACCGTTTCTGCCTAGTTGGGTAATTTTTACCGGTGGTTGGCGCTCACGGAATCCTCTCTTCCTATTGATGGCAAACGAGGTGAACAATGGACGGTTTTGTACTGTAAGACACGCAGCGTCTTCTGACTCCCTGACAATAAAATTAAATCCGTCACTCCATCCCCGCCAGGTCAAACCCTTACCGTTATATCTATCGGCCATTCCTTATTGCTCAGGCCCAACTACCCATGCCAACCAGTGACATCAGATCCCATGCAGCTTGCGTTTTCAAAGTACGAGCCAGGTAAATTTAATCGCCAAGGGCGATCGCTGGTAAATGATGAGCGGCCGTGACAGAGAACCGCCTTGAGCGCTTGATGTCAACTGACGAACGCCAGAAGTTCTTCGAGGTAATGAACACCGTCAGCGGGCCTGACGGCATAAAGTAACAGGCAACGAGCCAGAAGCTGTCATTGCTCCAAGGTACTACCAATATACAAGGTCGAATATACACCACATACACATACGCAACACTAAGTCACGGTACAACAAAGCAGCAGGACGAGGACAGCACATAACATACGAAAAAAAAGAAAAACGGGAAAAAAATCAACATATAGAATTTCTGGCTGGGCCAACAAATTCGAAGGGTAGGGGAAAAGCAAGGCCAGGGTATGTATCGAGCTGAAAAAAACCTGAAAACCTGAAACACGAAGCCACCCAAGTCTGGTCGATATTTGGCCATCAACAGCGTCAACATGGGCACTATTGGTGGCCAAAGAACACGCAGATGATCCACCGAGTACGGTACGCAAGTAGGTTGAAAAGTAAATCGAAATCTCTCTAAGTTCAGGAGTCGAAAGAAGAAGAGGTAACGAAACGCATAACAGAAAGGATAGCACCTGGAAACCGACAGCTATAACAGACAAATCGCCCGGAAGGGATGGGAGGTGGGGGTTGAGGAGGACGACGGAGGTTTGTTTGTTTGTAGATAATGATGTCCGAAGAGTCAGACAGACTACGTCGAATTCGGCTCGGTTCCATTCACGGCAGTCGGCTCTCCGTTGTTGTTGTCTTCTTCGTCGTCGCCGTCCTCCGTGGCACGTGTAGATTGTGTCAATTTAGCTTTTTTACTTTTCTGGTGCTCGCCGTTTTTGACGGCCTTCTGCTTCTTCTTGGTCTTGCACGCATCATTGTTGGTGTCTTGGCTACCAGCAGCGGCATTGCCATTGCTTGGGTTTACAGTTGCAGTTGCCGTTCCGGGATCTTCTTGAGGCTTCCTGGCGGCGGTGTGAATGGCGGCGGGCGGTAAGTGAGGCGCGGCGGCGTATACAGTTCCCGGAGGAGGAGGGGGGTAGTGAGGATACGGCGGATACCCAGCTGGGATGAGGAAGGGGACGACGGGGGGCGGATGGGCGCCGTCTGCACCGTTCTGGCCATCTTGAATGGGCGCATGTGGGAAAGTTTGGTAGTAGACTGGATAGAAACCTTCTGGGTGAGGAGCGTGGAATGGTGGGATAGCATGGACAGCGGGAGGAGGTACAGCGGCAGTAACAGAGGCAGCAACAGCGGCAGCAGGCACGGTTCCAGGTTGCCATTCGCCATCTGTACCTACGCCGAAAGGAATTAGCAATCCGAGGTATAATCAAAAGATATTAGAGGGGATAGTAACCTGTGAAGGAGGATGCGTCACCGTTCACTCCTGTCTTATTCTTACGCTTGTAAGGACCTCGCTTGACCCCTTTCTTCCTTTCCTTCCTTTGGCCATCGACGCAGGTGTTCGACATTCCGTATTTGATGCAGCGCTCACAGGGACGACTCTCGTCACACCGCTTGCAAGCAGTCGCACAATTAGTACACTGTAGATATACGGCGTGTTAGTTCAGGCAGCCTGCAAGCGTAGCAATTTCCACAAACCGCCATCTTGACCTGCTTTCGCTTGGGCTTCAAAGCTGGAGCTGGTGTCGCCGGCTGGGGAGCAGGAAATCCTGTCGAGGTGCCAGTCAACATCCATCAAGACCGTGAGAATGGAACCAAGTCATACCTTGCGCCGGCGGTGGGTACGCATAGAGCATCCCAGGAGGATACGGATACATGAAAGGTGCTGCCTGGGGCACACCGTTCGCCCCATTGGCTTCACCATGGCTTGCATCGGGAGGCGCATACGTAAAGAAATGAGGCTGGTAGGCGCCGGGCGGTGCTGGGGGCGGTGGGTACGTCCCACCGTTGAAGTGCGGGTTCGGATACGCTACCATGGGTGGGGAATACGGCTGATCCTGAGAAGGCGCGGCCTTCGGCTGTTCCGTGGTCATCGTCGTTTCCGACCACTGGACGCTACGCAAACGATACCCGACGTGGGGCGCAAACGATCTAGACGATGAGGAGAGGGCATGGTCAGCATGTGGAGGACGTCGATGGATGTGGCGAGAAGAAGGAGAATAATGAGAGCCAGGCGGCGGAGGGAGAAAGGAGAGCTCACTCCGACTTAAACTGCGATGAGTTTCCGACTCGTCGCCGCTCAGAAAGTGACTCTGACCCGATTTTTATTAGATTTCTGTGCTGAATTCAAATGTAATGTTCTTCCTGGGCGATTGAACAAGAGAAAGAGAATATCGAAGGATAAAGCCACTGATATAGGTTTTCAGATTCAGCCAGCAGAAAGGCAGGAGGTGGAAGAACCCAGCCAGCCAACAGGCAAGCCGTGCGAACAAACTTTATTTCGACGCTTATAGACATCATGCGGCTCATGTTCGGCGCTGCCTGCCGCTGCATTCCTCTCCGTGTTGCACACAGGTGGGCTTGGCTGGGCGGTGTGTGCTCCATTGCAAGTCAGAGGCTTCGACGCCGTTCGCCGCGACACACCTTAATCCACTTTGCATTCTCCGCCCATGACTCCGCTCCTTGCCGCATTCGCAGGATAGATTAACTCATGCTCCCTTCTAACTGATAGATAGGGCGACTGATGACATTCTTGTGAATGCAGGACATCCTTTGACGGGTGGACGTACATCATAGACGCAAAAACCACCGAATTTCTGACCGCGGGGATGTAGACATGCGACACTGATGATTACAAGTCAAATATGCCGTCAAAAGCAACAGTTCTAAATCCCACCATCAAACCAATATAGCTGTGTTTCCCCCACGAGAAGATGGGAGATTCGTGGCCCATTGCTGGAGACGTTTACCCTGCATGGTAAGAGTGGCCATCAGCTACATTACTGGTGCCTTGTTGACTATATCAGATAGATAGACATGCTGAGAGCGCATTAACAACGCTAGGTTACGCCATATCCTCCGTTTGCATCGCAAGACTTTGATGTCATAGGATGCTTCGCATTCGCTTCGCCAGATCTTGCCAGACACTAGGTACTTAAGTAAGTGTGCGTTGAGCAAGATCAGGCTTTTAAACTCGGTTAGGCCACGCCCATAGTGAGGTTGTAGAATCAGTGAGTAAGTAGCTCATCATGAGATCGACCCAGACATCTAACTAACTATTCGGTTTCGAGGTAGCCGGACCGCAACCAGGCCTTGGCAAGATGTCTGGTCCATCAACACGTCGCCAATTCTTCCACTCTCTGAAGGGCCGTCAAACGTGCGACCTAACGGTCCATATCCTTGCAGGCTGGACCACTACGTCGCGCTGCTACTTCGAGCTCGATGGACGCGAATCTGTAGCACCCCAACCCTCGGACCGTAGTTATATGGATCCTTCCAGGATTGCTCGCGCGGGTTGACGACAGAATCGTCCGACCCCTCTGGTTCTCGAGTCAGTGTACCAGCAAGAAGGACGAAGCTGGTGTTCCCGAGTGGACTGATGTATTCTTGAGGAATTGATCATAATCCACCACTCCAAGGTACCCGATGCTCGTACTACGACACCTGATGGCGATTTGACCAATTGCAATGTTTGGGTCCTCTCCCCGTTCCTTGATCTTACGTTTCCGATATTGCATGGACCCACGCAAAGCTACCCATTACAAAGCTACCCATTACAACCACCCTCTTGTACATCTAATATATCTACACTGCATCTACCGTACAGGTATATACCACCTTGCATTAATACTCCAATCTTACATGCCATCGTAACAGGAATGTAGTTCACTCATGGATCCGGTATGCGTACTGATCCATTCCGAAGAACCTTATATATCTTCCCCCGCCACTCAACACGACTCCCACTGATTGCAACCAGCCATATAGGCAACGCCGAGAGCTCTCGCACAGCCCAAGCGGCAAGGAACCCCCCTCTGCGACTCCATGGGAGCGAGTATCCAGCCAGCGAAGCGTAGACTTCCAAATCGACCGATATCCAGGCGGCGAGGTGGATGGGGAAGAAGAGCAGCATCGGGAACCCAAAGAGATGTTTCGCGCTTGCTGCAGCAATCAGCATCAAAACGATACTTTCCGTGAATGGTTCCACCATCGTTGCAGCGAAGGCCATATGTTTCCTAACACGTATCCACCGAATGCGTCTCTTAATATAATCGCCGACAGACATGTCGCCAACTGCGTTGTGCGCGACATCACAAGAAAGGTCGTGCCTTAGGTTCAGTTCGTGCCAGAGAGCACTAGCAATCATATTGTCTTCCGCAAGGAACCGGCCAAAGGCAGCCAAGCCCCATTCGACACCGCCGTCATAATCACCATCATACTTGGTAGCGGCGCGGGCGCGGGGCTTCAGTGAACCATTCACGCGCTCGATATCCGAGCGGCGATACATGTTCGACTTGCCGACTACACACGGCTCGATAGCGACCGTGTTGATGGCGAGGTACATCTTGGCGAGGTTGGTGCTGAGAAACGCCTCCTCGATTCGGGAGCCGATGGCGAGGGTAGGTGGTTGTTGTTGGCTGACGGATGGAAACGGGACGTGATGGACGAGTGCTATGCGCTTCTGGCCTGTAGAAAACGGTGCTTGCGAAGCCGGAGGCCCTAATGCGTCTACGGAGCGCGCAAGGGTACCAGGATCTGACGTGATATTGGAATCCAGAACCCATAGGATATCGTTCGCAGCGGAACGGTAGGAGCGTATCAGGTTGTTCACCTTGGGGTTGACGCCGACAATTTCCTCGCCTTTGCAAAGTAATCATAACTCTCAAGCACGCGGACCAGATGAAATTTGACGCGTAACGCACCGATTATGACTTTGGCGTCAACATGCGGATACTTGGCGATAAGCTCCATAACCACTGGTAGCGCCTGATCGTTCTTATCCGCAACAGAGAGCAGGATCTCGAAATTTGGGTATTCTTGGGTAAACGTGGACTCGAGGTTTTCATACAAGTTCGTATCGAGGCCCTTCAGCGGGCGAAGCACAGACACCCCGGGTGTCGAGTCTCGTGGGGCATTTGCTGAAGGTGAACGAGGGCGAAGACGGTACCGTTTGCGCCTGCAGTGTTAGATTAGAGGCCTTCGCTGTGATAAGCTGGGGGAACACATACGCGGTGATACATCCTAATAGACCTAGGCCCCAAAGGAGCGCATACCACACCAGACCCACAATCGAAAGCGCAAAAAGGACTACATTACAGTCGATATCCATGTCGTGCACTTGGGTAATTCCAGAGGACAAGAGAGCCTCAGGCCTCACGGATGGCTGGGATGCAGCCAAGAGGCGACGGCGGCGTGCGAGTATCGACGGTTATAAGGTATTCTCGACATCAGGCTCACCCAACAGGACACACGTTCAAGCTGTGGACAGCGTAGGCGCTTAGATAGCCCAATGCCCAACAGGCGCTTAGTCGCTTCAAACCCATCACCATATCAAGACAGCTGTCATTTTCCTCTTCTGCTGGAAGGAACGTGGAAGGTACTTACAGTGTTGAGGCAACGTGCGTTATACTCATATCCTCAGTGATGCAGCTACTTTGTGTCTTCTTCAGAGCCGAGCTGTAGCTACCGAATACAGTAAGTATATCTCAGTCGATTCCGAGTCCCATCGTATCCCGAGCTACTTCAATGTAGCTTCTTCAGTTAACTTCGCCTCGACCAACTCGTCGAGGGCTTTGAAGTCCAGTATACCCTTTGCCGTGTTGCCCACATGCCTCGATGATAGCAGCGACCCCCAATGATCCACCTACCGCCCGGTGCAGTGGCTGCGAGCCTTACGGACGGTCTAGTCTCAGCCCCGAGATATTCCCACTTTCACCCGATACTCTATCGTGCTATTTCACGGTCATCGGAAACCCGAGCTATACTGGATTTTCCGAGCCTGAATCTTCCTCTGATGACATCATAATGACCACGGCGGCAATACTCTTTTCAGAGATGGACCGATGCGATTTGGTGCTTTGCAGCAGATATAGGTGATACTGGTATGTGTAATGCGTGGATACCTGAGGTCGATTCGCTGTTGGAAGGTCTCGATATATAACCCACTGCCTTTCGACAATATGGCATTCTGCCTCGCTTCGCATGTCCTCTAGACATCAAATGGTCGCTGTAGCCTACCTCGCGGATATTCTACACGAATATCTGCACATAGTCATCCGACAACAATCTGGTGCTTGGTTCAAACTCGTTGTTGAGCGTCATGGGCATCATGAGCAGCCGATACGAGTCAGTTTGTGGCCTTGGATTCCGCCTGTCGACGACTCGAGCCACGTTCCGTCGAAGAGTAGGAATGGTACGAGGGAGAGTGGGAGAGTTGGAGTGGGGGTTGGGGATGATGGGATGGGACGGAAGATAGTGGCCTCGCTACGGAATGGACTGGTACCGACCGACCGAATCTCCCGTGCGCTTGTTGCGATTCATCGACTCAAACCGATTTATATTTCGGATTCGGTTCTCGCGGGTCGATTACCCCAACTTCGGAGATTGTTGCACCATATATGAGAGTTGCTGGGGGGAATCAGTCTGGATTATTAGCTCGGTTTGCGGCGGTAATTTGTGAGTCTTTGTTGACACTCTCTTGTGGGTTTCCTATCGTAACGCTCACAATTCGATGTTCAAGGCTTATCGATATCCTTCATCAGGAGGGCCGGTGTCAGCAGGTTACACGGCCCCGGACTTGAACCTTTGTACCACTGTCGGTGTCGGATTGCGTTATCCCAAGAGGAGCGCCCTATCCCATAAACAAGCTTGAATGCCCCGAACAACGTTAGTACATGGTACACACACCATTGACTAGTGGTTCTCTATAGAACATGGGCCCTTGATGTTCCTGGAAGTAGACTGACATGGAAATCTACCTACCGCGTTCGAGAATGACAATGAGGCCACCTGTGCCCCATTTTTAGCGAGCCCTTTACCAAACATTCTAGCCGCCTTACATACAGACTTCAGCGCGCATGATGGCCATGATGGACAAGTACTTAATATCAATGAAGTTTATTGGGGCGGCGGAGTGTTGAGGACCTGCGATGAAGGGTACAACACACGATCACCACATGTCGAACGCGTGTAGGAGAAAATTACTATTATTTCTGATTTTCAGCGCCTAGCCGATGCTTCTCTATTGTCGCCGTCGTCTCTTCCGGAGCTGCAAAGCATCGTGTCTGCCTTCTAGATGATACAACTCAAATGGAACCAGTGTTTCATTGGTTGTAGTAACAAGACATGCGAAACACAATTGCCTCAAAGCAACACACGATCATTCATTTTGCATTGCTTCCGCCAAGGCAGGGTCACCCCTGTCCATGCCATGTGTTCTGACTGTCACGTGGCAAGGTACCTCTGTGGCACCGAACCCTCCGTTAGTTCGAGTCTCGCCTGTTTCTGGTCAACCTGAACGACGCCAGTCGCTTTTCAGGACGCTACGCCCCGGATTCCCCCTCTATTCATCGCGTCAACGACGCAATCCCCACCGAAATCGGTATAACGAGCTCGCTTGGGCACTCTACAGTTTCGGGGACCTCAGGCTCTGCTGCTGCTCGCTTGACTTGATTTGACGAAAGGGCAGTGCGACATGGAGCTGAACGCTGTGCCGCTGGATGACGCCTTGATTGACGTGCCCAGCGAGAAGGCTAGCGAGGACGCAGCTCGAAACGAGGAAGACGAAATGGAACATGGGCTTGAAATCCCACCTCGCCCGACCAGCCGGCTTGGGTTCAACGGATCAGGCGATTTTGACGAAGACGCCGGTGATGACGACGACGAATTTGGGCCCGCTGTGCAACGCCCTGCGAATAGCATATGTGATTGGACCTTCGGTGTGTTTGCGAGGGATCAGTCTAGCCCTGACATGGAATGCGATGCCGACATTAGCGGGGCGGACGACTCCTCTGATTCGGACGAGGAAGACGCCGATTACGAGGGTAATCTACTGCTCTTTCCTCCTCCTCCTCCTTCCTCACGGCGGCAGTCTTCTTCTCAACTTCCACTACCACCGCCTGCACCACCACCACAGGAAGACATGCTTGTCGATGAGGTCGCTCATCCTTTCTCATGCCTTCCATCACCTCTATCTCCGTGCTATGTGAATGAGGCACATCCCCTGCGGCCGAAATCCCCCACACTCCCTCGGAACGATCATCGCCATCACGGACGCTCCCACAACGCCCTCCTACACACCAAGTGGTTCTGGTCTATGAGGGAAGAAGAATGGCAGGAGTATCAAGGGCCAGAAGCTCAAGACGTCGACGTCGACAAGCTTTCCAGATCTCCCACAACACGCCAATCTCTGCCTTCTCTCGCTAACAATAGCAGTCTCAAGAAGACTCACAAATTAAAGCAAGCTACACGCTTCCCACCACTCTCTATCCATCCCCGACGCGGCGACATCTCTGCCCTTCGCGATCCGTATTGTGCGCATGTGGACAGGTGCTTGGCGGAGCTCCCGATGTGGACTATAGCGAAGACGCTGTGGATGTTTGACGTGCAGATGGGTGTGGAGAGGAAGAGGAAGGCCATGGGGTTGCGCGGTGATGGCGATGGTGATTCTGGGGAGGAATCAGAGGATGATGGGCCTTCTGTCAGAACCAGGGACGCCAGGTCACTCTCGACATCGAGCGGGTTTAGTGACGACTCTGATGTCACCCTCGTTGAGAGCGACGCCGATGTCGACGAAGATGTTGAGCAGGGCGAAGACACGACGTTGGAGGAAATCACAGAGGTACCTAGGGAGCAAGAAGTAGAAGATTCGCTTATCCTGGAATGTGCCGCTTCTTCCCCGTCCGCTGGCAAAGGCCGATGTAGCCCCGAGTGTTTGCCGCGTAAACCACTCTCATCACCGTCCCTAAAATTATCCCCCAAGTCGGCATCAAAAGCTTCGCTCGCATCTCACCTGTCCAGACCCCATTTTTTCTCGCGACCGCCGTACTTCAGTCCGAACTTTGCTTCACTGGCCAAGCATCTTGGGCGTCGTAATAAACTCCAGAGCGAGGGATGGGAAACAGACGCATACACGCGGTGGGATTTGTTGATCGATATCGTACGGCTCGACCGAGATTCCTCCTCCCACCCGTCTTCACCCAGAGCAAGTTGCTCGCGATCGCGCAGATTTTTCTTCGCCAGCGAGTGTGACGATGGCGATGGCCTAGTAGACTCCCCTGCTAGCTCTAGCGAGCTGTTTCAAGACTTCTGAAGCGTATATTACCCTTCATACCCCCATACCCTTGTAGATTTGTTACATTATTTTTGTGCATAGTGTCCCATCGCTTCTTCCCAGCATATCCCAACGCCACCGTGCTATTTACTTCACGTATGGACATGTATTAATAGTAGCTATATTATTTGGTAATCCCTCGCAACCATTTCCCCACTTTCACACATTTCACCCACCCCCTACCTCGCATTGTTCAGTTCATTGTTGCTACCACCAACTATACTATACCTTCACCAACATTCACCCTCTCACACACCCACACCATTGTTAACCTCGTTGCATTGCCTAAGCTCATTGTCTAATCATATGCCCCCGCAGTATATACTATAGGACGTATATATTACTACATAACCACATGCCGCATGTTCTCCATCATACCATATCTATGCCATTTTTCGTTACATCACACTATTTTGTTTACTCTGTGGTCTTTTCTATATCTATGGGATTTCGTCTGGATGACAAACCTTCACCGTCTTCTTTCGCCTTCAGGCATTCAACCCTAGTGCCGGTTGATGGAGTTTCGTGCATGAGGCCTTCAGGAATCATTGTGAGTGTCACTTTCCGTCCGAAGGCAGCGATCTGATCAACTTTTAGACGTAGAACTCCCGCACCTGGTTTTATTGTCCGGGGCTCGTGGAGAGATCTTCCCTTGAACCAACGCATTGTTGATACCGTGCATTAGATTGCTCATTGTCCAAAGGACATATCGGTGGATCGCAGGTTGTTCGGCGCCCCATTCAGACTGCAACCTTATCACGATGGCTTGGCGTCGAGGATCCGTATACCGCACGCCAACGGTACCTACGCGCTGGCCGCGTTGGCGATTGTCATGCGATCCAGGTTCCGATTGTTGATTCCATCTACCGTTTAGTCGTTGTTAATGACTCTAAAGCTGCTGCCTATACCTCCATGCCATGGAATGGTTGAACCTGCCGTGCGTGTCTTTGCTCCGCAGGGCCTCGACACATTGAACCATTGATGAAGGCACGCTGACTTCGGTGGACTGCCATAGATCGCACGGCGCCCTTTCCCATACCGCGTCTATTGCAAGCTTCCTGTGGTGATATATGTTTGAGGAGGCCGTGGGGTGTATAAGCCATCCTCCGTGTTTTCTTCGTTGGAACGGCACTCTCACCTTCCGCTTCAATCGATCATGCCCAACACCGCGACCGCCCCCGCACAACAGGATCTCCGTATGTCTTCTCAGAATGTGGAATGATATTGCCGTCGCTGATTTTCACCGACAGTCTCGCCACTCTGCTGATGAAAAGGACCCCTTACGCCGTGGCGCGTAGCTCGTCGTAAGTAGGTACTTGTCTATGCCTCTGACTGACTCGACTCGGTGGAATTTTCACTCGCGGTCCCGGATTGTGGATGCTAGATGCTACCAGCATCGTGCCTGAAGGCTGAATCACACCCAATGACGCTTGCTTGTGAGTAAACTCTCAGATCGCGACTCTCGCCGAAATTGTCCAGTTTGCTCATTCTCAGCACCAGAAGATCGGCACCCAGCTCGGTCACACTGGACTGCTACCGCCGCTGTCACGCGGCCCAATGTGTTCGCGTCACTCGACGCTGGCCTCACAGACATCGTCTTCGTAGGCACCTCCAGCAATTCCAGAAAAACCCCAGTACGGTTTGGGCTTGTTAAATTGGCCCGCCAAATTCCTGGCCGATGAAAGGTCGTGATGCAAAGCAGCCGCTTCTGGCGAAGAATTGACACCCTCTGCCATGGATATACGAGCCAGCGTTCGAAGATTCAGACATCCAAGTAGGCCATCGTACCGGCAACTCGGAGCGCCTTATAGCCGACTTCAGAGTGATTGCCGAAGCTTGGCTGACTGAGCTCAGAGCAGTCGCTCGCTAAGATTCCGTATTGTACCCACCATACAACGAATACGAAGTCAATCGTGGTCTGCTCTGATGAGCTCTACCGTTTGTTGACGTTGGATCGGCTGTTGGAGTTCTTATCCTGCAGCTTCTTTTACGACAGTGTCCGAATGGTGGCACTGATATATCTTCGTGAGTTCAATTCGCTGACCAAGGGAGAGTGATCTCCTTCATACTTTACAGTGCTCAATAATAACTTCGTGCCTACTCAGCGGCCAGAGCCTCAGTTGCTTACTTCTACGTCGCTTATTATCAGGCTGACAAACTCGTTGATTTTATGCGCTTACCAATGCAGCTGGGATCAAGCGATCACCCAATCGCCGCGTGCTTGGACGGAATTTTTCCCTAGTATCTGTCTTTGTTCATGAAAACAGAAACTTGCGTCCAGGGCTTTATAAACCCGGGCCCTTGGGAAACACTTATCATTGCGATCACAAAACATCCTCCATATCCACAATCTCAATGGCTAACACCGCCAACGCGCCTGCTCCAAATGTGCCATACTTTACGCCATCTCAATTCCCGATCGCCGGATCCGCGGTCGTATCTCAGGAGTCCATCCCGACACTCTTCCAGCCTCTGAAGATTCGAGGTGTCGAGTTTCAAAATCGGATTTTTGTACGTCTCTTCCCATGGTGCACCCTTTTCAGCATTGCTGATATCTGAGGTACCCACATCGGACGCTAGGTATCGCCAATGTGCCAGTATTCAGCAGATAATGGAAAGATTACTCCTTGGCATCTCGCGCACCGTACGTGTTTCCCAGTCGAGCCAAGTTTCCCATCAATTGATAACCGTGTCCAATTACTTTAGTTGGTGGGATTTTCACGCGTGGACCAGGTTTGACCATTGTAGAAGCAACTGGTGTAGTCCCGGAAGGGCGTATCACACCTGAGTGCGCTGGTATCTGGTCTGACGACCATATCGCGCCATTCGTCAAGTTGGTGCAGTTCGCACATGCGCAGAACCAGAAAATCGGAATACAGCTCGCTCATGCGGGGCGGAAGGCATCCACCAAAGCGCCGTGGCTTGATGGCCGTTTTGCGGATGACCTACACAATGGTTGGCCAGAGGGTGTCGTTGGGCCAACCGATATTCCGTACGATAACAATTCTCCAATCCCCAAGGCATTGACCAAGGAGGGCATTCAAAACGTTGTGAAGGCGTTCGCCGAGGCGGCCAAGCGCGCTATTGCGGCAGGTTTCGACGTCATTGAAATTCACAACGCACATGGATACCTCCTTCATTCTTTCTTGAGCCCCGTGTCTAATCAGCGTACCGACGAATACGGTGGTAGCTTTGAGAACCGTATTCGGTTAACTCTCGAGGTCATCGATGCGATCAGGGAAGTTATTCCTCCGACTACGCCTTTGTTCTTGAGGTTAGTACGAATGATGGCAATGCATATTCCGATTCCTGATACCTTGATCAAATAGGGTTTCAGCTACCGACTGGCTGGAGGAAACAATGGCTGACCATCCTTCCTGGACCGTACCTGAAACGGTCAAATTCGCCCCCATCTTGGCTGCCCATGGAGTCGACTTGTTGGATGTGTCCAGCGGTGGTCTCCACCCGCTTCAGAAAATTAAGGCTGGTCCGTTGGGAGCTTACCAGGTTCCATTTTCAGAGGCCGTCAAGAAGTCCCTCCCCGCGGATAGCACGTTATTGGTCACCGCGGTTGGGTCTATCAAGGATGGGCGTACCGCTCAAACTATTCTTGACAACGGCCAAGCAGACGCAATCTTTGTTGGCCGGTATTTCCAAAAGAATCCTGGAGCTGTGTGGTCCTTCGCTGAAGAGCTCGGAGTTGATATCAATTTGGCTCACCAAATATCGTGGGGGTTCAAAGGTAGAGGAGGAAAGATTTCGCTTATTCCCAAATCTAAGATCTAGTCCGCTTTTTGATTCGTTTCGGCCTACGCTTTCTCGCAAGCCTTGTTGTCTGTTCTCGAAATACTAGCGTCGTGTAGACTTTAGATATGTAGAAATTGTAGAGCTATCTTGACTAAGTCTGGCTATCGTTCGAGTCCGTATCGGGCAGGAAAACGAGTTAACCCCTGAACCAGTGACCCCTAATTGATGGGAACTCAAATAATAGCCGAAGAAAATAAGCACCCACAACCCTTAAGCGCCCAACAATCTACTCTCAGTTAACGGTCGAGGCTGTTCTGGTGATTGGAGGCTATTGCTGAGTGGCTTTGATTATGGAGGCAACCATATCTTGGAACATTATGATGCTCACCAGGACCGCCGTTTTTGCCTTGGTTCTCGCCCCACATCCAATAAATTTCGCCGAGAGCGAGCCCATCATGATGCATGATTCCTTGAACCACACAGCTATCTGTCAATCACTTCTAGCGCAGCCTTTCCAAATTATTCCATCTGGTCGAAAGCGCTCTCCTCTCTATACCTTTTCTCTCGAGATGTCCAGCCGCCATACGTGTTTTCTTTCTGACTTCCACGCCCAGCCGGTCTAGAGTAGTTCGCTCAACCAGTCTCGTCTCCGTAACATTCGGCATCAAGCACTCCGTCGCCCATCGAAAACGTGAAGCGTACTTTGTGGGTATATATGGCTTCCCGATATAACAGCACCGCGAGGCGAAGCGTCAAACTTTCAGAACTTCTGGATCATTTTTCCCAAATGTCGGAAAACAGGTACGTTTACGGGCTTATTTATGGTACACAGCCCTGATTTGTACTCTCAATACATATGAACAGCTTCGTGTGGAAGAATTGGACTTCTCGTTTCCCCAGCATCTGCCCTTCTAGTCCCGAGACCGACAGCGAGTATTCCAATGACGACAACACCTCCACCTCCAGTGATACAAGACTGTGACGTAAACGATGCTGGTCCTCATGAGGTGCACTATTGCTTTGACAGCCTATCCCTCTCTAGCTCGACTGCACAACCCGCCGCTCATCGACGGTTCAACCCACCAACATACCACGAACCAGGTTCGAATCTTCGAATCAATCCCCCTGCCTATGCACCTGCGTCTACACTGGAATCGTTGCTGCCAAAAGCACTCGAAACGCTAACAAGACTGAAGACGCGATCGCCGGTCCCTTCATCACGAGCTTCGCCCAAGCCCTCCACCGAGTTAGTTTCGTCGAAGCCCCCTTCTCCTGAGCCGAGGAAAGACTCCCCTTCGTATACCTCCATTGAACCTCCAACCACAAACGGCGCCCAAGAACCGCCTTTAAACACTAATTTGCCAATATATGCCTCAACTGCCAAATCAACGACTCCACCTCCATCCCTCAGAAACGCTCCATCAGTGTCGAGCCTTTCAGCGCTGAGATCCTACTTTTCGGCCGAATACGACTTTAGTTTGCTGGAGAAGCTCGTAAGTGTCACTTGGTCTTACATCGTTTGTTAATCACCAACATGGCCATCTTAAGGGGTCTTCAGTACCGTTATCTGCGCCGCCTCATTTCCTTATCTCGCCTACCCCGTCTCGACGAGTTTCCCAAGCTTATACGATAGCTTCGCCCACGCTCGAACCAAACCTACCACAGGACACCTCGCGACAGCCCGAGTTGTCCACCACCCATCTTCAACCAGACCGTGTACACGTTCCATCCCAGACAGAATGCACTAGCCACGGGGATGTACGTCCTTTGCCACTTCTCGTGATGCAATATGGTGACTTTGTCTTAGACTCTTTATAATGCAGGTCATGCCCATCTCGCCGACGAATTGACTTCTTACCATCCAATAGAATCTGTGCACCCTAGTAACGCGTGCAGCTGCGTCGATTGATCTCGATGTTGGTGCAAACCCGAGGTTCGTATTGATCATGTCCTAGGCTTGAAGAACCTAACTTCCTTCCAGTCTGTTGGCTTTCCTGCAAGGAGCGACGGCTGTTATGAGAAGCTTCGACGCTATCCAAAGTTTGGTTCATTGTCAATCTTACCGAATGCAACTACTCAAGGTCCGTAATGCAAATGATAACCCATCACTTCGTTAACGACCCGTAGGTAGCTTCCTCCCTATCTGGTGCTATCACCATATCTCAGCTCCACGACGCGTTGCTACAAGACGAGGAGGTTGTCAGTATCGAGCTGAAGAAGATTCTCCAGTCTCCCAATGACAAGAAGCTTGCTCTCAAGTTATCCGGTGACGATGCCCAAGCAATGTTGAATCTCATACATTTTGTCCGTAGCCTAAACCTTCGTTTGTCCCATTCCAAAGTGAATGACTGTCTACAGGTTTTACAAAAAGGTTTTCTCTCGGCTCCTCATGAGGTAACCGCTGCTCGACAAGCTTACCGCTTGCTTGTCAAACTCTCAGAAGTATCCGACGAAATTCCTTCCCATCTTTCAATAAGTGGTACTACTGTCCTCGACTCGTGTCCGACATCTGGTGGCTCGTTTTCCGACGTTTTCCGTGGAGAATTTCAAGAGAAACTTGTGGCAGTCAAGAGAATGCGCGTTTTTGGAGAGAATTGCCAACGTAGGGAAGTTCATCATGTAAGCCTGGTTTGATCGCCGTCCTGGGCCCATATAACTCCCAGATTATTTCAGAGGATTGGCAAAGAGGCACTGGTCTGGACGAACCTCAAGCACCCTTATGTTTTGCCATTCTTGGGCATCGATTTAGGGATATTTCCTTCGTTTGTGTGTCTCATTTCACCGTGGATGAAGCACGGGACCATCCTTCAATTTATCGCCGAACACGGGATGCTTGGGATAGAAGAACGCGTGCGTGCCGTCTATAATCTTCCTCCTTGACAATTTTTGTCTGACATACCGCACAGATTCTCGAACTTGCCAGAGGCCTGGCTTATCTACACTGGCAGGAAGTCGTTCATGGTGATCTTCGCGGGGTAAGGAAATCTGAAATTCCGATTTGTACCTGCTGCGTCGTCTACTGACGTACTATTAATAGGGCAACATACTCATCGATGCTGACTGGCACGTCCGAATCGCCGATTTTGGACTCACTGTCCTGGCCGACGAGACCCGAAGCCCTCATTCGTCTGACGTTGGAGGATCGACTCGTTGGATGGCCCCAGAGCTGCACGATCCGACATCTTACGGACTGCCCCATTTTCGCCGAAGCAAAGCTTGCGATATTTACGCTTTTGGTTGTACATGCCTTGAAGTAAGTACATACCGTTCGTGCATGTCTTCGTCGTCTTATTTCTTACCACGGCTCAGATATATACCCAGGCCCCGCCGTTTAATGATGTCCTTCAGGATAGCGCAGTAATGCTCAAGGTCATTGCAGGCTTACGACCCAGTCCACCTTCAGTGGATACGTTGCCTCTCACCTTGTGGACGATCATTGAATCAACGTGGCGTCAACATCCTGCTGAGCGACCTACTGCAAGTGCACTGGTTCGACGGCTACAATCAGCGCGGTTGTGCCCCGGTCATTGAAGGGATTGCATAGTCGATTGTATCAACGCCTCGTGCACTGTTATGTGCACTGGATCTTTCGGCGTGCTTGTGAGCAAGATCGATCCTAGGTCTACTCTAGAACGCCGGCCTCTCAAGTAGTCATATAGGGGCGTTCCTATCTCACCCCTATTAACATACGTTTGCCGTCAACGGAGCCTATCTACGGACGTAATCATTTAGACTCGTCTATGTGATTCTGTGGCAAGGTACGAGGGTACCTGGACTTTCAATCCCTGTTCAATGTTATTTTTGACATTGCTGCGGTACTCCTCTGGGATAAGTTCAGACCGCTATGGAGTTTGGTTTCTCTAAGCTCCGCTCAGCCGAAAGCTGTGCCTATCATCGAAGGTGGGTTGCTCTTGGCCAGACCTCAGAGCGCAGTCTCCTTCTTCACATTGCTAGAAGGGTTATGGATTGTAGCTTGCCCAGAACCTGAGTCAAGTGTGTTCCAGCGCGAGGACGCTTGGTGTCGGCATCCAGAAAATTGAGTCGGCGACGCAATCAGGGCCGGTCGATCACTTTCTCCACACCGGGTGGCGAGATTTGACGAATGTATAAAAGTAGAAAGGCCGCAGCTCATGTCTAGCTTCCCACTCTCCCATTTCCCTCATCTCCCTAGTTTCATGTTTTTCTGACATTCATTCTGCGCAATTATGATATACGACTCAACCCCTCGATACGAGCACCACTCGCACCTGACGTTCGCTCGGGAACCCTTCAAATCTCTCTATGTCTTTCAGCGCCTGCTGACAACCCTCCTGCTCGTACCAGCTTGGACAATCTACTACCTGCTTGTACCTCGTTCCTACCGCCCCCGGTCCTCCTGGTCCCTAAAACAGATCATCTTCGTTAAGTTTACCCGCCGCATTTTCAAAGTCACCGAAGTTGCAGGTGTAACATGGAGCACACGAGACCCGGAATCAGAGCCTGCTCGTGGTGAGCTGAAGGAAACGAGGTTCGAGTGGGTAGACCCTCTGCCGAAGGAGTTGAGATGCGGTGTCGTGGTCAGTGAGGGCGATAGGGTACCGTTCAAGAGGGTGGGGACGTTCATTTGGCCGAAGGAGCCTCCGCATTTCTCGTTCGCGTCTGCGAATTCATCGCCTCAGCTTCCTTCGCTCGACTTTAAACCCGCCTTGTCTTTACCGGACTTGTCGAAGATCAACGTGGGCCGCCCAGCTCAGGTTCTCCACGTTGACCCCGACTTGGATGTTGAGTCGCTGGCTGCTGATGCCCCTGTCCCTGTTATCGGTATTTTCATGCATGGCGGCGGATACACTCATATGTCGGCGCATGAGAAGGCTAGGACGTCAAGAATTCCTCGGACACTGATTCAGGTGAGCGATCGTTCCTATTACTTTCCTCGCCATTACTAATAATTGTCATAGGAGAAATTATGCTCGGAAGTTTACGCCGTAGAGTATCGGCTCCTTCAATTCGCACCCTTCCCCGCTGTCGTGCAGGACGCAGCAGCTGTATACGCACACGTCGTCAATCGTTACAAAAAGAGGAAAATAGTCCTCATCGGGGATAGTTCCGGGGGCAACCTTGTCTTAGCGCTGGCAAGATGGATTCGTGACGAAGCGAAGTTGCCCATGCCCGATGGACTGTTATTGCTCTCGGTAGGTCATCCCATTCCTTCGCGTTGCCCCTATGCTCAAGTATCTTGGATGATAGCCGTCGTGTGACACATGTAAGTTCGGCGGGGATGTTAGTTACCTTCTTTCTGCTGACCGTTTTGATTCCAGCCCAGGCGATCCCTCAAACTTACTCATCACACGTACCTCGTCCTAACGCTTCTACCGACTATCTCACGGACACTGTCGAACCCCGCGCAATCCTTCAAGCTACTTTCCTTGGATTCAAATATTATCCGCCTCATCACCACATCCACATTCATCCGAATCTTACAGAGAGACAGAAGGCCGTGGAGGAGGGTCGGAAGTTGATGGAGATAGTTCATTCGGAGTATATTAGTGCGGCAAGCCCGAGGGTACTGCAATGCTGGGGGCACGAAGTTATGCAGCGGCATTGTGCGATTGATGCCTCCACTCCTTGCGACTCAAACGATCAACTGAAAGTCGAGTGCGGAACACCGGCCGAGATGCTTCCAGTTATTCCCGCTGCCGCATCTACATCGTCGTCGACAGCATCTCTAGCATCCTCCGTCCCAACGCCGTACCGCAGGAACTGTCGCTTCCCGACCCTTTTCTCGGCCTTTCCTCGCACCCTTGTCATTGTCGGCGATGCCGAGCGTCTCGTACACGAAGTGCAGAGTCTTGTGAAAGGAATGGAGAAAGATCATGTAGATGTCAAGTGCCATTGGGCGAAGGATGCTTGTCATGATCCGTTGATTATTCCAGCTGGGTGGTGGGATGAGAAGGTTAGAGCGGAGGCGTGGTGTGTCATCAAGAGTTGGTTCGAAGATTTTCGAGGGAGATGACCGCTACACAGCAGTTATGGACAAATCTAAAAGAGGGCTTTTTTTCAAACAGTTTTCAAACAGACTTCACATATCTCGTTTATATTTGCATGCGGACAGTGTTGTATTCCTTATCGACATTCATTTCTTCCGATGTACAGTGTACAATTGCGTCATTGTAGAATTATTGGTTGGCTGCAGCCTGCAGTGAGCGCCAGCAGTTTTGTTAAGCGCTCAAACATGAGAAACCAGTGATCGTCGGTTGATCTCCTTGAACCACCTTACGTCTTACTTCGCTCTCGCAACATGGCCCATCACCACAATGCCCAGAACATTCCTATCGACGAGCTACCTTCAGAGCTTCTGGTACACATTTTTCATCTAGTCAAAGACGCATCCTTGAAGGAGGTTCTCAATCACAGATTGAACGAAACGAAGGATCTTGGTTGGATCAAACTCTCTCATGTTTGTCGTAAATGGAGAGAACTCGCAATCAATGCCCCAACTCTATGGAACGATATCGACGTTACCAGACCGAACCTTGCTTCTGAAATGCTGCGGAGATCGCAGACAGCTCCTCTTCATCTCCATTCTCGTTTTAACGTCGTACCGCCTCAGAGGGACTATGAGCCCATTTTACGCGCTGCTGAGCGTCAGATGTCGAGAGTACGAGAGCTGGATCTACCGGACGTCGACTCCAAGCTTCTCGAATTATTCACCCACAATGTAGACACCCCCGCTCCCATTCTGGAGTCCATTCGCATCCGCTCCGCCCAGGCCTTTCCTGCCTGTTCACTTACTCGATTGCTCCGACGGAAGATGCCCTCTCTTCGTGTCTTAAACATCGACAACTTTATCATCCCGCATCCTCTCCCCAGCTTCCCCAATCTTGTTTCGCTCACCGTGCGCGGACCCTATAAGGGGAGTCAGCACCTTTTAACGGTGCTTGAAACTCTCGAGTCTTTGGAAGCAATGCCCAGGATAGAACATGTAGAGTTGGTGGAGGTGGTGGCTCCTTTTGCGGTCGGAGATACTACATCCCTGCGGCTCTCTCAACGCAAAACAATTGACTTGCCGAAACTACAGTCTTTTGCCATCGAAGGTGCCCACCTGGATTCAATTTTCGTTATCAACGCCTTACGCTATCCCTCGAATGCCGCCATCGACATCGCTTGTTATGTTTCCTGCTTCACCGAAGCTAGGACCCAAGCTACTGTCGACATTTGCTCGAGACTGCGCGGCTGCGAAACCCCCATCGACCATACGTATATATACGTTGCGTCTACAATGGTTCTCATGAAATGTGGGCCGAGCGTTTATTCCGACAAGGCACCATTACGCTTCGAGCTTTACGAAGTCAGTTCGCCCACAGATGTCTTGATCAGACGATTCTGCCAAGCGTTGCCTTCGCACGCCGTCAAAAAGCTGTCCCTCGACTTGAGCACCGCTTCCTTCGAGTGGTGGATGGAGTTTGCGGCGCTTTGGACTGGAGTTGCGGCATTAAGCGTCTATATATCTGGGTCTGGGTCTGTGGTTGTCCAGCAGTTTTTCGAAGGGCTGCGTCGTGATGCTACTCTACCCGAGCTCAGGGCGCTCACAATTTGGGGCTGGAACTTGCAGCCTCATGTAGCGATGCTCATCGATTTGCTACGCCATCGCAAGGCTTCAGGGCCACCCATTTCAAGGCTGTGCCTCAGCCATAATTCAAAATCTGAGCTTGACACAGCAACTCTGGAGCAGCTTGGTGAGCTTACGACTGTGATATTTCGGGCTTCTCAAGATTTGCTAGAGTCCCAGTGGTACGTCTGCGTGGCCATCTGGTCGTTCTGTGTCCTGATGGTCTCATGTTTCAAAGAACATCAGCGGATGCCAAATTATGCGTAATTATCAGAAAATGCCAGGAAGCCATCCGAAGCTACAATCTCTAACCCGATTCAAAGTGCCGCCTCCGCTCTCTTTTCGTTATCAGTGCTTATGCTATCCTTCTACGACTGTTCTTTACACCACCTGTTATGCTTCTCATCTGGCGGGGAGGCTCGAACGAACCTCCTCTTGATATTCGCTCGACACTCTGCCCCCACAATGATTATATAATTTTGTACAATCTATGTGGATCCAGAGGTTGGCCAACCTTTTGTCAATTTTCATCGTCCGTGTCCCTTTTAGAGCCCCTGTGCTGCCCCTGTAATGCCTTTACGACCTCGATCCTGTTTGACTAGCTTGATGCAAAGTTCAATACCCCATTCGCAGCCACGCGAGCTCAATTCATCCTCAGTCGTGTCACATCTCAGGACGATGTCCCTGGTACGTTGTTAACTTTATAACCATTCCTCAGCATCACTCACGACGTTTTTCGAATCAAATATATTATTTTCTCCGCCCATTGAAGGGAGGATGTGGGTTAGAACCTGGCCGCTTGGCACGTCGTAGTTGACTACGTCCGCCCTGCCCATAAGGGTCTTGCCGGTCGCAGGAAGGCGGATGCTAGTTGCCCCAGCATCGACCAAAACTCCCCCCGAGCACGAAACGCGGGTCTCGCCTCTCCAACATCCGAGAAGTGCAACGGTACACAGCCCCGGGCAACATAATGAAGACTAGGAAAGATAGTTACCAGATCCCGCCGGTCCGTCGGTCGTTGTTGTCGTCGTGGGTCGTTGTCGATTGTCGTCGCCGCCATGAGAGACTTGAGGACCAGCACAGCAGGAGCTTCAACGCCCCGTCCCACCCTGTCAGAGCTTGTCGGCATTCGTACCAATGGAGAAGACACAACTCACCCCCAAGAATGCCGCCTAATGCTACGACCTCGCATGCACCTCCTCTGACGCCACGAAGCTTCGCCGGCGTGGCATGAATCCCCCCCAAACCAGGTAGGGTCACCCCCCGCTGCTTAAGCTCGTAGGCCAAAATGCATCCCCGCAGGCAGGATACATGGGAGTGACCCCTTGGCCTTAGGACCCGCAGGATCCGTGACTCAGTTAGGTCCAAAGCACCAAGGCGAGACGACACCCTTCATCATCTGTATACGATAGGCGGCTGTCAGTAATGGCGAAAACGCGTTAGGCGGGCGATGACTCACCTCCTCGTTGGCCCGTCATTGCGTCCCTCTGTGCACGCTATGGCGACTCGCCGGACAGCGGAACACATACCCCATGGAAGTGAGGACACGCTCGTATCCGACGATGCCAAGCACAGAAGGCTCGGACCCGCTAAGCACCAACCACATCGCACTCACCCGCCCCCACTCCTACTGGTCGGTCCCCAAGAACCTGGGGAAGTGTGGGGTAGAATGGTCAGCCTTTTATATGTTTTGGTAAGCACGCACGGACCTACTTGGCGTGACTTGTTTTGATCCCTTGACTTCAGTCTACATAGACTCGGATGTGGAGTATCGGCTTTTGGGCAGCTGACAGGGGGGTCACTTGTTCGATATCAATACCGGCATCATACATCCTCACTGCTGATACGCTGACTACCCGACAACTTAAAGCGGTATGATGGCACGCATTGTATCGTCCCTGCACATGCCCGCCTTGCGTATCTTCGCATTCTACTCGATTTAATTCAACAAGGCCTCGCGTGCGCTCCGTTGTAGATGAACATAAACCAAGCAACTTGCTCACCAGTTCGCCATTTCGAAAAACTGGGGTCTTGTGAGGAGTCGCCAGGACGCGTCCTGTCCATGCTCAGGAATCCTCCTAAATGGCCCCTGGTGATTCATCAATATGAGCATTTCAAGTGCAGCGTGTCGAGGTGTCGGGAGCTTACTGAGATTGCCGTTAGATACGCTCATACTGGTTCTATCGTTTACTCTTCCCATGGACATCATTTCTGTCCGAAAGGTGCGTCCCATCACCGTCTCTTGATTGCGTTTTCGTCGAATATCATCTCTTAGACATGCAAGCAACTCATGAATGCAACCTGCCAACGTATCGTATGGATAAATGCGCTTCGATTGGTCTGCGAACAACGCGGGATATTCGCTCATTCGTTCCCAGTGAAAGAGATGACCATTCAACAGCTGGAGCACGCCGCCACCAGTCCGTTTCGCTTCACCAATTTGCTACGCCAATCCGCTGGCGCAACTGCCGCGCAGCCAGTGGCCATCCGTTTACTGCAGCCTCGACTTCCCAAGGGTATGACGGGCGAGAACGGGATCTTCGAGTCGTCCTATCTCGTACCTGGGGGCCGATTCCTTCTCACACGTTCCGCTCGGAATCTGTTGCAAGTATGGGACCTCGGATACAGTGCTGATATGATGATCAAACCGGAGAGCGTTGCGTCGCACCATCTTGGTGATAGTGAGCTCCAGTTTGATCCGGATGCTCAGGTGACGCAGGATGGACAAGGACTTTTGGTGTTTTTAGCCTCTGAGAAGTGAGTCCAGCACTATGTTATCCACTAGGGGCCAGCCTGACCAATGGTCTCAAGCGTGTTTCGCATATTCGAAGTGTATCCCAACAGCAACTCTCCAACTTTCCGGAAAGTTGCGAGCATCGACGTCGTGCTCGGCGGACGATGCGTGTACGTGTTCACGAATAAGTTGATTATATATTATATGAACCGGCGCCTCACTGTATGGAACTACACCGACGATACCATCGCCACTTGGACAATCCGTTCTGGCCGTGTCTGGGATGTGCGTTATCTTCGTTCTGAAGTACCTATACTCCTTACTCACAATAATCAATAGATTGCGGTCTCCGACTCTCATATCACTCTGTTAGACCAAGGCAGTTTCTCCGTGTACAAAATACCACCGCTTCGTCCTCGTAACCCACCTGATCCTGATGCCACGTCTTCAAGTCGCTCTCCGTCTTTCATGCCCGCCCAAATTCCCCTCATCAGTGTCCAGTACCCCATCTCTTCCGTCGTTAAAGTAGCCGATAACTGGTCCTGGTATACTTCAGTCAGTGAAACCCGCCCTATCCACTTTGACGTCCTTGGGGTTGGTGGCGACCCGAGACCCTCCCATAGCACCAATACCAACGCCTCCTCATATTTGTATTCTCTCAATAACCCTTCTTATGTGGACCCGGACGCTGTGGAAAGCGATGACTCGGATGTCCACGACGTGATCGGTGCAGACGCGCTCGTGGTCGCGAGGTACACTCTACGAAAGGTGAAGAATGATCCTAAAGATGGCCTGCCAGAGTACATGCCTGTGCTTCTGGAGCATGTACGACTAGGCGGGCATCTTCAGCCCCAAGTTGACAATGCGCGTTCGATCCGTACCGGCAGCCGTGACCTCCTCCTCATGTGGCCATCGCAGCAAGGGAAGAAACTGCTTGCTTATTATTCGGATTCGGAAGGCCATCATGATACCGAGGCGGAATCTTCGCGTATTTCCATGGACGGGCGGTCTGCCGATGAACTTTCGCCCTCCCCTCGGATGAGACCACGGCCAAAAATCGCGTCTTTGGAGATATCTGTGACGATTGCGGGGGAGGTGATTTGTTGTCCTTTTTCAGGACGTGTCTGCTGCATCGACGAGCAAGGAGTTATTCATGTTATGGATTATATACGGCCTATTGGGTCGTAGTGGACAATTCGGCCGGATGGATAAGGTTACATGTAACAAAGTAGAGCTGGAGAACCATTATGTCAAGCACCACCCCATTGAGCATCGCTTTCGGCTACTTAGCTTTGGCACACTCGATGCTTGACGCATGCAGAAATTGTACGCTTGCCTTGCATTCGTCCTATACTTTCTCCACCTCCCTCGTCCTGACATTTACTCGCCTTCCTGTGCACCCAAATCACCGGAGAAAAGATTTTAGGCGTCCTTGACGCACGGAAATAAATCTCCAGAGGAGTTGACCGTCGTCGGAAGTGCAGTCAGCATCAGTGGGTTTAGAAGCTGAGTCAACGCTCCCAGCTATCGAGCTATTCTGTGTACAAGTACATCGCGTTTTCGTTTTGCGCCCATCTCCCACCCGATATATGTCTCATCCTCGTGGATCACAAAGCTGGTGCGCAAACGTGACATGGTAGATTGGGAATTTTCACCACAAATATCCCGCTGCAGGAAGTGATGCCTTTGCTCGTCCTTTGGATAATCCCCGCCCCTATTGTTCTCTAGGGGATGTACCTGAGGCTAGATCGAGGTAATGGTGAGCGCTAGTGAGGCATTTCGCACTGCGCAGGCCTCTGCGCTGGCGTCGATCACTCTTTCCTCATATGATCCTGCCTCAGTTCAGGATGACGACATCTCTCCTGTTTCTGTGGAGACCGCGCCGTCAGCTGTACGAGACCTCAAGGCCTCATGCCTCACCTCCTTTCTAACCTTCTGACCTGGGTGCTATTGTTTAGCAGATGTCTGAGTCAGACGACGATTTGGGGTTCTTAAGGAGGTTGAGGTTCGCCGATGAGCGCTGAGCGCTCGCCCCGCTTTCGCTCTCTCTCGGTAGGTGCTACGCACTTGAAAAACGCTTGACTTGGCGCATTTTGCGACACGACATATTTCTCATCCTCGAGGATCACAAATCTGGTACACAAAACGTTGTAAATTCAGAATTTTTACCACGCTAAATAAGCCGCTGCAGGCCGTGACGTCGACGTCTCATTGTGCTGGTGGTCCCAACATGACCCCCTACCGCAATGTCCAGGGCATTCCCATCGACATACTCCCATCAGATGTCGAGAGTACGAGAGCTAGATCTACAGATCATCGACTCCAGGCTGCTCGACTTCCTCCTCCACTCTATAAACGCCCCCGCCCTCATTCTGGAGTCCATTCGCATCCACGCCACTGGGTACTTTCCTGCGTCTTCACTTACTCAACTGTTCCGACGGAAGATGCCCTCTCTTCGTGTCTTAAAGATCGACAACTTTATCATCCCGCATCCTTTCTCTTGCTTCCCTAATCTTGTTTCGCTCACGGTGAACGGAGCCTATGACAGGAGTCCGCTTCTGACGGTACTTGCAACCCTCGAGTCGTTGGAAGCTATGCCAGGGATTGAGCAAGTCAAGTTAATGGAGATGGTGGCTCCTTTTGCAGCCGGAGACACTACGTCGCTGCCTCTTTGTCAACGCAAAGCAATCGACCTTCCGAAACTACGGTCTTTTATTATCGAAGGTACCCACCTGGATTCAGTCTTCGTCATCAACGCCTTACGCTATCCTTCGGATGCGTTCATCAGCATCGATTGTCATGGTGCCTGCTTCACTGAAGCTAGGATCCAGGCTGCTATCGACATTTGCTCGAGACTGCGCAGTTGCGAGGTCCCCACCATTGATCATGCACATATCCACATGGCATCTTCCTTGATTCACATTATCTGCGGGACTGTCTATTCCTGCAAGCTAAGCCTCGTCTTCGAAATTCACTCGCCTATCGCCACGAACGTTTTGATCAGCCGCTTTTGCGAAGCCCTGCCTTCGGACACCGTCACAAACCTATTCCTCGTGATGGAAACTGCTTCCCTTGAATGGTGGCTAGAGTTTGGGATGCTTTGGACCGGCATCATAGAACTAGATGTGCGTCTGGACAAGTCAATTTCTGTGGCGCATTTCTTTGAATGGCTGCGTCGCGATGCTGCCCATCCCGAGCTTGAAGCCCTCACGATTCGGGGCCGAATTCCTTCTGTAGCGACGCTCATCGATTTGCTACGTCATCGCAAGGATTCGGGGCTACCCATCTCAAGGCTGTGCCTCTGGGATCATCCCAAATATGAGCTTGACGCAACAACTCTGCAGCAGCTCAGTGAGCTTACGACTGTGACATTTTGAGATTCTCAAGAGTTGCTGGAGTTCCAGTGGTACGTTCGTGTACCTATCTCATCGTTCTGTATTCTGATGATCTCACTTTCACAGAGTGGAAATGGTTGCCAAATAATCCGTCATCATCATGCCAGTAAACCCTCCGAAACTAGAATCTCTATCTCGATTCAATGTGCCGCCTCTGCTCTCTTTTAGTTATCAGTACCAGTGCTTATGCTGCTTCCATCTCATGATCAAACCTCCTCTTGATATTCACTCGAAACTCTGCCACTACAACGACCCATTGATGATCTGATCTTGTACAACGCTGCCCCTGTATTCCGATGCCGGAAATGCGTCCACGGATGTCATTACGAGGATCCTCACTCGTGTCACGTCTCAGGACGACGGCCCTCGTACATTCTCAATTTTCTAACGATCTCAGAATATCGCTCACGACTCTTTTTTGAATCAAATATATTATTTTCCCTGCCCAGTGAAGGGAGGATGTGGGTTAGAACCTGGCCGCTTCGGCGCGTCGCAGTTAACTACGTCCGCCCTGCCCATAAGGGTCTTGCCGGTCGCAGGAAGGCCGATGCTAGTTGCCCCAGCATCCCCCCCGAGCACGAGACGCGAGTCTCGCCTCTCCAACATCCGAGAAGTGCAACGATACACAGCCCCGGGCAACATAATGAAGACTAGAAAGAAAGATAGTTACCAGATCCCGCCGGTCTGTCGGTCGTTGTCGTTGTCGTGGGTCGTTGTCGCCGCCATGAGGAGACTTGAGGACCAGCACAGCAGGAGCTTCAACACCCCATCCCTCCCTGTCGAAGATCATCAGCACTCGTACCATCGCCGAAGAGCGAACTCACCCCAAGAATGCCGCCTAATGCTACGACCTCGCATGCACCTCCTCTGACGCTACAAAGCTTCGCCGACGTGGCATGAATCCCCCCCAAACCAGGTAGGGTCACCCCCCGCTGCTTAAGCCTGTAGGCCAAAATGCATCCCCGCAGGCAGGATACACGGGAGTGACCCCTTGGCCTTAGGACCCGCAGGATCCGTGACTCAGTTAGGCCTAAAGCAGCAAGGCGAGACGACACCCTTCATCATCTGCATTCGATAGGCGGCTGTCAGTAATGGCGAAAACGTGTTAGGCGGGCGAAGACTTACCTCCTCGTTGGCCCGTCATTGCGTCCTTCCGTGCATGGGATGGCGACTCGTCGAACAGCGGAACGCATACCCCATGGCAGTGAGGACACGCTCGTATCCGACGAGGCCAAGCACAGAAGGCTCGGACCCGCTAAACACCAACCACATCGCACTCACCCGCCCCCACTCCTACTGGTGGGTCCCCAAGAACCTAGGGAAGTGTGGGGTAGAATTGTCAGCCCTTTATATGTTTTGGTAAGCACGCACGGACCTACTTGGCGTGACTTGTTTTGATCCCTTGACTCCAGTCTACATAGACTCGGATGTGGAGTATCGGCTTTTGGGTAGCTGACAGGGGGGTCACTTGTTCGATATTAATACCGACGTCACTGCTGATACGCTGACTACCCGACAAGGCGGGATGATGGCACGCTTGTATCGTCGCACGAGCCCCGCCTTGATGCGCTTCTTCTCGGCTGAATTACAACAAAGTTTAGCGTGAGCTCCATCGTGGATAAACATTTTCTCAAACGAATTGATCACCGGCTAGCCATTTCGAAAAGAATTGGTGACTCGTTTGGAGAGTCGCGTCGCACTGCCAACTACACCCCTAAATGGCCCCTTGAGCAGGGGCTTGGTGTAGGATTCCTTCACGATACGACCGTCGCGAAAGCAGCTTCGTTCTCGAGGCCAGTGTTCCTCTGGAGAGTGTAGTCGACCGCTGGATTGTCTAGTACAAGCCCGAATTTTATCTTCTAGGAAAGCGGAAGCGCCCTATGCGGAAATCGAGCATGAGGTGACAATCCTACCGCGAGACACAAGGGATCCCTGCGAACTGAGCTGATGTCAGTGACATTCGGGAGATCGGCGGCGTTATTCGTTCATACTCTACACAGCGGCTTCTAAATATTCCGAGCCTTCCTAATTAATATACCGTGTGTATGTACTAGGGAAGTTCAAAGCGTACAAGCTGCTTAGCCACCAATGGAGAACTAATGCTGGATTCCCAAGTGCCAAAATGGGGTGGTACTGAGTCGGAACTTACAGGGAAAGAATCCCAATCGGACGGCTAGTGAATCTCTGAAACAGTGGGGTGGTCAATTACGCCAGCAAAGATAGTCCCAGAAGAAGTGACACGCCGCTTTCACTCACTTTCAAGATGCCGACGTTGTGGTGTGACTCGGACAGTGGTTAACTTCGTAACTTCGTCAAGATTGAGCCTGACTACTTCATCGGCATTGAGGGAAATCGAAGGGACAGGCAGCCCACAAGCCTTGCGGTGACGTAACATGTCAACCAGTGACGGAATGCCAGGCTCGACTTCACAATCCCAGAGTGCCAGCGTTTCAAACCGAGGTAAGGCGTCACGTAGTCCCTCGAAGAACTTGGGCAGATGCGAGGGATTGGGCACATGTGCAAGCACTTCCTTCACTCCACTCCACAGTGCCACCACCGCTGCCCACGATTCAGGTAATCCGGTCAAGTTGATCGTCACACTCTCAATCGATTCCCAAGGCAACACCTCAGACAGTCGGCCCAGGAGCATGCCCGGAGGACCAGGTAAAGCAACTGCGCTAAAGACAAGGGATAGTGGTGTTGTGTTATCGGTATGAAAATCCAAACATATTGCGAAGTCGACATAGTAGATTTGCGCAGAATAGATGGGATGCTGATGGCTGCGCAGTCTCGAGCAAATATCAACGGTCGCTTCAATCGTGGCCTCTGTGAAGCGGGATTTACCACATGTAATGTCGACGGCGGCCTCCGTGGGATAGCGTATAGCATTGACGATGAGGATGGCATCGAGATCGACAGTGTCAATCGTGAAGCTCTTCAGCTTTGGAAGGTTCACAGGGTTGTGCCAAGCGAGGGCTGAGGATGCAGTACCGGGGGTTGACATTCGAAAGAGTTCTACATCTTCCAACATTGGCATCGCCTCCAATGAGGATAGGGTTTCAAGTGCTGTCAGAAGACCATTCCCTGTGCCGTGCAATTTGAGTAAGACAAGTTGGGGGAAGGCAGGCAGAGGTCGCGGGATGATGAAGTTTTCGATGCATAGGACACG
This sequence comes from Pleurotus giganteus, assembly GCA_032158425.1. NCBI lineage: Eukaryota > Fungi > Basidiomycota > Agaricomycetes > Agaricales > Pleurotaceae > Pleurotus > Pleurotus giganteus. Next base: position 1,976,183 of record JAPEHR010000009.1, on the reverse strand, counting down.
AAGTGAGGGCATTTTACGCTCGAAAAACCGAGTGAGAGAGAGAGGCCGAGAAGACCAGAGGTGACGAATGAGAATCGACTCGAGAATCAATGCCGGGACGTCTATGTTCTGGGTAAGGAGTTCAAGTTCATTAGAGTCGATCGTGGGTAGATCCAGCTCTCGCACTCTAGAGATACTGCGTCGGGCAATGAGCCAAACTGGTTTACGAGCGTCAAAGGATGCTGGTGGGTGAAAGCAGGTATGTAGATGGAGAGGGGCTGTCTGCGATCTTCGCAGCATTTCTACGGCAACGTGTGGCATGGTTAGATCGATGTGGGACCACAAGGACGGGGTCGCGATGGCCAGCTCTCGCCAACTTTGAGAGACAAAAGACACCTTGATCCAGTGGAGATCGAACGCCCGGCCTGATTGACGGTCGAGAGAATCGTCCAATGATGCATCTCTGACGAGGTGAAAAATATACACGAGAAGTTCGGGAGGCAATTCTTGAATGGATATCGTCCAGCGGATGTGAGCAGACATTTGAATGAAGCGAATGGGACTGAGCTGGTAGTAACTTTCAGTATCAACTCAGCTTGTCAAGTGAAAAATATTTACTGGCGAAAGTGGTCAAGGGAGCGGAGTAGAAAGATCAGTCTCAGCTAAGCGAGAGCAGCGATAGTTCTAAGTCCGCTGAAATCGAGCCCAGGCGGAGTTAATGTCTGGGGGGAAGTTCGCAGTCCGCAACTTGTTTCGCTTCGCCTAGGGTACAGTGCCGGTAAGTATTCATCCCACCAATTCATTCCGAACTTGCGGCTCCCAACTCAATCAACTGGCTTACTGTGTTGATGATACAGCGATAGCGAACAATGGGCGAACAATGAACTTAATGACTCCTTAGCTCAGGGCTGAATGCTGGCCACATTGAAGTCCCTTTCCTTTATTACAAGTCGAAGCGACGCAACTCGTAACGTGCAGCTTCTCTTACTTCGTCAATGTCACAAACGCGACGGCTCCTCTTCCTACCTCCACAGGGATCCAAATATCAGGATGATGTGCGTGCATTTGCTATTAGTTCATCTCGATGGTTTTACACATTGACCCCCGTCCTTTAGGATTGGAAAACTCTGTGCAGGTCTACGCCCATTCCAATTGAGCAGATTCCACGATACCTCATCGACGAAGGTCGCACACCTGGCTGGCTTCGCCCTTGTGTCTCATGTTGCTGGGCCATCGGCGAAGATAAACTCCTTGAACTTGCCACCACTCGTTACCCCCGCTCAGCTCTCAGAAAGGCCGATGGCAGCGTCATTTCGGACTCCATCTTCTACATGGTCGCATTTATTAGAGCGGAATTCAATGTCCCTGACGAGATGGAAGATTGCTTTCGAATTATTGATACCATCACTCCTGATGGTCAACTCATTCTCGCGTTGGCCGTTGGGAACAACTACCTGGGTATCCTCCCACTAGACATCATCGAGCGCATGTCAACGGTCTTGTTTCAAGCCGAGAAGCCGCAATGGTACTTGTATGTTACGGACTGGAGCTGGCGACGTAAAGGTCGGTGTATAAAGGACAGCTTCATGTCATACTGACTTGACTTTGTAGCACCTCTGCGCCATATACTTGCTGGAATAACATACAAGACTAAGCCTACGCTGCCGTACGGAGTCGCTACGACCGCTTGATATTGTCTATTTCGTGTAAATGGAACTACCAGCGCCCCGACGCTATATGCTTACTTGGAGCGACGTAGTCCGAACAATAAGTAGTTTGACACTTCTCACCCTTCCCTCACAAAGCGTAAGTAGAATGAACGCTAGTTTGTATAACAGATCGGTCTATCTAATCCTCGTCATCTTTCCTACTGCGATATGCTCACGGCTGGAGATCCGGTTTGTTGCGGTTGTTCGATTCAAGGGGCGCCGTGCCGCAAATCCCCTAAACTGTTAATATTTAATCGACATTCGTCGCAGGATATCCCCTTTCCCTCACTCGTCTTGCGCAGTCCCAGTTGTCAATGTCCACACCTCCCAACCCCACCCCACCAGTCCCAACGGCTAATAATGTCGAGGGTGAGTGGCTTTACCATGTCATCCCACTACCCTCATCTTTTATTCAGGTAGTCAGCCGCCCCCTTGGTTCCAGGAAGCTATACACCAAGCCCTGCAACCATTGTACGCCGAAATTGACAGCATCCGCGAATGCCTGGGTTGGGACGATGAAGAGGTGGCAAAGCTTAGGCGGAATTCTGCTCTTGTTAGTCGGACTCTACTAACTCACTAAGACTTTCTCCTCACGCTCAATGTACTGCTGGCCTTTTTCAGGAGTGGAACGGCCGCTTTTGCGTGACTCCAACATCACCCCTTTATGTGGTTTTGTTCCCTGATGGGACGGACCCAACCAAACCTCCTGTAAGCGTCGCCCAGCACTTCATACACATACGCTCTCAAGTGCACATCGTTTTAGCATTCCCTTCCCCCTATTACCTCGCTAGCGGTGCTGAATGGGCTAAGCCCTCAGATTCAAGATGTGTACTTGCAGAATTATTACCCCGGAGTGCCACTGCCTGCTGTCGGCCAGAGAAGAGACAGGCTTGGTAAAGCTCTCGGTATCAACCTGAGTATCCTCGCAGAGCAGTAAATTGTTTCTCCTTTGTTACTCGCTGCATTATAATGCAATACGATGATGTGATGTTGGATGTGTGCGGGTATCAAGTCGATCTAGTTCTTACTTCTGGATATTGCGTTGGACGACGTGCCCAAGGAAGATAGGGGAGAGCAGATTCAGGTTAAGGGGGGGCGTCAACCTTTGCATCGTTTCCAGGCTTGCGATGTAGTCACCCATATTTGTACTCCGTTTTGAATGTACACATCTTATTGTGGCTTATGACTATCGTTTGGTGCGGAAGTTCGTATGATAGAACAGAGAGAAGGGACAGCATAGTATGCTATAGGACTAGTACTGCTGGATTCGTATGCAGACGATATTCGGCTGACGAACGAGGGAAGGATATCTACAGGAATGGACTTCTGAATTAAAGAGAAGCAACAGCAATGTGACTGGGTCAGCGAACCTATGAAATAATAAAGTGGTCAATGATGTACATAGCCAAAAGGCAGCGGTAGGATGGGGAGACGTACTAGACTCTGATCTGCGTTCAAGATATCAACGTGGAGTCGCCCTGGCTATAAGCTCGTCGATACTAACTTCTTCTGCTTCATCGAGGAACCGGGGAATAGGTAGTCCACAAGCCTGGCGGTGGTGTAACATGTCAACTAGTGACGGAATGCTGGACTTGATGTCACACTGGTAGAGCTCCAACGTTTCGAGCATAGGTAAATCACGTAGCCCTTCATATAACTTGGGCTGAAGGAAGGGACTGAGCCCACGGACGTCCACTGTCTTCACTCGACTCTACAGTGCCAATACCTCTGTCCACAACTCAGGCCAGTCTTCCAAGTAGATCGTCACCTTCTCGATGGACCCCCAAGGTAACACCGCACATAATCGTTTCAGGAGTGTCCCTGAAGAAGTATCCAGGCGAAGGCTAAGGTAGAGTGGTATAGTGGCCGCCGCAGTTTGCAAATCGATTTCATAGTCGCGATAGTGGATATACGCATAAGAAATGGGAAATGGATAGTTGCTCAGTCTCGAGCAAATATTCACGGCTGCTTCAATCGCAGTCTCCGTAAAGCGGGCCTCACGACAAGTAATCTGAATGGCGGCCTCCGTGGGGTAGCGTATGGTATTGACAATGTAAACACCGTCGATACTTGCAGTGTCGATCGCGAAAGTCTTAAGATTGGGGAGGTTTACAGGCTTATGCTGAGGGAGGGCCGAGGACTCGGTGCCTGGGGCAATTGGTAACATCATACGGGAAAGTTCCACGTGTTCTAACATTGGCATCAGCTCCAACGAAGCGAGGATTTCGAGCCCCGTCAGAAGGTCATCTCTACGGCTGTGCAACCTGAGCATGACAAGTTGGGGGAAGGCAGGAAGAGGTCGTGGTAAGGTGACATTGAGTAGGGCTAGGACACGAAGCGAGGGCATTTTACGCTCGAGAAACTGAGTGAGAGACGGGGATTGATTGCTGTGGATGAAAATCGATTCGAGCAACGACGCCGGGCCATCTATATTTTGGGTAAGGACTTCCAGTTCCGTGGAATCTACACCACGTAGGTCTAGCTCCTTGGCCCTAGAGATATTGCGTGCGGCAATGAGCCAAACTGGCTCACAAGCTTCAAAGGATGACGGTGATGATTGTGGGGCATAACAGGTATGCAGGTGAATGGGGGCCGTCTGAGATCTTCGGAGCATTTCAATGGCAACATGTGGCATGGTCAAATCGACATGGGCCCATAGCGATGGGCTACCGATGGCCAGCTCTCGCCATCTACGAGAGACAAAGGATACCTTAATCCAGTCGAGATCGAACGCCCTGTGTGGATGAGCACCGATAGAACTCCTCAAGGATACATCTCTGACGAGGTGAAAAATATATACGAGAAGTTCGGGAGGCAATTGGTGAATGGATATTGTCCAGCGGATGTGAGGGGACATTTGACGAGCGGTATACTGGGTAGTAACTTGGAAACTTAGCTTCTCATGCGGAACGCTTGAATTTACTTGCACTTACATTCAAATTGTGCTAGCGGAAGTACGTGGCAGAGCGTGCGGAGTGAGAAGTTCAGTCTCCGCCGAGCCAGTCACCTTCGGGCTGACCGTCGGAGAAAGAAATAGTTTGAGCCCCGTTTTGCTTCGCTTTCTCTTACCTTTACTCGGTAGAAACAGCTCGCTTAGGCTATAGCAAGCGCAACGTCGATGCTTCTCGGTAAAGGCCAACGGATCCAATGACAAGCCTATAGCAAATCCGCGAGCACATTTCGGACTCCGTCTTGTACTCGAGTACATGGTGACCAGCCTAGCTGTTTCATGTCGTCAAAGTATCAGCCTCGGTTACTATGCTCGGTTACTTGGTAGTCTATGTGTTTTAAATTTGTGCTCGTAGAGCTTGAATGTCACATCGTATCCCGGTACCGTCTGACAGCCTGATCTTCCCAAATTCGTTGTTCTGTGACGATGGATACGATCCAAACACCTCATGGATAACATTGAACAACCCAAGAAAAACAACAGCCTAGCGAAGGAAAAGAACACAAATCTATGTCTGCATTACTACTGGTATCTGACCGACAATACTGAAGCGGTGTACGGATATGCATAATAAGGATATAACCATCCAACCCTCCACGCTGAGTGACAAGTCGACAAGAGATCGATATCCAGGAAAATCGTTGGTATGTAAAATGGAGATCTAAAAGCTTATATATATATACATATGACAGACGGAATGGACAACCAACCATTTGGGCGGGCCGGGTTAGTACTTTGGTACACATTCAAATCCAACCTAACTGACGATAACTATGGTATGCATGTAGCGTGTATTCCGATGGCTTGCTTGCTTGTTTGATGGATCGATTGATTGATTACAGCCTGGCGAGGATCAAGCCTACGACGACGTAGAATATCGTTGCAGGGGGGGTGACAATGCAATAAGACCAGAAGATAGTCCGGCTGATTAGTCTCTCGAACGCATCACCAGAAGCTGCTTGCGTTATCTAAAACAATAAAAAATGAACATGCTGAGATCATATTGGGAGGAGGATTGCGTTGAACTGCTTACCTGAGCAAGCGTCAGTGCAGGAGGAGATGAAATCAGCAGAACATTGGCCACGACGAAGACAGGGCTAAAAATCGGCGTCATTAGCGATCTCACGAGGGGAGTAGTGTGTAAACATACTCGTCGAAGACCTTCTGTACGTCGAACTTGGAGCCAACCGCCATTAGCGGAAGCAACACCAGCGGTGTCAAGATCATCCTCGCCACGACCGAAATGACGACAGTCTTCGTCTCACCCGACCGTTGCAAAGCAGAAAGATGGCCTCTCGGACCTCCGCGGGGCAGCTTGCCCTGGCCAAGCAGGTCACGCACACCATCCATCAAGGAGCCGGACGACGACACGTTGACCAAAGTAGCCGTAGATGGTCGCGTTTCGATTCCATTCCGCGTTTCCACCCTAGTCTTTTTCTGACTAGCGTCGTTCGGTTGCGGATAGAAGTACGCTCCTAGTATGATGAGAGTGAGAGGAATGGAACAGTTCCCCGCGGAAGTCAGAGCGTGCTTGACAGGCTGCATGTGGACTTCGAGAAGATGCTGGAGGGGCTGGTATGTAGCAACGATCAAGGATGCGATAGCTGCCCACAGTGGTACAGTCATGAAATCGTTGAATGCCATCCACCCGCGAACGAGTCGACGACGAGTGTGTCGGAGCAACAACGCAACCGGGGACCGAGACACCGACGAATGGCGTTGGGTGATTGCGTTCTCTACATCATACTCATCATACTCAGAGTCAGAGCTCACAGTGGATTCTGCGACAGAGTGCACCGGCGGTAGATCGGTCTGTGATTCGTTCGGTGAGTTGGGGAAGGATTTGTAGAAGGTCGTCCGCCGACGGGGAGGCATCGGAGGTCTGAGATGGGTGTTTCGTAAGGGAGCTTGGTCTTGTGAGAGAACGTTGAGTGAGGGCTCGATGAAATTAGGGTCTCGGGAAACGCCAGTTTGGATGCCAGCGTCGTCGTTGTCATAAGAGCAGAGCAGAGGGCTATGTTCGTCAGCGTCGGCCTCACTTGGTGGACTAGGTATTACTGGTTCATCGTCAGCACTCGCCAGCAACCTCACTCCATAACTCCACCGAAGCTATACGCTGACGTCACACATTCGGGGTACAGGTGATGTAAGATGAAGCTTACCACCATGCCAAGGGTGCTGTACAACACGAGATACGTTAGAGCACGACCGACCTTTGCATCCTTGTTGTCGTGGGTTCCCCATTTGAGACCGGGAACAGTCACGACAAGACTTTGCATCAAAGCAACCGGTAGTGAGTTGGAGTTCATGAACATGGCTGCCGCCATAGCAAAGCTCCTGCGCGTATGCTCAGTGAAAGACCGCTCGTCATACTCTTCAAAACGCACCGTTGCGACCGTTTCAAGCGAAAAGCCCACCCAAGCACAAACGCAATACTCATCGACACAGCCGTGACAATGACAAAGAAAATTGGTATTATCCACAGTTCTTTCAGCTTGGCTATATTGGCGGACTTGAGTTGCATTCCTCAGAGCACATAAAATAATGGGTCGTACATGGAGACAAGAAAAACGCTACTTTTGAGAACAGCAGACACGGGGTAAAGAGAGATACATTGAGTTTGTTCAGTTGCTGGACAGCCCATCGTCAGCGTTTCACCACCCCGGAGATCACAGACTACGCACTTTTTGCGTCTTTTTATCCAATATGCCTTGTCCAGCAAGTACATATCCCGCCACGCACAACAAGAAAACCTCGAGAATTGACTAAGAGACCGACATCCACGTCGCACACAGTAACCGAGCAAGTCGTTAATGACGCGCAGCAGGGTAAAGGAAGAGGAACGCACAGCAAACACGGTCTTGAGGAGAGGCCAAACTGGCGTTTCCAGGCCGGCAGAGTACACATCTACATCCATCCTGCGGTGACAGTGACAGTAGTGGGAGGGAAGGGAAAGATGTGAGACACCGCAAACATGCAGCAAGTGACAATTTAGGTGGCGCGAAGGGGCACTGCTCTGGACACTTCGATCACCAAACACGTGCGCTCCTTATCTTATCTTATCTGATGGCGGAGTGTAGCTGCGCAGTTGGCATCGTCCACGTTCATGACGGCCCACTTTTTATGCGCAACGGCTTCAACAGCATTACAACGGCTCGGGCTATACATGGACATTGGGTAACTCACTATCTGCCGGCAGCTGGCCTTGAGCTAGCCCCAGTTTAAGATTCCTTGCCTTCGGCTTCAACGGTATCGTCACCGTAAACGCATGCGGTCACATTGTTGACTTGTATTCTCAGGTTTACCGAGCTGTCTCACTGCCAAGCGACCCCAGAACCTTGATGAATTGAAGACATATGTATGCTCGTGTTCTAGATGGGACCGCCGCAGCCATTCATCTTGCTTATCAGACTCTCATACTAATTTTGGATGGGATGGTCGCCGCAGCGGCTCGGAAGCTTTAGTGAAGCAATGGATTCGAACGGAAGCACCCCCCTTCGAAGCAGGTAAGTAACCGCCGGAATTATTCTACAGATCGCGACGATTGGCTTAGGGCACAGCATGCTGCATGGAGTTCCAAGCATGAATGAACGAATCTCGAGGAGCCGACACACGAGCAACTCCCGCCTGAAACCGTATCAAAGCTAACACACGAATCTCGCCCATGCAACGCCTACTAAATTCGAGTCGACAACCAAACCACCATGATGGCGGCAGATTTGAAACGCACAAGCCGAAACCAAGACAAGTCTAAGATGATACTGGGTCAACCATCGCTAGCTTTCGACCTCGTATACTCCCCACCATCAGGTTCTCTCCCCCCACTGCATTTTTAAAAACTGAACAGTCCGGGATGGCCACAGTAAAAGTACGTATATTTTCCTACTTATGTATACATGATAAAGACCCGTCACTTATAGATAATAGTACACTAATACGATATGAACATAAAAAGAACCCGCGAGAGAAAGAGAAGAATCGTGATAAGGCGTCCGCTCAGAATCTAGTTCCCTTGAAGAGGGTACTCTCAGAGCGAGTCTGCTGGTCATCGGGGCCTCCATTGGTAGCCCAGCGCTGGTCGTCGCCAGCGAAACCTTGTCCCGCCTCAGCATAAGCGAGGCGAGTCTGCATCGCGTTGGCATTGGAGCCGGAAGCAGCCGATGCTGGCGGGGGCATGATGGCTCGGGATTGATTGTTCGCAGGAAGCTGCAGCGGGTACCCGCCCGCTCCTCCTCCAGCGGCCGAGGTTCCTGGGAGTAGGTAGTAACCTTGCATGGCCGCGGCGAAAGCAGCTTGCTGGGGATTCAGGGGGCTTGGAAGGTACGAGGCGTACTGGAGAGGGAGGCCATATCGTTGGGCTGCGCCAAGCAAAGGCCATAAAGCTGCCTCGTTTCCCGACGATACCTGTTCACGGTTCACAACAGTGGCATCGCCGGCGGCCCCCAGCTTGTCGACTTCCACTCGACCACCATTGGTGATAAGGTTGACGGTCTGGTTATTGTGGATGCTGTAAATGGTGGCACCATCGGCACTGGCAAGGAACCGAAGTCAGCACAGAGTCCCGACAACCTCACTAAGCAACGATACGATACGACTCACCTTTCTAACTTGAATCTCTTCAAGCCATCCAAAGCACTCGCTCCGTCACCTTTGTCGCCCTCACTTTCAGCCAACTTGCGTTTCCCTGCCGCAACATCATCGGCACCGGCGGCACCAGCAGTCGCAGCGCCTGCAGAGGGCCCATCCGCGGGAGCAGGCGTAGGCTCGTTCGCACCCTTCTTAGGCCCCCTTTGCCTGGGTTGCCTAGGCTGCCTAGGCTTGGGCTTGGGCTTGACAGTCGAGGCGCTGTCGCCGGCGGGTTGAGTAGGAGCACCAGTAGCAGCAGCAGCAGGAGTAGCCATTTCGATCTCGGGCGCTGGAGCAGTTCGGGTTGGGAACACTTCATGCGCCAGTCTCACTTGATACTGTGTGCCAGGTAACGCAAGCCCCGAACAAGTATCTTCGCGGAGGCGGTCGTCGTCCGCAGAAACGCTAGCTTCGATCTCCCTATTATCGTCCAAGGTGACGTTGTACAACGTTTTGCCGGGTCCGTGTTCGGGTTCGCTGTGAACGGCCGTCACGACGCCGCTGACTTTGGTTGTTCCCCTTCCATGGACAGAGACTTGATTGCCAGGTTTGTAGCGTGGAGTGGCTGGGGTGGCTTTGGTGGCCTGGAGCGTGGTAGCCGCCGTCGCCGCAGCCTTTCCTGGGACGTCGAGGTCGAGCTTCTCGGTGAGAGCACCCTTTTTGGAATTGGGCGTAGCGATAGGGCCGACGTTTGGGTCCTGGGGGATTAAAGGAGCACCAGAGGGGGTCCTTCCGAGAGCCTTGGGCGTGCCAGTGGGAGAGGAAGCAGAAGCAGCTGAGGTCTGATGATGATGACGCGCGTTGATAACCATTCTGAGAGGTATATGAAGCGTGTGGTATAGATGCACAGCAAGATATAATAGCAGAAGAGCAGAGAAAGTTCGCAGTGGAAGCGGGTTGGGAAGAAAGAATGAATTGAGAGGCTCCACATCGAATGGCGCGTCGCAATAAATATGCTGGGTGTGGCTACGAGCTTGGGCCTTGGGAACATTGGGTCAATGAGCGGTTGAGCCACAGTACTAGTAAATGTGGACTGTGGTACACTCCGAGAATGTGGCCCTGGCCAAATCTTGCGAACAATGGGGAGGGGGGGGGCTCTGTGGCGGCCATAAGTAGTCTGATTGTGGTTCAAGCTGTAGTTGCTGTGTCACGATGTGTGTCGCGTAGAGGCATTGATATTGGGGTGAATCAGAAAGGAGTTTGAAGAAAGAAAAACAATCGCCAAATAGAGACAACGTGACGTCACGCGTCGCGACGCGTCTAAGACGCGTTGAGCTCGAATTACTGACAATGACATAGCCACCTCATGAGGTGAGTAGTAGCAACTGCGAAGGCTTTAGGTTTAAGTTAACATGAATACATATAACGATCTGCTCAACGTTCAACGTTCAACTTTCTCCTCCAATATTGTACTCAGTACAACGCAACATCTTCTTCGCTTACTGTACCAATCAATTCCTGAGTCCCAAACATCCCCACCGCTACCCAAGGCCAGGACCAATGACGAAGGAGAGCCACCAACGTGAACCCTGCGTCAGCTGGCACAGAACAGCAACCCCAATGGTGGTGGCGGCGGGGAGTACTCTAGTTGGAGTTGGAGTTGTCCACCTCGGGTAACGCTGTGTCTCTGTATCTCGGAAGGAAAGGAACGGCCTGTGCGATTCACCCTGTTGTATTGACAATGACTGCATCAACGACAGTCCGTGAGTTGAGTGAGAGAGAGAGAGGGAGAGAGGGAGCGAAAAGAGGATGATCAGAGAGGACGTGGACGCATACTACTCCGAGTCCACGCCAGAGTGGGCTGATCAGAGTCAGAGAGTGGGGGTCTGCCGACGAAGATAAGGAACGGGAGTGAGATTAGGAGTCAGTACTTCAGTACGTACTCAGTAGTCAGTACTTCAGTACGTACTCAGTAGTCAGTACTTCAGTACGTACTCAGTGGGAAAGGATTCCCAAGACCCTGTTGGACGTCGATATCATCGAATCGACGCTTGCGATTGAGTGCATGCAGGTATACGAAAGGATCGCTCAGGAAGGCGTTGAGAGGGACGCTCGTTCTTGGGTCGTACGTAAAAGCAATTGCACAAAGGCGTGGATATCGAGTAAGAGAACGTGCGTTGATAGGATGAATCCTCCTCGACGCCATTATCAATTCTATTCGTGGTGATGAGATAAAACTTGAACTTGAAGAAGAGAAGGACGCTACGCGTACGCACCCTTGCCCGCAACAACACGCTATCCTCTAGGATCCGGATCCGGATCGCAACACCCAGCAAAATCAACATCAACATTGAATCCGGCTTCGTACGAACTGAAGCCCTCGAAATGTCTTTGAATGTGTCCGTCTGTATGCGTTGGGTAGGGGAGAGGTCTGATGATCGCTTACTAGTGTGGAGGTTTTTTCCCCTACAAATCTCCTAGCACCGATGTAAGCATGCCAATGGACATTCGGGTACGCGTACGCGTAACGTATCTGGTGAGGGATTAGCCACCCTTGCTCCTCAGCGTGGTGCGCAACAAAAAGGCCTATCAACTCCATTTTCACTCTATTGTATGTCCTGAGCGGGAATAGAACCCGCGACTCCTCACGCTGCAGGTTCACTTTATCTTCAAGAAGGTGAGACGTGATACCAACTCCACCATCAGGACAGTTGACCGCCAGGGCATGACGAGATGCACGTAATTCAATGTCAACTTCGTTACTTCCGAGCGTAAAAACCCACATGTTGATCATAGGGAGTGGAGTATAGTGCGCGGAGTACCTGGAGAATATGGCTGTTGTCATGAGATGTCCGGGGAGGAGAGGAGAAAGTTGTGTAAGTATGTAGAACCTGCGAAGACGAGACAGAGACAAACTTGAATGGGGGGTCGAAGATTGGGATTGGGCGAAAAGGGCAGGCACGCGTATGGGAGATGCATATACTAATGAGAATTATACATGTCGATCAATGTAACGCAGCCCAACTGTCTTCGTCAATGGATAGCTGGATTCAGCAACAAAGGGCAATGACGACGGTGCATCATCACCCGTGATGCGTGAAGGTGTAAGAGGACGCGAAAGAGGATGATCATAGAGGACGTGGACGTAGACGTGGACGTATACTAGTTACTCGACTCGGATGCAGGGGTGGGCTGACCATCGGATGAGTGAGGTGTGCCGACCAAGACCCAGACCAAGACCAAGATTATAGAAAGAAGAGGAGTGCGAGAGGATTCCTTGGGTGTTGTTGGATGTTGATCAAATCGAAGCTTGAGTACTTGAGCTTGAGTACTAAAGTGCACACTGCAGGCATCTAAAGGGATTGCTCAGGAAGGCGTTGAGAGGGGCCATGATCTTGGAGGGAAGGCGGAGAACTGGTGGATTGGCAGAGCACGGCAGGCGCGATATGTAACATTGATAGGATGAATCCCGTTCGATGTAATGCGTGGCGGCGGGAGGAAAGAAGACAAGGTCGTAGTACGAGTACGTTTGTCCTCGCTCTACATCGTGTTCGGATGTATCTGTGTGCAACGGATATCTACAGGGGTCGCTGCCATGCCAGAGACTCAGATGATCATGCATGGACCAGGAGGCCTGGAGAGCGTCGTCCGAGTCGGTTGAAAGAAGCTCTGATGTCGATGAGAGCTTACTGCTACAGTTGTGTTACCGCAACAGCGGAATCTATGATTTTCCGCTACGCAAACGACCCTCCGCTGGATGGGTATCATGCATGTTGCCTACAGTATGCGGCAGCTTCCACGATTCAAGTTTTCAAGCCGCTTCTAAATATATCTCTTAGTACTGATGTAAGTATAATAACAATGAAGCATAGACCTTCGGGTACGTACGAGACACACTTGGTGCCAGCTCGCTCGCTCGCTCGCTTACTCTTCAGCGCGACAAAAAGGCCTGCAGCAGAGTTTCATGTCCTGAGCGGGAATCGCACCCGCGACTCCTCTCCTCATGACCAGTAGTTTGCAAGAAGGCGAGGTGTGATGCCAGCTACACCATCAAGACAGTTAACATCATGGAGAGCCGGAGGATATAGAGGATATTCTTGAACAGATACATATATACTGGTAGGCTGGCAGGGAGAGGGAAAAGGCAGAAGGCGATGCTGCCAAGGTTTGAAGACGAGAAAGTGGAGCCCCAAGTCTGGTTGAAGATAATAATCATTGGGCGAAAGGGCGGCCGTATGGGAGATGCATGGATATAGCAACAAAGGGCTCGAGTATGGAGCAGCATTTGACTTGAATGCGGATGCTGACTGTTGGTAAGGCTGAGAGGAGTTTGGACGAAGGAGGGAGGAGCGGTACCGGTGAAGGGTTTAGGTAGAGCTAGAGTAAGTCACCGTCATGCTTTGCTACCTAATTTAATAATATTATTGTCTATCCCGATCCAATGTGATCAATACGGGAGCGTCGACGACAAAGGGAACAATTGAGGTGCATGCCTAATAGCAACCCCAGTGGTCCACCACGTTCTCAACGACTAACACCATTTAGTATTACGCTGCGCTCGGGTAGCCTTCGCACACATCCCCAACTTGAAGGTCCCGATCGCAACTCCCAGCGAAATCGACATCAACCATCGTGGGTTATGTTCATACCAACTTTGAACGTTTGAACGTGTCAGCTGTCTGTGATGGGTAGGTAGTAGGAGAGATGGTTCGCCTCGGAGGGAGACGATCGAGCGCTTTGTTGAACTGCATCGACGACCATGCTGTACCAAAATCACTCTCCAACCCTCAGTCTCTTCTCTACTATAGCCGTCCGCAATTCCACGCTTCAGCTTCAGCTTCCCACTGGTTGTTACCAGTTACTGCGTCTTCCAATGCTGTCACCAAGTACACTCTCATCCGCCGAGCCCCCTGCATCTCCCATGATCCATTCTCTCCAGCCCAAGCCCCTCGGCGTCAGCCCCAAGACCCCGCCGGTCGCCCTTCATACTAATAGCTTCCCCCAACGCCTCGCTGCCATCCGTCATCCTTCGCTCGACCCTCGACCCTGCTCGATACCCTCGTCACTTTCGACATTGAACGTGAAACGCGCACATTTCACAGTAGCCTCAGAGGCGGTGTTCCGGTGAACGAGGGGAGGGGGAGACGTGACAATGATGCCGAGGCTGAGACTGAGATTGAGACTCGCTAACGAATCGTGCTTGTGAGTATCCCTCTCTTTGAATCTTTCTCCGCAGCGCTGTCCTATCGACACACGCCTCTTCACTCCCTCTCCAGACGCCGTTTATATCAAGTATGCTAATGTTAACCTTAGCTTCATCTCCCAGCTCAACTTCACGCTCCGAGGATCCCTGTCTCCTTCTCACCCTCTCATCGTCTCATCGCCTCATACTTCGCGCCGTCTCCGCTAGTGACTAGCCTCAGTCTCAGTCTGAATCCCCTGCATGATCCACGAGGACCTAGGATCCTAGGTCCCGGGCTGTCCTGCTGTCCCATCGATATCCTGCTCTCCTCAGACCCCAAGAAAATGAAACTGGAACACCACGCGTTGACGCGGCATCGATAAATTGAAATGTAAGTATATTCTCGTACTTATGTATATATGATAATCATGATCCGTCGCTCAAAGGCAATAGGCAATAATACGATATGAACACGAACTGAACCCGCGAGAAAGAGAGAAAGAGAGGAAGGGAGAGAGAAGAATCGTCAGAAGGCGTCCGCTCAGAAGCTACTAGTTCCCCTGAAGAACACACCATCAGAGGGAGACCGCTGGTCACCGGAGCCTCCATTGGTAGCCCAGCGTTGGTCGCCAGCGAAACCTCGCCCAGCATAAGCAGGGCGAGTCTGCATCGTGTTCGTGTTGGCGTTGGAGCTAGAGGCGACTGGTGTTGGCGGGAGAAGAATGGTTTGGGGTTGGCTATTCGCAGTCGGAAGCTGCAGCGGATACGTATACCCGCCCGCTCCTCCTCCAGTACTGGTGGCCGAGGTTCCTTGGGGTGGGTGGTGGTGCCCTTGCCTTGCAGCGAGCGCAGCCCTCTGGTGGTCCAGAGGGCTTGGAAGATACGAGGCATACGGGAGAGGCAGAGGCAGAGGCAGGCCATTGTTGCGGTATTGTACATGGTGGGCAGCTGCGGAATTCGCACCAAGCAGAGCCCATAAAGCTCTGAGGTCAGCCTGGTCAACTGACGTGGCCTGCTGCTCGCGGACCCGGTTCACAGCAGAGGCCCGGGGAACAGTTGTTGTTGTTGCATCCCCCGGGCCCGGGGTTCCCGACTTGCCGACTTCCACGAGACTTCGACTACCGACGGTGTAAACGTGGACGTTCTGGTTGTTGTGGATGTTGTAGATGGTGGAACCATCAGCAGCACTGGCGAGGAAGCGAAGTCAGCAAAGAATGAATTCCAAAGCGTCATCAGGCGATGATATGACTCACTTTTCTAGTTTAAACTTCTTCGATCCATCCCGAGCACTCGCTCCGTCACCATCACCTCGGCCGCCCTCGCCCTCACTCTCCGCCAACTTGCGTTTCTGCGCCGCAACATTATCAGCACTGCCAGCATTGGCAGTCGCAGCGCCTTCAGAGGGTCCATCGGCAGGACCAGGCATAGCCTCGTTCACGCCCTTCTTATCCTTCTTTTGCCTGGGTTGCCTAGGCTTGGACTTGGACTTGGACTTGGACTGGCCATTCGAGGCGCTGTCGTCGGCCGGTTGAGTAGGAGCATCACCGTCAGCGACAGCAGTACTAGCAGGAGTAGGCGTAGCCATGTCGATTTCGGGCGCTGGCCCAGTTCGGGATGATGGGAGCACCTCGTGTGCTAGTCTCACTTGATACGGTCCTCCAGGTAACGCAAGCACCGAACAAGTGTCCTCACGAAGGCGGCCACTGGCATCGTCCGCGGAAATGCTAGCGATCTCCCTATTATTATCGTCCAAGGCGACAACATTGTACAGCGTCTTGTCGGGTTCGGGTTCGTTGTGGACGGCTGTCACGACGCTGCTGACTTTGGTTGTTCGAGTCGAGGTCCGATTAACATTAGGTGCGTTGATAACCATTCTAAGACTTCTGAGAGGTTGCAGTAGGAAGGTTGGAGTGAGTTGGGGAGGTTTGACATCGAATGTCGCTGGAATAAATAAGGGCCAGGAGGTACCATTCTAAGCCTGCTTAATTCGTGCCACACTTGGGGGTCCGTTCGCTAATCGTCAGCTGGCTGAACTGACGGCTGCTGACGGCTGCTGAACAAGGCACCGGCGCTGTTTTTGTGGGTGCTTTTGACCCCCTCTGCCGCCTGCGTGGCAAACTTCCACCACTAATACTATGTTTTATGGGTGTCAAATGTCATGCAAGCGCTCGGGCTGTGTGCCCTAATCAGATTCTCGCTATGGACTGCACCGTAACAAGTTTTACCTCGCAGTAATGAAGGAACGAGTCTCGGATGGGGATAGACACACTAGGTATGGTTCCAAGAATTAAGCGCCCAAGCCTGCGTTGTGTCCATGGTCACACTGAAAACACGAGAGACATCGGGCGCTTCACACTATATTTGGTTGATGAGAACCGCTCATTGTTGCTCTAACGTAGTCATTTTCATTCATACTACCTTCGACATCTAAATCTCATTCCGATATGACCGATGACTCCCACAATTCCTACAAACTCTTCGGACGGTGTTTCTTCGCAGTCAAGTCTCTGATTGCCCCAATTGGCTGCAAATCAATGGCAGGTCGCTACGACTTCGAGAACGCAGCTTGCGGACTCGAGGCGGGCCCGCTATTTTCACTGTTTAGTATTATCAGATCCGCGTCACACCAAAGTCGAAGTATTCGAATTCATTCAAGGTGTCTTGACATTCTACTTATTTCCCCATCTTCATGAACGCCGTGACCTCCTCCTCCTCTGAGACCGCTTCAGCATTGAAAGCTTCAATGCCATGCCATGCCATACCATTCTAATCGCACGCAGACATCGTTTGACTTGCGCGTTCTCTTTGCTTTGTTTTTGTCGCATTGTCAACACTCGCTAAGATGTGCCACAGAAAGCCGTAAGCATACATATTCGCATATTCGCACATTCACATACATAGAGTATATATACATACATATACATGACAAGTCAAGTCAAACATAAAAGTAAAAGTAAAAGTACAGTAAGACGATATCGATACAAACAACACAACCTCAAAATCAGAATCAGGGGGTCCCTCCGTCCCTCGCTAAGCCTTACATCTGCGAAGGGAACCCTCCACGGAGCGGGGCCGGGGTGCGCCACGAGTCCCCATACCCATACACGTACTCGTACTGACCATCGTCCTCCTCGCCTTCCGCGTCCTCATCGCTTTCAGCGTCCTCCTCATCGCCCTCCTCGCCCTCGGACATAAATCCGGGGAACTCGAATTCTTGTCCACCATGCCCGTGGGCATGCTCGTACTCATGCGCATACGGATAGGCACCGGCACCAGCACCGGCAGCCTGAACACGAGCCTGCATCGTGCTGGGCCCCGGTCCGGCTCCAGGTCCAGGAGTAGCGGGGGCTCCAGGAACGAATAACGCATTGGCATTATTGGCATTATTGCTATTGGCATTGACATAGGCGTTATTGGCGTTGGCGTCGAAGACTTGAGCCTGAGGATTCAAATTGTTGGTCGCAGCGACTTGCGGCTGGAACTGCGGCTGTAAGTGCTGCAGCATAGGCGAAGCTGGATAGTGATAGTACGGGTTTGGGTTTGGGGTTGGGTTTGGGTATGGATTCGCGTATGGATTTGCATTCGCATACGGGTATGACCTTGGGACTGCGGCTCCGATTCCGACTCCAGGTGCAGGAATGGGGGCAGAAGCAGGGGCCGGGGGTGGGGCCGGGGCGTATTCTTGGAAGGTTGGGTAAGTCAGCAATCCAGGCTGAGCTTGTTGTTGGTTCATAAAACCTGCAGCATGAGCATGCGCAGGCGGAGGCGGAGGAGGCAGAGGAGGCAGAGGAGCATGCTGAGCATGAAGACCCGGCATCGTATTCGCACCATGATCCCCTGCACAGCGAGGAGCCGATAGCATAGCCACCACGGCCTGGAGGAGGTCGCGAGAGGAGGGCTCAGCCGACAAAGCTTGGTGTCCACGTCCGTAGTTCTCAGCGAGTCTTGTAGGTGCGCTTCCGCCTGCGCCTATGGTTACGCCTGCGCCTTCGGTTTCAGAGGTCGCTAACGTCTTAAGGGCGTCCCCGAGAGCTCGACTATCCCCAGCGCCGGGGAATATGTTGATGTTGTTCAGACGCTGGATGTTGTACTCGCAATGGATGATGGTACCATCGGCGCTGGCAATGAAGCGAAGTTAGCAAATGCAGACTTCTCGACAAGGGGATAGTACTCACCGTTCAATCTTTGTCTTCTTCTTGTTCCCGCCTGAAGCGCGCGCGCCATCAGTCTTGTCGTCGTCAGAGTCGTCGGAGTCGTCCTCGGATAGTTTGCGTTTCCCGGTAACAACCTCCTCGGGTCCAGCAGTCACGGTAGTAGCAGTAGCAGTAGCAGAGGCAGGCCCAGGAGTAGAACGGGCGGAAGCAGGCGCAGCCATTTCCCGCTTAGTTTGCCTGGCTTGCTTAAAGCTATTAGCCTTGGACGCCTTGGACGTGGACCTGAGCTCAGGCTGAACCGTCGCCGCGTTGTCGGTGTCGTAGTCGATGGCCGGCGCCGCTTGAGTAGACGGAGCAACCGAAGTAGCAGCAGTAGCATCGCCCATAGTAGCAATCCTGGGAAGCCTTACTTCATCTTGATGTGGGCCGCCGAGTCCAGGTGAAGCGAGCTCCCCCTCCGAGGAGGTCGCGTCCTCGCTGAACAGGCTGTTGTCAACGTCGTCGTCAGCGGAGACACTGCTGGCTTCGATCTTCCTATCGTCGTCCAAGGTGACGTCGTAGAGCGCTTTGTTCGCCTGGTTTTGAACGGCGGTGACGGTGCCGCCCAGCTTGGTCGTTCCGCTAGTACTTCCAGTTCCGCGGACGAGGACATGGTCGTGGACTCTATCGCCAGCCTTAGTCGCATAGCGAGGGGTAGTAGTCGCAGCCTTTCCTAGGGATGCGGAATCGAGCTTCTCGGAGAGAGCAGCAGCAGCAAAGATACCCTTCTTGGGGGCAGTTACAGGGCGGACGTTTGGGTCCTGGGGGTTCAAAGGGACAATCTTCACCAGAGGCTGAGCCTGAGCCTTGGAAGGAGGAGAAGTGGTACTAAGGCCGTTGTAAAGCATTCTGAGGGGGATATGAAGGAGAAGTAGCGTGTGGGTGGTACAGATGCGCAGCAAGCAGTGAGCAGAAGTGGTAGTAGAAAGCAGAAAGTTCGCAGTAGAAAGGTGGAAAGTTGGAATGAATGGGGAGGTTACTCATGGAGCAGCGAGGCCTGCTTAAATACGTTTTCTGCCTAACCAGTGTGGCAGGAAAACTTGGGCCCTTTGGTGATTGGAAATTGGCCAACAAGCCACACTCCAATCACCCATCACGCATCGGCGTACTGTCTGCCCAAATATGGTATTTCGAGAGGTACGCCAGATGTAAAGACTCGATCTCCTGGTCAAAACTTGTGGAAAAGATGGGCCAAGAAGCCACACTTATCGATGGCGTACGAAGTTGGTGCACTGTATCCCAAATTTGGTGCGTGTTCGAGTCAGATGGCAACCATCGCCAGAGCTCCCTGAGGACTCCTGGTCAAAACTTGCGAACAATGGGGAGCGACGGTGAGTAGCATGATTATGGAGGCACTTTGTGCGGGAGTCAGAAGGAGTCGGAATGTGACGGCAAGCCTACAACAGCATCCGAAAGGAAAAACGCCAAATAGAAACAAATTGACACGTCGCGACGCGTGGGCTGGAGCTCACTAGTACTTGTGAAGTTCGCGTTTAGTATTCATACAATGATATCATAGCTCACAGCAACTTTCTCCGACAACTGATGCTTAAACTCAAAACTAAATTTTCTGCACAACGTCTGCTTCTGTACCGAACTTGGCTACCCAGCCCTTGATCCCGCCTTCGAGGACATAAGCTTGAGAGCTCGAACAGCCTTGTGAATTCAGATAGTCTTGGTACCTACGCATGCGAGACGATGTGCGCCTAACTCATGAGGAGCACAGAGGATGTAACTTACCATCCGGCGCTACGAGGACCTCTCCCCGCAGAACTGCCGCAATAAAACACCACGCGTGGTGTATCCTTAAATTGTTCGTAAAACGAAGGGAGATCGTCGAAGAACGATTGTGCCGGCCATTGATGGCTATCTTTGACACAGTGACCCTATCATCGGGGCGCACTTAGACTAGAGTTAAGCGTCATGAATGGGATGAGGACCCACAGTATAATCTGCACGTCGGACATCGATGATCGCGTAATCTTCCGCGGAGCTGAGCAGAGCAGCTGCGACCTCATCAGCGGGGAGGACTGAAGGCTTCGACTGCACAACAGGGTAGGCATCCCACCACCTTAGCAGCGGCGCTGGAGACTCTGAAGGCAGCGTCCCGGGCTTAACAGCCTTGATATGGCAAGACTCTGATGGACCGAGGAATAGAGGTAAGTAACAGGCTTATCCTTTCGACGGACGATACTAACCAACCCAGTCGTCAGGATTGTATGTCGTTGACACTTCCGAAGATGCAGTCGGCTTGCAGCACGAGGTAGCAGCCAGTTTGTACGCTTTGAAGTCCCCAGGGTTCTTTGATATTTGGATATCTTTCATAACCATTAGCACCGTATCATTGTCAGCTAAGTAGTAACACTTGAGCTAACCTGATAGTCCGGCATCCGCGAGGAGAGTCTCGTACTCTGCGCGAGTGATTGCACCAGAGATGCAATCCACGTAAGCAGACAGATCCTGGCGGATTTCCTCAGGTAATGGTTTCTTGGCTAGAATCTGTCAAATAGTGAGTATTTTGAGGACTTTGGCACACTTAGTGTGAGCGTTACGTCGTCTACAACCAGCCGCCCGCCCGGTTTGAGGACCCTAAAGCATTCTTTGAAGATGCCTGCCTTCGCTGACGGTGGTAGCAAGTTGATGACGCAGTTGGACAGGATGCAGTCAACGGAACCCGACTCGATGGGCAATGGATCTACAAACGAAGCCTGAACGAAAGCAGCCTGGGGTGGGTGAAGTCCCTGTTTCAAGGCATTCCGACGAGCTAGTGATACCATATCCTTCGAATGAATACGGATGTCAGGATTGGAAGTGAACTGTTACTAGCTGAGAGGGTGCGTACTGCTGACATATCCAGCCCGACGACCTGCCCCTTTGAGCCTACCTTAGCGGCTGCCAGAAGGACATCGATTCCCCCTCCACTTCCCAAATCCAAAACAACTTCGCCCTTCAAAAACGCGTCAGACCTATCGCTACCCAGCTCGCGAAACCCCTACCTCTTTTAGATTGGCGATGGCGGTCGGGTTCCCACAACTGAGGCCCATGTTAGACTCCGGGGGAATCGCCTGAAGCTGGTCTTCGGTGTACCCGAATGCCTGTGCGACTTTGTCCGCATCTGATGGAAATCAATGTCAGCCTGGGACGGTGAACGGTAATAGTATCTGACCTTTGATGCCTCCTGCATTAAGAGCTTTCGCGCTGAACGCTTTGCTCACTTCGTCGAGGATACGTTGATCGGAGGGGCCTGACATCGGTACTAAGCTGCACGCGCACGTCGCAGCCTTCGAGCTTCAACTGGGTTGGCGACGATGTCGGGTGTCATAATTTCGCCATCGACCAGCCTTATTATAAATCGACCAGCATCTGGAAGAGTCTTGGTATCAGTCAGGGCCAATCGTCTTTTTGGAGTGACGTTTCGTGCCAGCCAATCAGATTGGAGCAGTGACATCCCAGGGGCTTATTAGCGCCCATGCAACCTCTTAAAAGTGCACGATGATGTTGACGTCGCTCGCCATAACGCACTCGGACTCGGAAGCAATCTTGCATTGCTACGCTTGCTACGAACATGGATGCAGACCATAATGCAGACCATAAGGAATTGTCCATACCCACAGAAGAATCACCGTCCACGTCCCAACGAGACTCTGTCAAGGCTGGAGGTTCGTGATCGCGTTATTCAAAACGGAGGTATCTAAAGTCTTCTCGCTAGCTCTGTTCAAGTCGTTGTCATTCCTCGATCGGTTAGCATATCTGTGCTCACGGTGACATATTGATATCGGTATTGGCTAGATGGCTGGCCTTGTTCATCCTTGTCGCCATGATCCTGGGCGTGATTATTGGTGTTTATGCAGTCAGTGGTATATATAATCCCCGATGGTACAGTAACTAACACTGGTTACAGCACGACGGCGTCCGTAAGGCCTTTGGAGGGGCCCAGTGGAACGGAGTATCTATACGTAAGGTTGCGTTTAACTCTAATCCATCCAGGTTTTCCTCACCGCTGTATGTCAAGCTGTTATGATTGGCCTCTTGCTCATGATGTGGCGTAAGTTTACCATTGTCGTCATCTTTGACCGGCCCATCATACTGACGCTGACGGTAGCCGTGTTGACGAAGATCAAATACGAATGTCTCCTTCCCGTGTTTTCGTCCAGGAGCATCTGGCTGCACTTGGGGATCTCAGTCGTTCTTAATTGGATTATCGCACCATTTATTATGCTCGGTCTTGCGTGGGCAACTCTCCCCGAAGCTTCGCTGGAACGTGAACGGAAAGGCGTAATACTCATTGGCGTTGGTGAGTCGCGTCCCTTCGACGATGCGGGGTCATAACGCTGAAATTTTCTGGGTGATTTAGCACGGTGCATTGGTAAGCCACTTGAGGTTCGACGAGTAGAAAGATGATTTACGTCTCCCAAGCAATGGTCCTGATATGGGCCGGACTTGCCAAAGGCGACATGCAGTATTGCGCGATTCTCGTTGGGATAAACTCAATATTACAGGTACGTCGCTTCCCACTCCACTGACAGTGTGTAAAACAAGTTCCTATAGATCGTCCTATTCTCTCCGTATGCCCTATTATTCGTGAATATCCTTGGGTCCAACTCCGGTTCAAACGGCCCTCGACTTCATCTACACTATACCCAAGTTTCCATAAGTGTTGGCATTGTACGTGCTCTGTTTTCTTCGCCTCTTGACCGACCAGCTAGCTTATATTCGCATCGAATCTCATAGTATCTTGGAATCCCTCTCGCTGCAGGTCTCCTTACCCGAATAATCATGCGGAAGCTCCTATCCCCTCGGGCGTTCGAGCGTTTTCTCAAGTATTTTGGCCCCGTAGCCCTCCTCGGCCTCCTCTACACAATCATCATACTCTTCGCATACCAGGTATGGCGCGCTTGATACCGGCTTTTGATGACGCTGGACGCTTCTCGAAACAGGGCAAACGAATCATTGATAATATTGGCTCTGTGTTCCGAATATTCGTTCCCTTGATCTTGGTATGACTCTCGTCTTGGTTTCTACAGCATCAATGACGTCCTTTCAAAGTATTTCATCATCGTGTGGTTCATGACATTCTTCACGCTGTACTACTTGAGCTCACGCAAGCATTACGCCGGCGTTGTGGGGGGTTATGATACGGCTGTTGTCCAAGCATTTACAGCGGGGTCGAATAACTTCGTACGTCTGCCGTCTCTCATGATGTACGCCTGACGATGGAAGCGGAATTATATTTAGGAACTAGCGATTGCTGTCGCCGTGGCCAACTTTGGCACAGACTCTCCGGAAGCTTTGGCAGCGACAATCGGACCTCTCGTAGAGGTATGTGTAATCTGACTTGTCCGTGACGTTCCAGTACATTTCTAATGATACGACAGGTTCCCGTACTTCTCTCGCTGACGTATTTCGCTTTGTGGGTGAAACGTAAAATGCGATGGGATGAGCAGGATCAGCCTTCACTTGCTTCACATGAGGAAAAAGTGTAACAAGTATAACGTGTCCGATTATAGACTATAGATAATAATAAAAGGATATTTCGACTAGGTTTCGGCTGCCATGAGTTTCCTCTTGATGATGACATTGCTCGAGGTCTGTTACTAAATGGAAGCTTGTATCGTACTTGCCTACCGAAATAACTGGTGCTCTACGCACATAGGGAAATAGCGAACCCGAGGTCATGACGGAACTGTCCCCCGAGACAGGCGAAGAAGCGCGACCTCCTTACTGAGCTCCTAAGCTTACCCCTTAATGTTACCCTCTATGCTGACTAATTCGACTTAGCGCCCATCTCACACCTTTCCTCTTCTCTCCGCGGGATGCTCAGCCATCCGTCCCCTGAAACCGAATCACGCAAAGCGCAACGCGTTCGAGATAACCAACGTCGCTCTAGAGATCGAAAACGAGAGTATGTCGCATCTCTAGAAGCTCGTTTACGAGAATTGGAGAAGAATGGGGTGGAGGTGACTCATTTTCCTTTCAGCTCCCCCCCTCATGGGTTAGAGGGCTCAACATTCGTCCTTTAGGCAAATATCGAACTTCAGAAGCAAGCTCGGTCAGTTTTGGTTGAGAATCGAGCCCTCCGTGCGTTGCTGAAGGAGAAGTATCACTTGGGTGATGAGGAGATTGAACGGCATCTGCGATCAGCTCGTCAGGATGCTGCGATGTCGTCTTCTGGCTGCTGTAGTGGTAGAGCATGTGCCCCTCCCGTGACCTTGCAATCATCACCCTCAGCTGGTCCATCCGCTGGATCCTGTTCGGCCGACAAGCCTGCTGGTACCATTGTACCATCTGTTACGGCAGGCGCATCCACTGTTGATTCCGACCCCCCACTTCCGCCCCAGGAAATCCACTTGACTCCCCGACCCCCACTACCGCTACTCCGGGATTCTACGCCGATATCTGACTCATCATCTTCGATGGATCCACTTTCCTCTTGGTTCGTTCTTGGAAGCTCAACTGGAGATGCGCCTCAAGATGTTCTCGTGGACCCGGTTGCCACTCCCCTCGACCTCCCTCCTAGTTTTGATCTCACGCCCTCCGTGCATGTCCCCCCAGTCGATTCCGCAGGGTTAGATGACGATAACTCGGTCATCATGACGCTCATGTGCTCTACCCAGTGGCCGGCACCTACGTCCTCACTCTCAGGATTCACGTCATACGACTTTGCCTTCCGGTTGATCAAGGCGATTAACCAGCGCCGGTTCATACCCTTGAGGATGAGCGATATCGTTGTGGAGTGGTTGTCTTACGGTATGAGGGCGTCTGCGGATCCGTTGACATGCTGTCTGGTAGATGCTGGGGTTTTGTATTCGATTGCAGTGAATTTATTGAGCTAGTGGTTGTTACAGGTGAGTCTCTCATTTTGTGGTAGATGCTTTCTGGTCTGAATTGCGCGTGGTAGAGGGCCCTGTATCCTCTCCAGGTGTCCTGCGAGCCCGGCCTTTAGGCGGTCGCATCGAGCGCTAGGATGTACCATTCATTCCCATCACATCGCGGTCAGTACCTCGCTCGTGGAATGATGAGCATGAGGCTCGATGACGCTTCTGCCATGGTCCCTGCTTATTGCTATAAATATATAGCCGAACAAAAGCGCCACACATTATAGGTGTTCACTGTCTAATATGGGATCACAACAATTACTTATTACTTGTCTGGCATCTCCCTTGTGCTTGCGCCAGACAGTTATGAGTTTTGATCCCACCAATTTTCACGCTATGTTCCTTGTTCCTCCAACATTAGTTCCTTGATGCTGTCGTCCTACTTTGCTTCGCTGTTCGTGTTATCGCTTGATGCATGCTTCGGTGTTCTAACCGACGGCTAGACCCAAGCGAAGTTGTATGATTGAAGCCAAGCTTTCGCCTACTTCCTAGTCTGGCCAAACATCCTTAATCACTACTGATCACCCAGAATTAGGCTTGTCGGTGACGATGGTCCACAGGAGCGACTTTCAGGCGTCCAGTCTCGAAGGGGAACCGACCTCATGTTTCCGAGACTTCCATACTGGACTCTACAGCACACTTTTAGGACCTGACGCTGGACTGATCGTCCTTCAACGGTCTTCAGCAGGACTAGGTAGGTATTGTAAGAATGACGTTTGATTGTTGTCGGCGAAATTGAAGCAAGACTTGTCGCTGTCTGCGAAGGGCTTCCAACTCGAGAACCAATGAGTGATGCGAGCGCGACTACCACGTTCTATCACATAGGCCTGTTTTCCGTACATGTTGGCCATAAAAGAGAGGTCGAGAAAGCATGCAGGAGCACGTTCGTGTGCTTTGTGTTCGCACGCGATAGGCACTGGCAGGCTCTTATGACGGCCCAGGTCCGACGTGGCGTCTGGCTGGATTATCATGCCGGCAAGAAAATGAGGGAGATACTTCGCAGATCAGTCGGCTGCTGCCAAGATTTGAGGATGATCGCTCAAAAAAGTGAACGCCATGGCTTTTTAGCACTGTACTTCCTAATTTGGTAAAAGAGCCAACTGCATTATCATCGCAAAATATAACCGTCATCTTCTCGACTCCTTTCCTCCCTCTCCTTTTATACCGTCCTCAGCCCTCCACACTCTCTTGACTCCCGACCACCATCATGCCCGCGACATCGTTGTCGACGTCCACCTCACTCCGCTCCATCCCTCTCGACTCCTTCCACGAGCCCTACACCAGGAGCGGCGACGACGTCTCCCTCGACCAGGTTCGCACCCAAATCAACGCTCTCCAGGACGAGCTTCGAGGGCGCGGCATCGCACTCAGCGGCCGCATCATCCACGTTTGCCACTATCTCCCCGTCGTCGCCACCCTCAACACCCGCGCCGGTATTCCGAGCCCGCCTTCGACGCCGCCAAGCAAGGCTGGTGATGTTCCTCCCAGCCCTACTGCCGACAATGTCGAGTCGTGGATCGGAAAGGAGGCCAACCCGAAGAGCAGCAAGTCGAACCCAGGCTCGACGGCATGGACGCTGAAGCCGCGGTACGGTCATGCTGCTATGATCTCCGGAATCCGTTCCTTGGCTGCTACCCATGAGCAGCTCATTATTGGATGGACCGGCGACATCCAGGCCGCTAATCCCGGCGAACGCGTACCCACCAATACCGTCTCAGAGACCGACCGCCGCCTGCTCGAAGATGCCCTCCGAAGCTACGTGACTAAGGAGACCGACGGTGACCTGGACGTAGACGACGATGATAACGAGCCCCTCTCCCCCGATGGTGAAACTAAGCAGAAGAAGCGCAAGACCATGTACGTGCCTGTGTGGGTAGACGATAAGGTTGCTCATGGCCATTACGATGGATACTGCAAACAAAGTACGTCATGACTTGTCCGCCCGATTATGCTTTCATATATCACGTCCTCAGCTCTATGGCCTCTATTCCACTACCTCCTTTGGCAGGATGTCGTTACCGAGTACGCCTCTGCCGATCAGTATTATGCTCCGTACGTTCAGGCCAACGACCTGTTTGCGACGACAGTCGCGAAAGTATACCAGCCCGGTCAGTATACTTCCTTCACTCTCGATCTCATGTACTGACGACATCTTGTGCTATTCTGGTTTACTTATCCCCTGATTTTATTTGCTCCCCTTTCCTTTGCTTCCGCTCCTATTTGACGTAACTTGTCTGCCATCCACAACCCGCCACATGTCTCGACTGCCATCTCTCACAGGCGATCTAATTTGGGTTCACGACTATCATCTTCTCCTCGCTCCTAAGATGATCCGTGAACGCGTTCCCGACGCCACCATTGGCCTCTTCGTCCACACCCCCTTCCCAAGTAGCGAAGTCTTCCGTTGCTTACCCCGTGAGTATCCCAAGTCCCCTACGTGTTGTCAACCAGTAACCCCGCTTGCTCGTAGGCCGAAAGGAAATCCTCGATGGTATGCTTGGTGCCAACCTCGTCTGTTTCCAGACATATGCATACTCAAGGCACTTCACCTCGACCTGCGTGCGAGTGTGCGGTTACGAAACGACATCCAAAGGCATCGATGTGGAGAGTCATACGGCTGCCATCATGCACTGTCCTGTCGGCATTGACGCGATGAGGGTATCAAGAGACGTGTAAGTGTCATGTCCGCTTAATGGGACTGTCTGTGTTGAGCTATTTTTAGTCTTCGCCCCGGTATCCAGCCGAAGCTCGCTGCCTTGCGCAACTTGTACGAAGGCAAGAAGATCATTGTTGGCCGCGACAAGCTTGATGTCGTCAAAGGCGTCTTGCAAAAGGTTCGTTTATGCATTCCTCGGGATTGTACCACGGGTTTTCTGACCTTTTGCCAGTTGCGCGCCTTCGAGAAATTGCTTCAAGATTACCCCGAATGGATCGGAAATGTTGTGCTCATTCAGGTTACCTCCCCCGCATTGACCGACAGTCCCAAGCTTGAGCGCCAAGTCAGCGAGTTGGTTGCCCACATCAACGGCGAGTACGGAAGTTTAGATTTCATTCCTGTCCATCACTAGTGAGTTATTTCCCCACTATGGCGCGCTGTCGAGTCTGTGGGGTGCGGGCGCTGATACCAAGGTATGCTAGCCATCAAACTCTAAAGAAGGACGAATTCTATGCGCTGTTGTCTGTTGCGGACCTGGGCGTTATCACCCCACTCCGAGATGGCATGAACACAACTTCCATGGAATTTGTCATCGCGCAGGAGAGGACCAAGAAGAGCCCTAGCATCCTTAGCGAGTTCATGGGTATCAGCAAGAACATGGAAGACGCGCTGCAAGTCAACCCTTGGGATCTTGGGGTGAGTATTGGATTCTGGATGGTTCCAAAGATATCGGTGTTCTAATATGCCATGTTGTCAGGGTGTCGCTGCTGCAATGAACAGGGGTCTGTTGATGTCCGAGGCTGAGAAAGCCGAGCGCCACCGAAAACTATATAAAGTCGTGACGACACATACCTCTCATCATTGGGCCTCCGTCCTCGTGAAGATGCTGCTCGGTCAGATGGGTGGCGAGGGTATCGCCAGACAGACTCCCTACATTCCACGAGACGTCTTGAACGAGAAGTACAAGGCTGCTACGAAGAGATTGTTCTTGTTTGACTACGATGTGAGTGCTTGCGATAAGCCATTGTCTTTCGCAATCGTGAATCGCTTATCTCCTTATCGATTAGGGGACCCTTGCTCCAATCGTCAAGACTCCTTCGATGGCCGTTCCTTCGGCGCCGACTCTGGAAGCCCTGGAGTCCCTCTCTTCCGACCCTTCGAATCTTGTCTACATCATCTCCGGACGTGACGGCGCCTTCTTGGAGCAACATCTCGGCCATCTCTCCCATGTTGGATTTAGTGCTGAACATGGTGGTTTCATGCGTGAACGTGGAAGCTCGGAGTGGGTTAACTTTACGAAGAAGCTTGATATGTCCTGGATGAACGAGGTGCTGGAGATCTTCAAGTACTATACTGAGAGGACGACCGGAAGTCATATCGAAGTCAAGAAGAGCTCTATTACTTGGCATTACAGAGGAGCTGATCCGGAGTGGGGTCTCTTCCAATGCCGACAGTGCCAGGACTTGTTGGAGAATAACTTGGTTCACAAGCGACCGATCGAAGGTGTGTACTTCGTTGCTCTCTTCGATATCTTTTACTCATATTGACCCTCCCGTAGTTCTTGTTGGCAAGAAGAACTTGGAGGTCAGGCCTATCGCCGTCAACAAGGGCGAGATCGTGAAGCGCATTCTCTACAAGAACCCTGATGCCGAGTTCATCTTCTGCGCTGGTGATGACAAAGTTTGTCTTGCATATGCCTCTTCCCTTCAATCTTATCTTAATCGCTTGATCGACAGACGGACGAGGACATGTTCCGTGCCCTCAGCTTGTTCCCTCCTGGCACCGTCAAAGCTCAGCTCGACGCCCCCGTGTCTGTAACCCTCATCGAAGGCAACGACACTCCTCCTTCGCCCTCTACGCCCACCTCTGAGACAAACGAGGACCGCAAAGCTGCTTTGGCGGCTAAATTCCCTCCTGTCGACCTCGCTATCCACAAGGAGGCCATCTTCACCACTGCCGTTGGCCACAGCAGCAAGCGAACGCTGGCTAGCTGGCACGTCACCACTCCTCAGGAGATCGTTGAGCACATGCTGGACTTGGTCAAGGATCAGGGTTTGGAAGGTATGTCTGATGAACCGAGCTCGACCTGTTCGAGAGATTTGAGGAGTCGATTGTGATTGACTGATTTGGTGTTTGATCTTTCCTCAGCGTAATTTCGCTTCAATTCTCGGCCGCTCGCTATATCCCTCAGCGGACTCCCTCGTTGCTCCTCCCGCACCCATTCGTTATAGTCATCTACGCTGATATTACCCTCGCATTCACGATTCTTTGCACGACGTAACAACCTCTTTAATTCATGTCATAGAAAGAAAACGGGCGCTTTGATTACACGGTTTTATTGCATAATTGCACATGCTTTCAATAGTTACAATGTAAATTACAGTATTTGAATGAACGGACTCCTGTTTAGACTTCACTTAGACTCTTGCCTGAAATGCGCAGAAGAGGTAGGCTTGTCAAAGCGGATCCAAGTATCTTCGCAGAGTAGGAAGCTTAAACTTTTTCCTCCTTCGTTACGCGCTGCGTCCTTTTTGTCGCTGTAAACGGCACGCCGTGACGCGATGTTCCGCTGGGCATTAGCGTGTTGTAAAGCCGGAAGGATGGCATCAATCAAGGCCTGGTGTATAACATCCTGGGCGGCAGGACCACCTTAATGAAAGGTAGGGTTAGCGCGACGACTTGACGAAGTCATTCCCCCAGATATTATCGCTGTTGGGAGTGGCAGAGTAGGTTAGGAGGTGTGGACATAGCAAGACAATTGGGAAGGGGAAAACGTGTTGTTAGGGGAGGCCCCTAAACATCACCAGGAATGGGGATTGGTTCCAAGGTCGAGGCGGTGGAATCTTGTTGACAGAAAACAAAGAATCTCTTACCAGTCAGAGTGTAGAATACGCACATCATAGATAGTGGGTCGTCGGATTTTCCAATTCATGATAATGGTGTCCGAAGGAACGCTCCTGAGAACTGAGCAGAGGTACGACCTTCGCCGACTCTCTGTTCGAGGGAAATGGGCATAAACCTGCAGAGAAATTTCCAATCCTAGAGGACGGGGGTGAATATGTAGATGAACTATAGCAAAGGCACGCACATCGTCCTCATATTTAGATTCCATTGGAGGTAGAAAGAGGAGCCTTCGCGTTTGCGACATTGAGAAAGTAATGTCGACGTATCAAGGAATCCGGAGAAGGTATGATCTACGAGTGCACCGCTTCGGCTGTAATAAAGCAAGGTAGCTTCAATATGACCAGTACTCGGCCTGAAAGAGGGAGTCATAAGTTCATCGTTTGCCGTCGTGGATTAATATCGAGCAATGTTACATTGCATCCGAGTCATTCCCTCGTTCTCTACACTGGAAGAAGCCTTGAATTGAGTTGTAATGTTCGCAGGTCTGCCAGGCCGCTGTAACGAGCTGTTTCTAAGAAGTAGAGTATAAAGGTATGAGAAGCGAAGCAAAGCGGGCCATTTCTTTCTCCGACGTTCAGCCGGGGGCGACTGGCTCATCGGAGGCTGAACTTCCCATTCCGCCCGCTTTTCCCGGACTGGCACGACAAGCCCGCAATCTTCAAAGTAAGTCACTGCAATAAATTCAAGTGTTCCGCGTGATAAGCCCAGTTACTTCCCGCTCAGTACCACTCCTCAAATGTCCTCTCACATCCACTGGACAATATCCATCCATGAATTGCCTCCCGAACTTCTCATCTATATATTTCACCTCGTCAGAGATGCATCATTGAAGCGTTCTATCGGCTTCCGGTTTGGCAAGGCATTTGAACTCGACTGGATTAAGGTGTCCTTCGTCTCTCGTAGATGGCGAGAGCTGGCCATCGGTAGCCCGTCGTTATGGGCTCATATTGATCTGACCATCCCGCATGTTGCGGTAGAAATGCTACGAAGATCGCAGACGGTCCCCATTCACCTTCATACCTGCCTTGGCCGCGGTCCATCATCATCCTTTGAAACTCGAAAACCACTTTGGTTCGACGTCCTGCACAATATCTATAGAGCGAAAGAGCTGCATCTACCCCACATCAACCGCAAGGACCTTAAATTCATCAATAAGAATGTAGATGGCCAGACATTGCCTCTCGAATCGATTCTCATCCGCACCACTCGGCTTTCTCAACTCAGTCGGCTTTTCGAGCTTCCAATGCCCTCCCTTCGTGTCCTAGACTTAGAAAGCGTTATCATACCACGACCTCTACCTGCCCTTCCCCAACTTGTCACGCTCACGTTGTACAGCTGGAGAGATGACCTCCTGACAGGGCCCGAACTGCTCGCTTCGTTGGAGGCGATGCCAATGTTAGAAGACGTGGACCTTTTTCGAATGCTGTTACCATTTGCTCCAGACACCGCATCCTCGGCCCTCGCTCGGCACAGGCCTGTAAATATTCCAAAGCTCAAGAGGTTCTCGATCGACAGCTATAACCCCGAAATTGTTTATATCGTCAAAGCTCTTCGATACCCCCCAGAGGCCGCCATCACTATTACTTGTGGCGAATTCTGCTTCACGGAGGCTACGACTGAAGCAGCCGTGAATAGTTGCTCGAGACTGCGCAACTATCCATTTCCCCTTTCTTCTGCGTATATCTACTTCGACGAGAGCCAAATTGATTTGGACGCTTTGACATCCAATCACACGAAAGCATTCTCCCTCACACTTGGCGCGGTTTCTTCGCCTGGTCCTTCAGGGAGCTTCCTGAGACGGCTGTGTACGGTGTTCTCTTGGGAGTCCATCGAGGAGGTGGCACTCCACTTGGAAGAATGGCCTGGGTCGTTGGCAGAGGTGACGGCACTGTGGAGTGCGGTGAAGCTAGTGGTCGTGCCTGCGCTTGATCCCTCCCTTCAGCCTATGTTCTTTGAAGAACTTCGCGATTTGCCCAAGCTCGAAACATTGGAATTCTACGAATGTGAAATCAAATCTAGCATTCCGTCACTGGTTGACATGTTCCACCACCGCCAGGCTTGTGGGTTGCCTCTCCCTCGGCTCTTGAGTGGCCGCGGCGGAAAAGAAGTCAGTATCGAGTCCCTTATAACACTTGCCGACGAGGCAACCAGACATCAATCTCTTGAAAACGAACCTGAATCTGAGTCGGGATGGTGCGTCTCTCCCTCTCCCTACTGTTTTTGGCAATGTAATTTACTTTCTCGCTATTTCAGAGATTCACTAGCCTAGGAACATTGCTGCAGCTTTCCCCATTTCAGGATTCTAATTCATTACGCGATGACGATTTGACCGTCAGGAGTGATTGTATCAATAGTTCATTGTTCGCCCACTTGCCGCCGTGGATTACAATGCTATATTGCATCTCGAGTCATTCTCTACACTATGAGAAGCCCCGAATCGAGTTGTAATGTTCGCGGGTCTGCCAGGCCTGCTGTAGCGAGCTGTATCTACGAAGGTATGAAAAGCGAAGACAAGCGGGCCTCAAACTATTTCTTTCTCCGACGGTCAGCGGGATGCTCGGCGGAAACTGAACTTCCCGCTTTTTTCGACTTGCCATCAAGCTCGCAACTTTCAATGTAAGTCAGTTCGAGTGTTCCGCATGATAAGCTAAATTATCAATCAATTACTTCCCGCTCAGTACCACTCGTCAAATGTCCTCTCACGTCCCTTGGACAATATCCATTCAAGAATTGCCTCCCGAACTTCTCGTGTATATTTTTCACCTCGTCAGAGATGCGTCGTTGAAGGCTTCTCTCGGTCTGCGGTTTGGCAAGACATTTGATCTCGACTGGATTAAGGTGTCCTTTGTCTCTCGTAGATGGCGAGAACTGGCTATTGGTAGTCCGTCGTTATGGGCCCATGTTGATTTGACCAAGCCACATGTTGCCATTGAAATGCTACGAAGATCTCAGACGGCCCCCATTCACCTGCATACCTGTTATGTCCCACAATCATCATCACCATCCTTTGAAGCTCGTGAACCAGCTTGGCTCATCGCCCGGCGCAATATCTCTAGAGCCAAAGAGCTGGATCTACGCAACATAGACTCTAGGGAGCTTGAACTCCTCACCCAACACGTAGATGGCACAGAATCATTTCTCGAACGAATTCTCATCCACAGCAATCACTCCCCTTCGCTCAGTCAGTTTTTCGAGCGTAAAATGCCCTCGCTTCGTGTCCTAGACTTAGAAAATGTTATCATACCACGACCTCTTCCTGCCTTCCCCCAACTTGTCACGCTCAGGTTGCACAGCTATGGGGATGGCCTTCTCACAGCGCTCGAACTACTTGCCTCATTGGAGGCGATGCCCACGTTGGAAGATGTGGACCTTCGTCTGCTACCAAAGGCCCCAGGCACTGCATCCTTGGCCCCCGCTCAGCACAAGCCCATAAGCCTGCCCAAGCTTAAGACTTTCGAGATCCACACCATCAATCTGGATGCCATCTATATTGTCAATACTATACGCTACCCCCCGGACGCCTCAATCATCATTACCTGTAGAGAATCCCACTTTACGGAGACAACCATTGAAGCAGCCGCGAATATTTGCTCGAGGCTGCGCAACTATCCAACTCCCATTTCTTGTGCCTATTTCCAGTATCATGACTACGCAATCAATTTGATAATTGGTTGGATCCGTTTTACGCCTCCACTCCACGTTTGCCTTTGCACGGATACTTCTCCCGGTCTTTCAGGGATCCTCCTGGGACGACTGTGTGCGGTATTACCTTGGGAGTCCATCGAGACGGTGACGATCGAGTTGAAAGGATGGCCAGAGACGTGGGCAGAGGTTGTGATGCTGTGGAATGGGGTGAGGGTAGTGGATGTGCCTGCGCTCAGTCCCTCCCTTCAGTCCAAGCTCTTTGAGGGACTACGTGATTTACCCAAGCTCGAACAGCTGAGACTCTGGCGGTGTGAAAGCATTAGCATTCCAGCACTGGTTGACATGTTACACCACCGACAGGCTTGTGGGCTGCCTCTTCCTCGGCTCTTTAATGACGGACAAGAAGTCAATATCGAGCCTCCTAGAACGCCTGCCGCCGAGGCAACTAGCCATCAATCTCTTGAAGACGAATCTGAGTCTGAGTCGGAGGTCGGATGCTTCTCTTCCTCTGCCTACTGTTTTTGGCGATGAAATTTATCTCCTCGTTGCTTCAGAGGCTCACTAGCGTAGTCCGCCACGTTCCCCATTTCAGAGTGTTAATTCACTACAGTATGAACCCATCGTAGGTTAGCTATACAGCTTAGTGCTTCTTGAACCAGCTTCTCGGTATCCACGTCCACGTCATGTTGAGATAATTAGAGAGATATTTAGAAACAACATTTATGAAATGGTTGGTATTACATGGCTCGCAAAAAAAGTAACGCTACATAAACAAGGAATTCATGCGAGATCAAGCCAACTTGTAGTAGTGTGTAGTGCTCGGAGGACGATGTACATTGGTGGCCATACAGTCCGAACGAGTAAAGATACGGGTACGCGATGCGATATTTCGCTTTATGTAATGATAAAAAATACAAGGGGGGGTGCTTTGATATTCATATGTGCTGAAGAGAAACAGATACATGGAGGAATAGGCACGGAGCAGTACCAAGGAAGATGTGAGTAACCGAGGGTGATACATCCGAGTCGACGCCATGGGTTCGAACTCTCACATGGTGTGTGGGTAGAGTTCATGTGCCAATGGGCCTGGTAGAACACGCACAGTCAACAAGGAGTGGCAACAGAGAGAGAAGGGCACAGACTCATGGGAGTGGAGGACGCAGATCGGTTCACTGGGTGAGCCACAACTGGCGACGCAGTTTCCGTTTTCACTGCTCGCTCTAGGATCTTATAAGCGATGGATTGAGGGGTCTGATTTGACCAAGTGGAACGCAGAGACGCGTTTGGCTGGAAGGACATTGTCTCCTTTTCCTTCCCCTTTCCTTTTCCGTTCGCGCTGGGAACCGGCTCTGTGATACTCTCCAAAGCCACCTGTGGAATGGCGAGCTTCCCGCAAGATTGGTCAATATCATAAACGTTGCGTCCGTCACTAGCCACCACTTTATACGTGAAACCATCCTCACAACGGAGGATTTTAGCAACTGTGCCTTCTACGATCAACGAAACGTGGTCGCCACACCGGAGAAGCGGGGATTCTGGACGCGGTGGAGCATTGTCCAAAACGTGCTTTTCTTCCGACGCTTTGGAAGGTGGGTAGTAGAGATATTCGAGGGGGACTGCGGTGGAGGTGGACGCCGGGGACCAAGATGCCAGTCGTGAGTGGGCGCTGTGATCCCAGCTAGTGAGGTCCACCCCGGGGGTGTTGAAATCATCTCGACGATGGCGGTCCATTCAATAAGGTGCTTAGAGAACTGAGCGAGTGGGTTGACAAGGAGCGTAGAGTTGAGAATGTAAACCGTAAGGTCAGAAACAGCGTCCTGAGTACAACGGAGGCTCTTTAAGCTTTAATACCCGTGGCGAAATTATGTTGGGGTCACGCCGAAGCAGTAGCGGTGAGAGACCGACAAAAGGACGGCTTGGACCTTTGGTCGCTGGGAAGGCCTGTGCTTCATTGGCACGCCACAGACGAGTCTGGAGGCCACTCAGACGGATTGCTTTATTTGGAGAACAGAACGCGATCACCGGCGGAAAACCAAGGAAAAGAATGTGACGGCTGCTGGTACTGATGGTCCCTGCTTGTATTGCCCACATAGCGAGGCCCACGGTGGCCAAAACCTGGTCCAAGTGCATGCAATGCTGAGAAGCAGAGACCGTGCTCTGTAGCAGGGCGTACCACGAGGAGATGTCGCTTCGAGCCATTGGAGTTGGGATCCATTCAAAGATTTGAAAGAAAGGCCGAATCGAGAGTCGACGTCGCTGGAAGGAGTAGCCGCCCAGAAAGCATAACAGTAGGCCACATTTCGGCTAGCAGCCCATCCAACAAGCATAATAGAGCACGATAGCGTAAAAGTGATAAAATCCGAAAGGCTTCTGAAGGTCGGTCGTTTCCAGAAACAACTTAAGTTCGAATTTCCGGCAGTTCGGCAGTCCGTCCGTCCGTTCTCCGCCAGAAGTCCGAGCCGGCAATGTCCCGGCAGTCTATTCAAGATTTATTTCGCGGGCAAGTTCGCTTTCGACAAATTTCCATTACTGTAGCTATGTAGTGGCCTTGATGAGGTTGAATGCAATAGGCTGTAAATAATATCATACGGTCCCAGGGAGGAAAATTCTTGAGTCCAGACACTCTGACAAGCGCCCAAGTGCTCTAATAGGGGTCCTCCGCGTCGGAGGCTGACATATTGCTAGTAAATGCCTCATTTGACAGGCATCCAGAGTTATTTGGGTGTGATTTACAAGGCAGATAGCCTTATACGAAGTTGTATAAGAGGGTCGTACTCCAAATGGTCATTGAGTGAACACTTTTTTACGTGCTTGCTATGACCCCTGATGCATGTGATGAGCAGGTGGACGGACGGACGGACGGACGGACAGGCGGAAATTCGAATATAAGGTGGTCCTCGTCGTTTCACCGTCTCACCGTGACTGACAAAAAGGTTCAATTGATATTTGGCGCCCATGACCAGCGCTTCAAGCGCTCTTCAGCTGCTTTCCACCTCGACTCGGACAACGTGCACATTGCACTCACATCCGCTGGACTAATCACTAATGTAGGCACAGCCAGATTGTTTTCATTACCAGCTGCTCACTAGTGCTCAGTGCCACTTCCTTCCTTCAAATGGCTGCTCACATCCGCTGGACCGTCTCCATCGAAGAACTGCCTCCCGAACTTCTCGTCCATATTTTTCATCTCGTCCGAGATGCATCCTTGCACGATTCTCTCAATAACCGGCCAAACAGAGCATTTGATCTCGACTGGATCAAAGTGTCATTTGTGTCTCATAGATGGCGACAGCTGGCCATTGGAGCACCGTCCTTATGGGCCCATATCGATCTGACTATGCCACATGTTGCTGCAGAAATGTTACGAAGATCGCAAACGGCTCCCCTTCATTTGCATACCTGCTGTCACCTCGTTCCCTCA
This sequence comes from Pleurotus giganteus, assembly GCA_032158425.1. Lineage (NCBI taxonomy): Eukaryota > Fungi > Basidiomycota > Agaricomycetes > Agaricales > Pleurotaceae > Pleurotus > Pleurotus giganteus. The sequence goes on along the minus strand of JAPEHR010000009.1, from coordinate 1,938,103 downwards.
TCCCCTGAAGCTCGTAAGCCAATTTGGCCCATCGCCCGACCCCATATCTCTAGAGCCAAAGAGCTGGATCTACGAGATGTAGACTCTACCGAACTTGAACTGTTTACCCAGAATGTAGATGGCCCAGCACCTATGCTCGAATCGATTCTCATCCACAGCCCTCAACTCTGTTCTCTCACTCCGTTTCTCAAGATGAAAATGCCCTCACTGCGTGTCCTAAACCTAAAAAATATCATCATTCCACGTCCTCTACCTACCTTCCCCCAGCTTATCACACTCAGGTTACGCAGCCATAGGGATGGCCTTCTGACGGCACTCGAAATTCTCACCTCGCTGGAGCTGATGCCAATGTTGGAAAATGTGGAACTTTTTCGAGCGGTGTTACCAATGGCTCCAGCCCCTGCTTCCTCATCCCTCGCTCAACACAAGCCTGTAAACCTCCCCAAACTTAAGAGTTTCACGATCAACACCGCCAATCTCGACGCTCTTTATATCGTCAATGCTATAAGCTACCCCACCGAGGCCGCCATCAGGATTATTTGTGGTAAATCCCACTTAACGGAGACTTCGATTGAAGCAGCCGTGAATATTTGCTCGAGGCTACGCAACCATCCATTTCCCGTTTCTGCTGCCTCTATCCACTATCGCACCTTCGCAATCAATTTGGAAACTGAGACTGTCTACAACACAGTACCGCTATGCCTTCGCCTTATCCAGGTTACTTCATCGGGTCCTCTAGGGATCCTCCTGAGGCGACTGTGCAAGGTGTTGCCTTGGAAATCCATCGAGAAGGTGACGACTGACTTCGCTGCGTGGCCTGAGTCATGGGCAGAGGTGGTGGCACTGTGGAGCGGAGTGAGGGTAGTGGAAGCACATTCACAGGATCCCTACCTTCAAAGTTGCTTCCTCGAAGGACTACATGATGGCATACCTAATTTTGCAACGCTGGACCTTTGGGAAGGTGGCATCGAGCATAGCATTCCGTCGCTGCTTGACATGCTACACCATCGCCAGGCTTGTGGGCTACCTGTTCCCCGACTCCTCTACGAAGAAGAAGAAGTTAGTATCGACGAGCTTATTACCAGGACGATTCCACCTTGATATATATCTTGAAGGCAGATCTGAGTCAGGAGTGCGTCTCTTCCTCTACGCCTGTCTTTGGCTATGCAAGATTCGCTGGGCCATTCAGGCTATTATGGCTTCTTCCTAGTTCGGAATTCCATTCCTGTACATCTCCTTCCTTCCCTCGTTACCGCTCATACATACATACTGGCAAGTTTCGTCATCCGTCAGCTGAATATTGTGACCATCTATATACAAACCCGTCAGTCAGATAGTATCGTACGTTGTTGTTTCCACCCGTTGTATCATACGTCCAAACTTCCAGACAGTCAGATATGTACCTTCAAAATAGAGCACAAGTACAACAAGTACAGATAACTACTGCATCGCAAGCCGTACATTTCAAGGGTTGTTCTACTACGGCATCACCAACGGATAACTTGCTTCTATAAAGTTCACACAGGTGAACTTTTCAATTCGGTTTATGGTCGATTCCGTAGGCTTGAATCGCGAATCAAGGAGCAGATGAGGGTTACGCATTCCGGAGGCTCTGCGGTCGCGGAGGAATTCTATGAGTAGTGGAATGAAGGCTTGATCAGATTCGACGGAGCAGTCCTCAATGACGAGAGCCTCCAGCTTCGGAGCAATCCCATCGAACCCACTGATAAATGCTGGTAAGGCGGTCGAAGAAGTTTGGAGCACGACCTCGTCCAGCGCCGGAAAGAGCGCAAGGAGATTCGACCATTGGGCAGGGCATCCCTTCGAGCGTATCGTCAATGACTCAATAGTCGATGGCATGGCTTGGCAAAGCCGTTCGAGGACCCCTTCCGTCCCAATTGGTGAACGAACACCGTAAAGGCATATGGACAGTGTCTCATTCGCATGGTCATCCGCTGTGCCTATTGAGACCATCTCCAGGGGTCCGGATGTGGATAAACGGATCACCCCCTGCGTGGCGGGGAGTTTGCGCTCCCGTGTTCGCGAACAGATGTCGAGGATGCGCTGGAGCATGTCTCCAGTGACGTTGGAGGATCCGTTGGATCGCAGGTTGACACGGGCTGATGAAGGGTAGCGCAAGGCGCTAACGATGAAGGCCGTGTCCAAGTGAACATCCCAGATCTTGATGGACCTCAAATTTGCAAGTTCCACCCTCTTCGGTTGAGCGAGGTAGAGAAATGCAGTGTTTCCTGGAGACACGATATTGGCTAGGTCCACATACTCCAACGCTGGCATAGCCTCAAGCGATTCAAGGGCTTCTGGAACCGTCCATAGGCAATTTCCACCAGGAAGTATGGAGAGTGTGAGTGAGACAAGACGAGGAAAATCGAGTAGAGGGTGGGGAATGGTACAGTTTTGGAGGTCAATTGTGCGAAGGGACGGCATTTCTCGTCGAAAGAACTCGGAGAGAGGGATATAGAGGGTTTTGGAAGTGCCCTGGATGCGAAGAGTTTCGAGAAGAGGCAGGGGTGCATCGACGTTCTTCGTGAGGAATTCGATTTCCTTTGGGATGATGCCGGGTAGGTTGAGCTGCTGTACTCGAGACAGCTGGGGTTCGGTAATGGGCCACATAGGTTGGCGAGGATTCAACGGCGATGTAGATACTCGAGCATGGAAGCGGAGCGGAGCAGATTGTGATCTACTCAGCATCTCAATCGCAACTTTAGGTCGCCTCAATTCGACGTCGCTCCACAAAGTAGGTGAGTTATTAGCCAACTCTCGCCACCCGCGGCAAACTTGAGCTACCCTGACCCAAGTGAGATCCATTTCTTCACCGCAATCTGAGCTGAGGAATTGTCGCAAGCAGGCGAGCTTCACGAGGTGGAAGATATGTATAAGAAGTTCTGGGGGCAACTCGTCGATGGGCAAGGTCCACCGTATGGGTGCGTTGCGACGCTTGCGCTTCTTGATGCTCTTGCGGGCGGGCATATTGTGTCCTTCTGCGACTGAATATGATAGTAGAGCGAAAGAAAATTGAGATTGAGCCCAAGCTTGAGCTTATTGCAAATTGGTTCGGAAGATACCAGAACTAAGGGGATAAAGTCAGGGGTTGCCACGCTTGAACTTGGGGCGACATTCATACCTATCATGAACACTGAGGGAGCCGGAAATGCTATAAACATACTGGCTATAGAAGATCCACCGTTGTAAGCCTTGTAAGTTCGGCCCAAATTGCACTTTCTGTTGAAAACACTCCCGGGGCATGGCCAGTGTCTACCATTGCAAGGCGAAGTCGAGGAAGGGATAGCCCAGAAGCCTTGCGGTGGCGCAGCATATCAACAAGCATCGACAGCTGTAGCTGAGCACCAGGTTCCGATTCTTGTGCACTCCACCGGAGGACCAGCTCTTTGAGCGTAGGTAAACTGTCATGAAGCCTGGGGACGAAGTTGGGGCAAAGGGCAGATTTGCGTGCAAATACGCCTAGTTCTTCTATCCCATCCCACAGTCCTACCAATCTTGTACACACTCCATATGTCAGTGCATCAACCGCTACTTTCGTGATGGAGTCCCAAGGCAAGCTGTTGCACAGGCGTCTCGCAACGATCTCTACAACATCTTGTGAGGGAAGCCAGCAAAGGACAAGGGAGAGGGCCATTGTGTTATTCGAGTCGGTGTAAATGCGAATTTCATGGGAATTACAAACGATAGAGACGAGATCAATGGACACCTGGCGATGACGGAGCCTCGAGCAAATATGAATGGCGGCTTCGATCATAGCCTCCGTGAAGCTGAAAGCAGAGCAATCAATGGCAATGGTGGCCTCCGAAGGATAGCGTAAGTCGCTGACGACGAAAATCGAGCTGAGGTGTTCACTTTGAATGGAGAAAAATCTGAGTTTCGGAAGGTGTACTGGCGTCTGCTGAGGGCTCGCAGTCCCCTCAAACGGGGACACCGCATCCACAATATCCACATGTTCTAACATTGGCATCGCCTCTAACGACGCAAGGGTCTCGAGCACCGTCAGAAGGTGGTATGAAGGGTAACGGCGTCCGCGCAAAGCGAGAGAGACGAGCCGAGCAAAGGCGGGGAGAGGTCGCGGAATGAGGCAGCTATCGATCCTGAGGACACGAAGTGAGGGCATTTTTCGCTCCAAAAATTTTGCGAGAGAAAGGGGGAGGTACGGAGTGTTGCGAATGAGAATGGACTCGAGTAGTGATGCCGGGACATCTAGATTCTGGGTGAGGAGTTCAATTTCGCTAGAGTCGACGGTGGATAGATCCAGCGTGTGGACTCGGGAGATGTGACGTTCAACAGTAAGCCACACTGATTTGCGATCTTCAAACGAGGATACAATGGGAGAATGGTCAGTAAATAGGCGAAGGGGAGCTGTCTGCGACCTCCGCAGCATTTCCATGGCAACGGCTGGATTGATAATATCAATGTAAGACCATAAAGATGGAGTCCCAATGGCCAACTCTCGCCATCGACGCGAAACGAAAGACAGCTTGATCCAGGCGAGTTTGAGCGATCTGGCTGATTGACCTCTCCCGAACTCTCTGACAAGATGAAAAATATGGATGAGGAGTTCAGGAGGCAATTCTTCAACGGATACGGTCCAACGTACGTCCATGATGGAGAACTGATGCGCAGACAAAAGTCGGTGGGTGCTGTGAAGTTCGACGACGGCGCCTATTCCTTTGGTTCCGAATTCAGGGGCACACTTAGGGGTCTCTGATTAAATTCTTCCCACGGCTCGGGCTTGGTCTCAACGGCCTTCAACGGCCTTTCGAACGCAGCGGTCATGTTCCACGGCGCGTTCCCTCGGTCGAGTGTCTTGGTTCTCGGCTCGCAGCAAATCCATTCTCTTCTTCCTTCGACTCTCATCTCTCAGGCTGAATCTCTCCTGGATAGCCACCGAATCCAGGATGCCATTGATCTGGCTGACCAGCGACGTCGAAAGTTGCAGGAATCTATCACGGTGGACGAAGATGAGGTGCGCTTCGTCTCTTCATTGCTCTGAATGTAGCTCATTAAATGAGCTAGTCTGATGAACTCCGTTATGTGTACCAACGAATTGGTTTTCAATGCTTCGCCGAGACCATGTTCGAGGATGCTGGAAACAATTTCCTGAACGGAGACTTGGATCCTCGTTTACTAGTCAGTTACTACCCCGAACTGCGCGGAAATTTGTTCAGCGGCGAAGACGCACTGGATGTTTTCTCTGGCGTAGCAGAGAGGATGCCACCTGAGCTCTCAGTTGACGACATCAGTGAGTAGTGTGTTTGCACCCTTTTAAACGCCTTCCAGATTGTATCACACCCGCCTGCCTCCCACTCACGTTTTCTGTGTTTTGGGACTAATGGTAGTTGTCATGAACCTAGTCAGGAACTATTCTCCTCATCTCGCACCGAACACGCGATCAGCCCCTCCAACTGTCGAGCTACGCAAGATTCTTAATATGACGGCTCGCGACATGCTCCTTTCTTTCCTGCGCAAATGTCGGACAAAACGAGTTACGGATGAGGAATCAGGCATTCCAACGAAGGAGGTCGTCAATGTCACCGTAGACACAGTTCTGGCTAAACTATACGCCTCGGATGGTCGAAGGGATGACCTCCATGCCCTCCTCCAGAGCACAAACTACGTCGCTTTAGAAGAGGTGGAGCAGTTATTCCGTGAAACTGGGCGTTATGGTGCTCTGTGCTTGATATTCAAATCTCGGAATGACACCAACAGCTTGTTGGACATCTGGTCAAAGTAAGTGCGACGGCTTGGGCGCACGTCACTCTTCTAATACCTTCTAGGCTTGTGGAAGGGACATTCTATGACGACAACGTCCAAGATCCCCTTTCGCAGATGATATCGTTACTCATGGAAAAGCGAGATCGGTCTTTGATACAGAAATGGGGCGTCTGGTTGACTAAACGTGATCCTGAGCGCGGACTGGAAGTAAGTGATTGTCTTCAATGTTGATCGAGCTTGAATTGACTCGGAAAATCAAGTTGCTCAAGACTCTCAACACTGGTAAGCGCAGGGACCGGCCAGAAGAAGACCTTGCCATCCTTCAGCAGCTTCGGGCGGCCAACCCTGTTGCAGCTGCGCAATACCTTGAATACCTGGTTCTTGTTCGAAACAATAATGTAGGCCGCTTTGTCTCAGAACTCGGATGGTCACTTACCGCCTTGTTAGACCCCATCCTTCCACGACGAGTTCGCTGCATCATGTGTCGAAAAGCTAACCTCATCTCTGTCTGACGATTCAGTGTCTAAACTCTGGCGTGCTAAAGGTATATATCTTGCCTTCAACCTTTTAACCAACGCTTATGTCTTCCTTAGCCGCCTCATATGCTTCATCCAGTCGTAATGACTCCTCTTTCCTGTCGTACTTTGCGTCAACGACGCCGGAGTCGGACCACAAGCGAATACGACTCAAAGCTGTCACCTTCCTACAAGCCTCTCCGTTTTATGATCCCAACCTTGTCAAGACGCAACTGCTTCCGCAAGCAAAGCTCCTATGCCCTGAGTTAGCCATTGTGGAGGGGAAGGTACGCCTGCATTCTCTGTCCCTTCGTTGTCAATTGTACTTATGTTGGATAGCTTGGTAACCACCGCGCGGCTTTGCAAATGTTGGCGAACGAAATGCGGGACGATGTGTCTGCTGAAGCATACTGTGCTCTCGGCGGTCAAGTCGTGCCGCCTAAACTGTTACGGTCGTTAGCTGAAAAGGCAGGCATCCTTCAGTGGAATACCCTGCCGCCGGTTACTGCCCCTCCAATATCACGGCAGAACACCAGTGTAAGCAGCGAGCTCAAGGCCGAACTTCTGAAGTTACTCCTTGAGGTTTACATGATGGACGAGTGAGGATATTCTTGCGTTGCTTCCTTGGTAATTGACTTGAATGTGCTTGTTTGTAGTGCCGGACCCGCCAACCGAGCTGCCAGACTGCTGAATGCTCAAGCAGGCAGCCTCGATGTTGTGGATGTAAGTTGTTCCGTCTGCTGTCTTTCTTTATGCATCCTAACACTGGTTTAGGTCATATCGCTCATACCTCCACATTGGCCTCTCAGCTCGATGTCTTCATTCTTGACTCGTTCACTACGGAGGACGCTTCATGATGTCCAGGAAGGTCAAATCGTTAAGATGATAAGCTCTGGTCAAAATCTCGAGGTAAATACGCTTCCTTGTCCTAAGCTTGCCCTCAGTTGACGCCGACTAGGTCAAGGACCGGACGTGGAGTATTCTTAGGGAACAAGGGGCAATGATTGAAGAAGCCGCTGCAGAAGACGAGGGTGGTACTTCCTATGATGAAAAATCATCTCTGGCGGAAAAAATTGCGTTGCAATACCAGTCTTCGGACAAACCCAAGACGCATGAAATTCATGTCAATGGTACTCATTCTGACGAACTTGGTCACAATATCAATTCGGACTCTACACGGACATCTGGCCATAGTTAACACTCCCTTCCGGCCATCCTTCTTGTTTTCCTTCATTCCCTACATTTGTTCTTGTCCTATATCTATGGTTGACTTCGGGGACTCTCATTGTACATCGCTGGACCATCCATGCAACATCTTATTCACGCATGCATAATTTATTCGTATACTTAGGCTTTTTGTCGTCGCCTAATCCACAATTTTATGCTACTGGTTCAGGCTTCTTAGTTACCTGTTCACGACTTCACCTTCCTTTAGCGTCCTGCCTCTCAATTGGAACATCGAACTAGTCCGGGCGGCGAAAATACAGTCAGTCTGACGGAGATGCCAGCACGCTAGTCCACGTTGGTATCCATAACGCGTTACGCTGGGGTGCGAATCAGCCGACCGCTCTTCTAGCAGCCGACCGCTATGAAAACTTTAATCCGAGGATAGGTCGTTTACAAGTCGAGCCATCGCGTACGTATATGTGTGATTGTCGCTTTGGAAAATCTCCGCACGACGGTGAGAGATCTAGTTTAGTCACTAAGGACTTTCTAGCGACTTGGCCTGCTGTTGCCTACGTGTCCTTATCTCTCAAGAGCGATCTTCCGTGTGTCCTACGTTCACTTCACTGTACGTACGTCAGTTATTTGCATTTAATCGTCACATCATGGAACGTGCATACCAGAAACGTTTGTGGAACATTTGTCCGTGCGAAAGAGGCTGCGCCAAGTTCGTGGAGCATTTCAACATGTCGTAATGCAGGTTTGTCGATCCTTGCCGCGAACCTATTAGGAAGATGAAAGGATGTAATCGATGCCACCAGGCGACCGTTTCTAAGACATTCATCGCGAGCAGATCCTTAGAACATTGGTAATCCATGAACACAGCCGACGGGTTTCCGGTGGATACGGAGATGGCGATCTAAGCTCTTGGCTCGTCCCAAGACCCACTGGCGACAAAGATCTCTGACAGCCAGGTGGTCTTGACACTCCTCACTATCTCCGAGACGGAAGCGTGGTAGACCCAGCAACTGACGAGCATTGCAGTACTGTAGGAACCGGAGGTGGTTTCGAAGCTGTTCCGTCCGGCCGAATTACTGTTTCTGATATTTCAACTTCCCTGACCGAAGGTAAGGTCCTTTATTAACGACGCCTGGAATATTGTTCTCAGCGGGGAGTGCTAGCAAACCCATCCCGGAGCCGGATACTTACTCGTTGGATTCTGTTTCGCTTCGCTCAGACTGGGGACCACGCTGGAGGTAAACTTTGAGGTCCTGATGGTGACGCAGATCGCTGCCCTTCCCTGAGAAAACTATGCCTGAGGAACGAAGTCGTGTGACCATGGAAGCAGCGATGATCAAGGAAGCGGAGTGGAAGCGGCGACGTAGTAGGAATAGTAGCAAAAGATCTCGGTTACCATTTGCTTCATGGCCTTTGTTCGTCGCAGTCGTCGGTCGCCACGCAGAAACGATGACGACGAGTATGTTTTCTAGACACAATGGATGGTTGAGGTGGGTGGAGAAGTAAAGCCGCCTTGATGTGGCGTCGTTGTTGTTCTTCTATTTACATCGGCCTATGCAGCCAAACAATCCTCATGTCAGCCACCCAGCTTGACGGTCCCTGATTTGACCAGTTTCACGCTCTTGTATTTTACCACCACTTCTCTTCATCGCTCTACATTTACTATGGTGGGTCGCTTCATTCCTCAACGTCGCTGATGATGACGACGACTAACTCGACGTTGGTGGCAGTCTACCAACTGTAAACGCCGACTCATCAGGGACTTCAAGCGGTTGTCCTCTGACCCTCCAGGCGGGATCTCAGGTAGTCCTTGCCCGGACAACATCATGCTGTGGAATGCAGTCATATTCGGTCCTGGTGAGTGTTATTCCCCCATCGCGCGAGGTATAACCGACGATGCCACTTTGTAGCCGACACGCCGTTCGAGGACGGCACGTTCAAGCTTCTTCTCACTTTCGACGAATCATACCCCAATAAACCGCCCACAGTCAAGTTCATATCGCGCATGTTCCATCCAAACGTTTACGCCAATGGCGAATTGTGTCTGGATATTCTCCAGAACCGCTGGTCACCGACCTATGACGTCGCCGCCATCCTCACTTCCATACAAAGTCTCCTCCATGATCCAAATCCAAACAGCCCAGCAAACGCTGAAGCTGCGCAGCTGTATCGGGAGAATATGAAGGAGTATGTGCGGCGGGTGAAGGCGACCGTAGAAGAGAGTTGGTTGGATCCCGATGAGAAGATCCAGTCAGACGATCAGGACAGTTCGCAGTGATCTTCTAATTCCATTGTGCATCGGTCGCCTTATCATCTTTGTAATTTGGGGGATTTTATTCAGACAATTTGTATCTTCGCCACTAATGTTCATACCCTACACCCTAGTCGCCTCGTGGGTTTCTTGTTCACATCACCCGGTTGTGATTCCAGGGACCGCTGTGCCTACATACTGCAGCGCTTAGGGGCCATGGCGTCGTTGCATATGGGTCTCAGCATATGGGTCTCGCACTGTGGCGAGGCTGTATAATCATGGGCCAGTCAGATTATACAACCAGCCTCGTTAATTTCGCGCCGCTCGCCAGGCTTTGAACGCACTTACCAATCAGCTAGTAAGCTCGTCTAGGCATAATCGGACTTGGTGTCCGCTAGGGCGTTCCAAAGAACATGAACACAACCTATTGAGAAGGGGCACTTGTTCGCCTCTTTACGTCGGATTCGTCCAGCTTAGTGGTTACGGGACATGCGGCTTTGGCGGGCGCCCCTATTGGGTGCGTGTCCCGGGACACGGTGGCTGTGATGTACCCCCGGGGACCGTTGTGGAAAAGCGTCGGTCGTCGTCGTCGACGTTCCCCCAGGTGCAGATAGGGGGAGTTCACACCGGAGACTAGCGAGATCACGTAGTTACGCTAGCCGAGTCTTGTACATAATATTTGTGAGCGATCTAAGCGAGCTGTTAGCAGATAAGATGGAGAACAATGAGCGCCCTGCCGAAAAAATAATATTTACGTGTAAGCCATGTCCCATGGTGCACTAAGCCACTTATTTTCCACGGGACATGCTTGGCGGCCAGTATGCACTCAGTCTAAGCGAGACCGAGCATGTCCCACAAAGTCTTAAGTGCAAGATAGATCCCTGGGACACAGGGTAGGGATTTGCTCCCCCCTGGATAGTGTGTGCCCACCATATTCTCTACCTCCTGGGGTGTGTGCTCATCCTCACACTCTGAAACTCAGGAATAGAGTACAGTAAATTACGAAGACTATGCACAATTTTTTTTTACCACTGCCCGAGCCCATTCGCCCTCCCTACGCCCTCTCGCGCGCCGCTGGCCGACTTGCCTTTCCCGTTATGGTATCCAGGGTCTCGGTCCGGCTAGTTGCGCAGCGTGTCCCGGCGCGATCTAAGGGTTGCTGAAGAGCTACAGGGGGTATTTTAACTTGCTCGGACATCTCGGGATCAGTCTGCCGAATATTTCCCTATTCCCTATCTAACCCCTAATCGTGATCAAGAATTGTACCGCGGCGAGTGCGCATAGCGAAGGACGAGAAATGCGGACGTGGCGCACCAGCACCCAGTGGCTCAGACTCAGGAGTTTTGGGCTTTGGAGATATCGTCTAGGGTAACGTTCAACCAGTCTTGAGTGAAAACGGAATCCCCGATCATAAACGTTAGATCCACAGCTCGAAGTAATAACGTCAAGGAGCATACCACTAAATCCCATTATATCACCGTATGTCTTGGACCATTTCTCACATATCGCGACCTCGTCTTCAATGAGACGATCCTTTGCAATTGCCGAGATGAGTTCATGGACTAGAAGAGATATCCAGTCATTCAAGTTGAGCCAATTTCGGGTGTGTCATACCTTCTTCCTTGGATGTCGCTAAAGCATCCCACTGCTTTTCCATCCTGACTTTGAAGTCAAGTTTATCTATCACCTCGAAGAGGTCCTTCCATTCAGCATTGTCGGGAGACGCGGTATCGGCCACCGGTTCGTCGGTGGGGGATGACATGTTGTTATCAGGGAAGGATATAAAATCCATTAAGACAAGTTATTCGGGGAGGAGGAGATGAGGGTATTGGAATTAGTGCAGAGACCGACGCGACAGAAGTAGTTGGGGACAGTCTATCAGGTGACTTCAGCAGCGAGCCACAACCGGCTGACGCAGGCCACTTGAGCTTTGTATCGGTTGCCGCTTGCTGCCACAAAAACAATGATACTTAGCCGCGGGACGTCAGTATAACACGGACAAAGTTGAACTCACGAGAATATTAGAATTGACGAGCATCAACTCAGTGGACAAAACGGGCAGCTCGGCTTGGAGGAGGACATCGTGGGCAACCGTAGGGAAGAGTCGTACAAGTAGTAAGCCCTGGTCCCTTCCGTGGACGATCACGGAGCTAACGTCCTGACTAAGAGGCAAGGTAGATCCTTAATGGGTAGAACCGTGCTGGGGGTGGGTGTAGCGAGTCAAGCATAGTCGGACGCCCCGTCGTGTTCCCAAACAGGCGTAGAGGAAGCCTTGATCAAGGAAGGTGGCCTGAATCGGCGCCTCCCCCAGCTTCAGACAGAATCATGATCTTCAGTGATAGGAAACTAATCCAGATCCAGGGAGGCTAGCAAGCACGTTGGTTTGTATCATAGGCCGCTGATGAGATCAGTCGGCAGATTGGATTCCAGGTTCGTTTGGTTATTTCATTCGGAAGACAGAGCGGTAGAGTAGGCATGATTGAAGCGGGCAAACAAACGGACACGAAGTAGTGCAACCGCAGACCTAGCACTGTAAAGACAGTCGTATGGCGAACATAGCAGGCCCATGGCAGACTGAGTCTGGCCTAAAGACTCGGATATACAGGCCACAGTACAGGCAGAAACGGAGGTCTTGGAATGGGAGTAGTGAGCAACTTTTTGCACGAGGTGAAACAATCCCAGCCGCAAAGACGTCGTTGAACTCGAGAAGGTGAGGACATAAAAAAATGGGGTCGCTTGGAGAAGATGGCAGCAAAGCGCTGTCGTGCTGGACATAGCTGGCCGATTCTACTAGTAGTAGGGTAGGTTCTTCAAGAACATCAGCTTGACAATGGTAAATGTCATTGTCGTCGAATTGAATCAGAGGGTTGTCATTTAGGCGCCCGTCTCCTCCCTTGACGATGTGCGCTCGCATCAACTGCGCTCTATCCATCCAAGAATTGCCTTTAGAGGTTCTCGCCCACATTTTCTGCCTCGTTAGAGACGGATGTTTGAGGGAGTCTCTCAATCAGCGTTTTGACAGGGCGTTCGATCTTACGTGGATCAAGGTTTCCTTCGTTTGTCGACAGTGGCGAGAGCTGGCCCTTAGAACCCCCTCCTTATGGGCCGACATAGATCTCACCAACCCTTCCATTGCTGCAGAAATGCTGCAACGGTCGCAGGCTGCTCCCCTTCGCTTTCATACCGGCCGCCATCGGCTACACAATTCATCACTCGAAGATCGTAAACCCGGTTGGCTCACTGTTCAACGTCACATTTCTAGAGTTCAAGAGCTGGATATTCCTAGCATAGATTCTGGGGATCTTGAATTCCTTTCACAGAACGTAGACATCCCAGCACCGCTTCTCAAATCCATTCTCATCCGCAACATCCTCTCTTGGCAGCCGTGTTCCCTCGCAAGGTTTTTCCATCGTAAAATGCCCTCTCTTCGTGTCCTCACTATTGACAAATGCACCATCACGGTTCTTCAAACCCTTGCGTCGCTGGAGGCAATGCCAATGTTGGAATACGTGACGCTCATAGATGCGGTATTGCCAATTAGTGGTGATGCTGCGTCCCTCCTCCGACGCAAGCTGGTAGACCTTCCCAATCTCAAGTGTTTTTCGATCGAAAGCGACTATCTTGACCCAATGTTGATGGTCAGGGCTATTCGGTATCCTCTGTCAGCTGCCATCGATATCACTTGTCATGACTCCTCCTTCACGGAGGCTACGGTCGAGGCTACCATTCAAGTTTGAGACTTGGCTCCCTCCAAGATCCCATCTTTCTTACATCTATTCTCTATCGTCCCGACTCAATTCACCTTGATATACATATCATACCTAGGACCCATTCCAACACCACACCATTATCTCTTGTGCTCTACCGGGTATCTTCGTCCGGTCCTCCGGAGATGCTTCTGAGCCAGCTGTGTGAGGTACTGCCTTGGGACTTTGTTGAGAAGGTGTCGATCGACTGGACTACATGGCATGGATCATGGGCGGAGCTAGTGGCGTTGTGGAAGAGAGTGCCGCAAGTGGCTGCACGTGTGCAGGACCCCTCCCTTCTACCCGATTTCATCGAGGCACTTCGAGACGGTTTACCTAAACTTGATACGCTGATACTCTGGCGATGTAATATCAAATCTAGCATTCATTTGCTAGTTGGCATGCTTCGCCACCGCAAGGCTCTTGCGCTGCCTCTTCCTCGACTCTTCCTGGGCGCTGATGAATATACTAGTCTCGACGAACTCAAGGACCTCACCACCGTCTCTACAGCAGGTCTTCCCGCATTGGCTCCAAGGCGAAATTGAGTCAGAGTGGTGCGTCTCTACGAATATTGGTTTTAACAATATAATCACCACGTCGCTGCTTCACTGCTTCACAGATTTGTTAGCCGTGGCAAATTACCTCTAGGAATCTCCTTGCCCTTTATCTTTACATTTGTCGACTCGTGTTGCCCATCGGCTCATTGTATTTAGGGCTCCGAGAAAATACCAATAAATGTTATTATATTTAAATTATGTCTGATTATTATGATTAATTATGTCCTACTCTCATATTCTGACGTCAGCGCTAATTGTAGGTAAAATATAATATGTTATGATTATAATATATTACTTGATCCATAATATAATTGTAATCAGCGACTGAAGCGCCAAGGAGTTAAGCAGGTGCCACTGCGAAAGATTAGTTCTGTGATATGTAACAACTCACAAATTTGCAAGTCCGACTCAGACATAGCATGAGCGGAGCGTTAAATTTGCTTCGTTGACGAATGCGATCTCAACTTGCTTCGTCTTCACTCAAGGCTCAGATACATCCACAAAGATGAAACCGGACAAGGGTTGGGGATGGGGGGCTATGCCATTGGAACATATCTAGTATGGCGGAAGGTGCATGTCACACATTATACTTTGAGTTTGCTACTGACTTATCGCTGTTCAAGCACCTTTGAATCCCTAGCGCTACTCCCTATACTCTCCCGCATTGCACAAAGCACTCTAGCTGTGTTGGGCGTGAGTGTGGCATCGAAAGCCTGGCTTTTGTATCATGAGTCAGAATAATTATGATTAATTACGATTATATTACATTATTATTATGAGTTGATTACAATTTGATTAAATATACGGCCGTGGGACTTATTATATTACAGTTATAATAAATTTCTCAGATTTTCATATTATAATCATATTCTCGGAGCCCTAATTGTATTGTAGACGTTCAGTGACAGCTAGACGCCCTAGATTGGCGCTAAAGAGATTAGATCACTCTGCTGCTCTAGATAAGATCGTTGTCGACTTCAGCGTGTCATTTAGGCGCCCATACTGGCCCTTGACCCGAGCCAAACTCGAACGATGTGGGCTGTATCTATCCAAGCATTACCTCCAGAACTTCTCGCCCACATTTTCTGCCTCGTCAGAGATGCATCGTTGACGCAGTCTCTCAATCGGCGAGCTGACAGGGCGTTCGAGCTCACCTGGATCAAGGTTTCCTTCGTTTGTCGACAGTGGCGAGAGCTGGCCCTTAGAACCCCCTCCTTATGGGCCGACATAGATCTTACCAAGCCTCACGTTGCCGCAGAAATGCTGCGAAGGTCGCAAGCGGCCCCCCTTCGCTTTCATTCCTGCCGTGACTGGCTTCGAAATTCATCCCTTGAAGATCGTAAATCTGTTTGGCTCACTGTTGAGCGTCACATTCCTAGAATTCAAGAGTTGGACATTCCTGAGATCGACTCTGGGGATCTTGAATTCCTTACGCGGAATGTAGACATCCCAGCATCGCTTCTCGAATCACTTCTCATTCGCAGCACCGAGTTTTTGCACCCGTTTTCTGTCGCAAAATTTTTCCATCGTAAAATGCCCTCACTTCGTGTCCTATCTATCGAGAACTGCTTCATTCCGCGACCTCTGCCCACTTTCTCCCACCTTATCTCACTCACGCTGCACGGACTCGAAAATGGGGAAAGCCTACTGACGGCTCTTGAAGCCCTTGCCTCGTTGGAGGCGATGCCGATGTTGGAATACGTGACGCTCGTAGATGTGATGTTGCCGATTGGTGAAGATATTGCGTCCCTCGCTCAACGCAAAGTGGTAGACCTCCCGGCACTCAAGAATTTCTCGATTGAAAGTGACCATCTTGACCCTGTCTTGATCGTCAATACTTTACGGTACCCCCCGCGGGCCGCCATCTATATAACATGTTATGAATCCTCTTTCACGGAGGCTACCATCGAGGCTACCATTCATATTTGCTCGAGACTCCGCACCCTCCAAGTTCCCATCTTTTCTACATTCATTGTCTATGATCTCAACACCATTCAAATCGATATCACGGCGTCACTATCCCTTATCTTTCACCACGTTTCTTCGGCTGGTCCTCCTGGGATACTTCTGAGACAGCTGTGTGAGGTACTGCCTTGGGACTTTGTTGAGAAGGTGTCCATCGACTGGACTACATGGCATGGATCATGGGCGGAGCTAGTGGCGTTGTGGAAGAGAGTGCCACGAGTGGCTGCATGTGTGCAGGACCCCTCCCTTCTACCCGATTTCATCGAGGCACTTCGAGACGGTTTACCTAAACTTGATACGCTGACACTCCAGCAATGTAACGTCAAGTCTAGCATTCATTTGCTAGTTGGCATGCTTCGCCACCGCAAGGCTTGTGGGTTGCCTCTTCCTCGACTCTTCCTGGCCGCCGATGAAGAAGTCAGTTTCGACGAACTCAAGGACCTCACCACGGTAGATACTTCTCCACAGCCCCATTTCAGAAGACGGCTCGGGTCTGATCTTGATGTTACGTCTGAATTTGAAGTTGAATTTGAATCAGAGTAGTGCGCCAGATATTATTTTTAGCAATATAGTCACCACTTCACTGCTTCACAGATTTGTTATCTGTTTCAAATTGCTTCTAGGAGTCTCCTTGCCCTTTATCTTTACGTTTGTCGATTTGTGTTACCCACCGGCTCATGGTACTACTAGACGTTGGTGTAGACCTTGAAGATTGCCTGTCACACCTTAGACGCCCTATTGGCGCTAAAGAGATTAGATCAAGCCTCTGCTTGAGTTAAGATCGCTTCTTCGACTGTGACCACCACAGTCGCGCATCACCAATGTTGTCGACACCCGCGCTGGATGAAGATGTTCTATCACGCGTCCTGCAGTTCCTTTCATCTCCTAGAGACCTCCTCACCCTCGGCCTCTCGAGTAGGAAGCTTTTTTCCTTGGCGGAACCCGAACTTACCTATCGGACAATCCGATGTCGTCTAAACCATGATGCGGTTTGGGAGTACTTCATAGCGAATCCTGCAATGGCGGCTCGGGTTAGGGAGCTTGAAATTCTCAGAGAGAATCCGGGTTGTACTCCATTTCATTCAGAACGAGTGCCTTCTGAAGAGCTGTCTTCTTCGCCTGCACAAACCTCCACCGCCTCGCGAACCGAATTAGAGAAATCAGAGCGGTTGTTGATCCAGGCGCTTCATGTGATGGTAAACTTGGAAAGCTTTACCTGGGATCGCTGGGTGCCCGTCATCAACGCTGGTTGCGGAGACGAAGAAAATCCGGTCACTGAAGACATATGGACGGCCCTCAGAGATCACACGCAACTGAAGCAACTATCTGTCGTCGATCTCGGGCAGCGGGAGAGTATCGTGGATGAACCATACCCGATCTTTCGCAGCTCAGTTCGTCGTCCCGAATTTGGTGTATGCATTTGATTGACCCCAGCCCCAGATATTCACTCTTCGAAACTTGACGCATGTGAAACTCAAATTGTATTATTCCCCCTCTGACCCAGCGGAAGGCTCTCTCGACTCGGACGATGATGATGAAGACTCGATCGACCGAGGCGATTGGTCTCTTCACCCTGCTAGAGTGAATACTGCACGATTAAAGGAGTTTCTTCACGGCTGCCCTGGTTTGCAGGTGATTCCGACCTGCCTTTCCTCATCACTCGTTGACTTTCATCTAGGTTCTAGAACTGACAATCATCGATCGTCTCTTCTATTGGAATTACGATGGCATTCCTTACACGGATGCGACTTCGATATTCGAGGACGCTAATTGGCCATCGCTTCAGTCCTTGTATCTTTGGGACTTGACTGTCAACTCCCGAGTCATGTTTTCATTCCTTCTCCGACATCCTAATTTACTTTCTGTTGGAGCGGGTCTATCTTTGGACGAACGCGACCTCCCGAAGACACCTTTCATGTTCAGTGAGCTGACCCCCGAGTCCGACTTGAATTCGCAGCTTTTCCTTCCAAATATTCGCTCGTTAGACCTGAAGTCGGATGTCCTTGGGTCGATGAAGCAACTCATAACCTACCCGTGGTCGGTGCAAAGCTTGGAAGTCCTCACCCCATGGGATTGGGGAGCTCCCTCGCCCTTTATATCGCCTAATATACTATCTGCAATGGACGCCTGGTGTCATACCATTACAGTCCATCAACCCATCTTCAACTTCCGCGAAATGCCGCATTTGCGAAGTATTGTTCTCACCGATCTCCGGTTGTTTTCTCAACTCGAGAAACTTGCCGAGTTAACGCCTCAGCTCGAAGTTCTCCGCATCCGTACTGTTTCCATCCCCAATATTGTAAGTTTCATGTGACGCCCGTTCGTGTCACGGTGTTTATCGATCTTGTGATGAAGGATTTACATCCAAATCCGTATATGCTGTGGCTTCCTACACTATCCAAGTGGCCTCACTTGAAGGCGTTCGGTGGTGTCGCCCTCTGGTCTCCATCCTCAGGCGGCTTCCGCGATATACCGCAAGACATTTTACAAGAAGTCGCGCAGAAGTGCCCAAACCTTCGACAGCTGGGAGATTCCGTTGAAATTGTGCAGCAAAATGGTCATGTGGTATTGCAGGTAGCACAGCATATCCAGACGTGATCTGTCTGTCTTCGATACGAGTGCTGGCCGCTGCTAGTCCAGCGATCATACAACCTATAGGGGATCCCCTTGCAAACTGGATTACGATGGACAATAATAACAATGCACTTTCACTACCCTAAACTCAATTAATATGTGAAGGTCACCGTTGTAAGTTCCCAGAGACTATCTAGAACATCACCACCATCATCGTCAACATACGGATCAAGAGACAGCCACGCTATGGGGTTTCCGGAGGCAGCGCGTTGGCGGTACAACTTGAGGAGTGCCGAGGTACAATCATTCGATTTAAGGATTTTGTGCCAGTTTGTGATGTTGATCGCTTCGAGTTTCGGCACAACATCATCAATGTCTTCAATGAACCGCTGCAGAAGCATGGGATCGGCATCCTCGAATGTGAGCTCAACCAGCTGCGTCCAAGGTGGAAACAGATTTGGCCACAGAGGAGGAGGAATGTCGGAGCAGATGTCGACTCTGATAATGGAGGTAGAAGGAAAAGCGCCGCAAAGTCGATGTAGGACTCGTGCACAGTCCGCAATGTTGGTAATGTCCTCGAACTTCAAGCGCATTCGACCTTCATCCATTGCTGCACGTATGGATAATTCGCTATGGAGGGTTGAAAATTCGATGCTCAGGTGGCAGGTTGAGTTGTGCTTCTGAAAGCGAGAGCAAATGTCGGCGAAGCTTCGTAGACGAGTTTCCGTGAACTGTGGTACGACGTTGTAACATGTTATAGAAACGTGTGCCTTCAACGGGTAGCGCAGGGCACCTGCGACAAAGGGCAGGTCCAAATGGTCACCACCGAGGGAGAGAACATTGAGCTTGGGTAGTTTAACGGCCTTGCGCTGTACAAATTGAAGAGATAAATTGTCGCCAAGAGCGAAAGGGGCGAAAATATCTCTCAGTTCCAATCTTCTTAGTTCAGGCATGCCCTCCAATACTTCAAGGATTTGAATTGCAGTATATTGAAGAGGCGATTCAACGGCCCCGTAAAGGGTCAGCGCGACAAGGCCATGAAGAGGGGGGAAGGGAGACGGTAAAACACAGTTGCAAATGTGCAAGCGTCGAAGGGCAGGCATCTCTCGTTGGAAAAACCGAGCGACGGAGGTGGGCGGCGTTACTTCTCTACGGTCAATTATGCAGATTGTCGTGAGGAGGGGTGCGGGGACGTCCACATCCTTTGACAGGAGCTCGACTTCTTTGGAGTCGATGTTAGGTAAGTCAAGTGTTCGCAACCTCGACATCCGGGGTTCAGCAATGAGCCAAGCAGCTTCGCAGTCAGCGAAATGCAACAGTGAGTCTGAACGAGCGTAAAGGTGAATAGGGGCAGCTTGAGAGCGTTGCAGCATCTCGACGGCCAGCATTGGTTTGGTGATTTCGATGTGGTCCCATAGCGTTGCCGAGTTGATTGCAACCTTTCGCCATCTTTGAGAAACATGGGACACCCTGATCCAAGTGAAGTCCATCCTGTCGGCTAGCTCTTGTTCCTCCAAACAGGAATGTTTCACAA
Source organism: Pleurotus giganteus (assembly GCA_032158425.1). NCBI lineage: Eukaryota > Fungi > Basidiomycota > Agaricomycetes > Agaricales > Pleurotaceae > Pleurotus > Pleurotus giganteus. The sequence goes on along the minus strand of JAPEHR010000009.1, from coordinate 1,918,037 downwards.
AGTGGAAGATATACATGAGAAGTTCTGCGGGTAGCTTGTCGATAGAGATGGTCCACTGGATGTGTGGGATGCTATACTTGCGTGGTCGAGTATCATGGATTGGGCGCCGCCGTAGCACGGTGTAATTCATGAGAGCTGTAAGAGGCAAGGGGTCTACGAAAGGAGGTGTCGCCTTTCAAGGTAGCCAGCACGTGAATGCACAGGGGTAACGACAACCAAGGACTCTCACAGACAGTAGTGCTGAAAAGCATCGCAATTGCATACACTTCAAGGATCGTACTACCATAGCATCAGTAAAGAACTAGGTGAATCAGCAAAGTACACGCTCGTAAATTCTTCAAGTTCGTCTATGGTTGATTCTTTAGGTTTCCACCGTTCCTCAAGGAATATATTGTGGAGTGGCGATTCAGCGTCCTCACGCTTGCGGAGGAAGTCGATGAGCAGCGGAATAAAGGTTGGGTCAGTGTCGATAGAGCGACCCTCGAAAACGAGACACGCGAGCTTCGGGACGACACCATCGAGCCCGCTGATAAACGCCGGGTAGGCCTTAGTAGATGTTTGGAGGGCGACCTCCTCCAGTGAGGGAAAGATGGCAAGTATGTCTCGCCATGTGGCAGGACATCCCTTTGAGCGCATCGTCAAGGAGTCAATGAACGGTGGGAGGGCTTTGCACAACCGTTTGAGGACGTCCTCCGGCCCGACCGGTGGATGGTTATCCAGGTTGTAAAGTGTTATACACACCGTCTCACCAACCTCCTCATCCTTCACAAAGACAGAGACACCCTTCTCGTCCAAGTGGATAGTCAGGGAGGTCATCCATTCCTCATCTGCTCTAGTTCGTGAGCAGATATCGAGGATGCATTGGAGACTCGCTTCCGTGTCAATGGAAGTCCAAGAACCTTGAATGGCGATATGGGCAGTTGACGGGTAGCACAAGGCATGGACAATGAAGGGTGTGTCCAAGTGGACATCATAGATCCGCAATGACATCAGATTCACAAGTCCCACCTTCTTCTGCTGCAGACGTTCAAGGTACGCGGTGTCTTCTGGCGGGATCGGCGAGATAATATTGACCAGTTCTGCATGTTCCAAAGACGGCATGGCCTCTAATGATGCAAGGGTCTCCAGGACCGTCCAAATGCAAGGTCCACCCGAGGATGCATAAAGCGTGAGTGAAACGAGACGAGGAAGATGGGGCAAATGCCGTGGTAAGAAACATTTGTGCATGTCAATGGTGCGAAGCGCTGGCATTTCTCGTTGGAAGAATTTGAAGAGAGGGACATATTCCCGACTAGAAGAGCCGTGGATGCGAAGAGTCTCGAGAAGAGGCAGGGGGGTATCTAGGTTTTTCGTGAGGAGCTTTAGCTCCCTTTTGGCAACCCCGGGAAGGTCGAGCTCTCGTACTCTGGACAATTGGGGCTCTGCGACGAGCCACACGGGTTTGCGCGCTTGAAACGACGACGAGGAGAGTTTGCGAGTATGCAAGCGAAGCGGGGCGGACTGAGACCTGCTCAGCATTTCAATCGCGGCTTCCGGCTGGGTAAGCTCGATGGTGCTCCATAGTGTAGGTGAGCTGAGCGCCAACTCGCGCCACTTCTGGCAGACTTGCGCTACCCTGACCCAAGTGAGATCCATCCGTTCATCCCAGTCCCAGTCGAAGAAGAGTTTCAAGTAGGAAAGCTTCACGATATGGAAGATATGCACGAGGAGCTCTGACGGCAACGCGTTGATGGATATCGTCCACCGAATGGGGACATTGCGACGCGTTTTCTTCTTCTTACGGCTCCGGTGGACGGGCATGTCGCGTCCTCTTATGCTTCCGTCACGGTTGTTTCTCGAGCAGCGTGCAGCTTTTATGTTGATGTGACCACCGATTCGGAAGACAGGATTCGACGCGTACGGTGGTGGATGGAAATAAACAGTTACGAAATCAGTACGAGCGCTTGACACGCCAAGCCAAGCGCTCAAGCGCTCAGGCCCAGGGGCCAATAACAGTCATAGGATTCATTTGCAGTCTGTAGGTGCCAAGGTACGCAAGGTGTACGTGGTGGGTGGGCAGGGTAGAAGGAATACTTAGATGAAGATACATAGGTCACAATCGATTACAGGACTCGCGAAGACAGAATGAGTAATGCAATGTGTACACGTTACTACCATGACATCAGTGAAGAACTGTCCGCATTGGTAAGGAGCACGTTTGTTAATTCTCCGAGTTGGCGGAGGGTTGCTTTCTTACGCTTCCATCGTTCATCAAGCGATACGTAGGCAATGGGCGATTCAGAGGATTTGCGCTTGCGAAGGAAGTCGACGAGTAGCGGAATAAAGGTCTGATCAGCTTCGATGGAGCGACCTTCAATAATGAGAGTCGAGAGATATGGGACGACTCCATCAAGCCCATCGATAAACGTTGGGTAGGCGCTAGGAGAAGTTTGGAGGGTGACTGATTCCAGTGCCGGGAAAATGCCAAGTAGATCTCGCCAATTAGTGGGACATCCCTTGGACCGCATCGTCAACATGTCGATGGACGATGGGAGGGCTTTACATAGCCGTTTGAGAATTTGCTCTGTGCCGAGCGGCGAATCGACATTGTTGAGGCTCAACGTCAGGACTCCATTATCATCTTCGTCCTTCACGAAGATAGAGACGTCATCGTCGTGTAAGTGGACAGTTAGGCTCATGGAGTCCTCGATTGTCCTGGTGCGTGAGCAAATATCGAGGATGCACTGGAGCTTGGCTTCCGTGATGACGGAGGCCCATGAACATTGAAGGTTTGTATGAGCAGTTGGGGGATAGTGTAAGGCCCTGAGGACGAAAGACGTGTCCAAGTGGACATCGTAGATCGAAAAGGTCATCAAATTTGCAAGGTCCACTTTCTTCTGTTGCGCGAGCTCAAGTGACGCTGGGTCTCCCGGCTCAAAGGGAGACACAATATTGACCAATTCGGCATCCTCTAGTAATGGCATGGCCTCCAAGGACTCAAGGGCCTCCAATACCGTCCAAAGGCAAGGCCCATCGGGCGATGCGTAAAGTGTGAGCGATACGAGACGAGGGAGATTGCGAAGAGGACGTGGGATGAAACAGCTTTGCATGTCAATAGTGCGAAGGGATGACATTTGTCGCTCGAAGAAATGGAAGAGATGGATGTAGGCAGATTCAGAAGTGCCGTGGATTCGAAGAGTCTCGAGAAGAGGCAGCGGGGTGTCTATATTCTTCGTAAGGAATTGTAGTTCCTTTGGGACGATGCCGGGTAAGTCGAGCTCTCTAACTCGGGACAAATGGGGCTCTGCAGCAAGCCACACAGGTTTGCGAGCTTTGAAGGATGATGAAGAGAGTTTGCGAGTATGCAGGTGAAGGGGAGCAGACTGCGACCTGTCCAGCATTTCAATCGCAACCTCAGGGCGGGTAAGCTCGATGTCGCTCCATAGCGTAGGCGAGCTAACTGCCAACTCGCGCCATTTGTGGCAGACTTGAGATACCCTGACCCAAGTAAGATCCATCGGTTCATCCCAGTCCCAGTCGAGAAATGCTTGCAAGCAGGCGAACTTCACGAGGTGGAAGATATTCACGAGAAGCTCTGATGGCAACTCATTGATGGATATGGTCCATTCTACCGGGGCCTTGCGACGCTTTTTCTTCCTAAGACTCTGGTGAACGGGCATGTTGCGATCCTGCTGCGAGCAACAATGGTGGTGAAGTGGAAAACGTAAACCAGCTGTTGGCGAAATGGTACAGGCACCAAGATTCCAGCGGAGATCAACGCGAGCGCTTGACGACTCAGGCACGTAGGGGCTGAATTCAGGGGTACATCGTCATTCCTTTCAATCGAATCAACCAGAAAGAAGGACGTATAGTCTGCATCCTTGACGCCGACAGTCGTTACCCAATCGTATATCAAGTCAAATTGACCGATGGCGGGATTATCAACACAGTTGAATCTCGGCTGTTCATGCCGTTACCTGCCAACACTCGTATTCACAGGGAGAAGCAGTCATGGCCACCAGCACAGGCCTTCAGAATTAGTATCGGCGTGGGGCCCTCCGATGATAAATATCGTAGTGATTCGGCATGCAACATGATGCGACATGATGTATGGGACAAAGGACATCGTTACCAACGATTCAAGGAACCCTATTCCTCCGGCACAGATCTATCATTCGAAATCATGGAGCGCGGAGGAGAGGACAGACCACTTGAGTCGGGAGGCTTGACGTGGGTCTACTGGAGCCAACGTCGACGGTGACCAGATGATCAGCCTCAGCTTTTGATTTCATACCTAATCGATTCATACGTATTTGATACAATAATAGTCCAAACAGCTAGGAACTCTGTCATGTAGTGAGCTGGTGAAGCACAAAGCCGAAGACGATGCCCTCACCGCTCTAACTCGGATTAGCTAGATATTAATATCGAGACCGAGGCCGAGTCGTCACGGTGGTAAGCTTTGCAAGTTCGTCGAAACTGAATCCTTCACCATCCTCAAAGATAAGCCGGGGAAGTGGCAACGCGCACGCCTTGCGGTGGTTTAACATATCGACCAGGATGTGAAGGCTAGATTTGACTTCATATTGCTGAAGTATCAGCGTTTCGAGCCTGGGCAACTGATCGCGTAGTCCCTCGATAAACAGGGGCAGAAGTGAGGGAACGTGGACACGCGCGACTACTTCCTTCACTCCTCTCCACAGTCCGACGACCTCTGCCCAAGCACCAGGCAATGCAGTCAAGTCGACTGCCACCCTCCGGATGGAAGCCCAAGGCAACGCTTCGCAAAGGCGTCTCAGAAGCATCTCTGGCGCACCGGGTGAAGAAATGTTGGAAAACAGTGAGGAAAGTAGTGGCGAATTAGTGTCGGTCCGAACGCTTACTGCAATTATGTTTGAACTATAGGAAACGAACACAGAAATGGGAATCTGGCAGCGACGCGATCTCGACCACATATCAAAGGTTGCTTCGATGGTAGCTTCCGTGAAGTGGGCATGATAGCAAACCATCTTGATGGCGGTCTCCGAGGGGTGGCGTAGAGTATTGATGATAAACACAGTGTCGAGATGGTCACTTTCAATAAAGAAAAGCTTGAGGTTCGGTAGGTCTACTGGCTTGTGCTGAGCAACGGCTAGAGAAGTAGCTTCTCCGATTATTGATGACACTGCCCGCACAAGTCTCACATCTTCCAACATAGGCATTCCCTCCAACGACGCAAGGAGTTCAAGCATCGTCAAAGGACCGCCGCTGTTCGAAGGACCGTACAACCTGAGTGAGACAAGTTGGGGAAAGCCAGGTAGAGGTCGCGGTAAGACGAAGTTATCGATGCTTAGGACACGAAGGGAGGGCATTTTACGGTGGAAAAATTGAGTGAGGGAGGGAGGCTGAAGGCGAGTGCTACGAATGCGAATCGATCTGAGAAGCGATCCGGGGACGTCTGGGTTCTGGATAAGGAATTCGAGTTCATTGGGGTCGATTTCAGGAAGATCCAGCTCCTGGGCTCTGTAGATATTGTGCAGAACGATGAGCCAAACAGGTTTACAAGCGTCAATGGATGCTGGCGGATCGGGGCAGGCGTGTAAGTGAAGGGGGACCGTCTTCGACCTTTGCAGCATTTCGACGGCAACGTGTGGCATGCTCAGGTCAATGTGGGCCCATAAGGATGGGGCCCCAACGGCGAGCTCTCTCCATCTACGGCAGACAAAGGACACTTTGATCCAGTCGAGATCGAAGGCCCTGTGTGGTCGATTACGGAGAGACTTCCTCAACGACGCATCTCTGACGAGGTGAAAAATATGGACGAGAAGTTCGGGAGGCAATGCTTGGATGGATACTGCCTGCTGGTGGATGTGAGCGGACATTGTCAAGAGGCAACATGGGCGCCTAATTGAATCTGTTCTTCAACCCGTTTGATTCAGAGTTCTGGAGAGAGTTGAATTGCCAGGAAATATAGCAGCGTATGATATACTTGGAAATAATTGCAATCGACCTTACTTGGAAGTAAACATTTGGGTGTCCACTGACGATCCTAGGCTGGTAACCATCCTGCCTATGACGATCCATGCGTCATGCAACGTTCCTCATGGCGTCATGGCATTCGTTCACAAGCGATTGCGAATCGATCCGCCGTCGTGGTACCTCCTTTGAGAGAGAGAACCCAATATTCGCAGCGTCGAGTCCCATCTGATTCATTTGAGCGAGGTTCCAAGTGAGGAGTTGGTATTAAAACTATAGTACACCACGTAAGATCTAGGTATCTAGTGAATAGAAAAATGTACTTTTCCAAAGCGTACGAGCTGGGGGGTAGGGGAGAGGTGGAGGTATGTAGAACCAATATAACAAAGAATAAGGTATGGCTGTAAAGTCTGATAGATCGAGGCAAACGACGCGGGACACAAGGACAGTAACGAACTAGCTCCCCCATCGAAGGATGCCTTCGTATATGGAATACATGACTGCGGCATTGGGCACGACACGCATAAGATGAGCACTGAGTCCGCCGTATAAGGATCGTGCTCCTTCCTCAGCGATAACTAACCGCAAGGTTTGGAGCAGTCCGGTGTACTTGATGACTCCGTTGACACTTGGCTGTCGCAGTCGTGTTCTCAGGACCTGCACAGAGTTAATACCACTTAGGAGCGAACATAAAATAGGGAACTTACTTCGTGGGGGTAGGTGATCAGACTGGCAACACATTTTGCCGTACCTGCACTCCCAAGCATGCCGAGCCATTCTTGAAATCCACCCTTGCCTTCCGTCCCCGCGGTTATCAGCTTCAGCCGCTCATACAGCACCCATTGAATCGTGCCCTCCGTCACACCAAGATAGCTAGCGCTGAGGCCTTTGTAGAATCCCCGGATCCCTTCATGCCGCATGATCTCCTTTATCGTCCCCCAGCTCCCTCCAACGGCGCGTCCGCTTTCCTGCGACAGTTGTAATCGAGTTTTCACAACCCATATAGGGTTCGTAGCCGAGCCGGTCACGATACCAGCGACGGCGGCTGCAGCAAGGTGAACGTAGGAGTTCTCCTTTCCGTCATTGAAGTGGTGTGCTATCATTTGTTTTCCATTGCCGTACGTAAAGAAATTGATAGATCGGGCCGGGACGACGCCCACAAGTGTTGGACCGAGCCCTTTGAAGAGAGCTTTCGGTGACTCCTCGCGGTAGATATCCCTGTGTGCGATGTTAGACCAGTTTTCAATTAAAGAGGCAGCGCGACGCACCGCATTATATGGCCTGTTTCAATAAAATTGTACAAGAGACCCGAGCGTGGGGAGCCCATGACAAGAGTTCCGTTTCCCCCTGCGACGCCTATCGCTGGGTGCTTATCGCGGAACAGACTCGATTGCAAACGCGTCTTTACTACATCGAAAGGGCTCGTCACGATCGCGCCGCACATCCCTCCAAGCCTAAATATCTGTGTCAGTTCAAGAATGATTCCCATAACTTCATGCAGTTACCCTCCGGCCAGGAAATGCTGCCATGATTTAGCAGGCAGAAATGAAGTTGTTGGCTTGGAGGCTGCGACGTTGGACATTTTGATGGAAGAGAAGAGAGTTGAAGGAGCCTCGTCTGAGGCTGGGGCTCGGAAGGTTGTGGTGGGGACGCAGGAGAAGGAAGAAACAGGGAGGCGCAGAGAAAGGAGAAATCGCAAAAGGTGTTTTCGCCCTCACGTGGTGGGCGCGGAAACAGAGATAAGATTAGATTTGTGCCCGGGCGCTAATCAGCATTGCGTTCTTTGCTCGTCACTCCATCTCTTCCACAGCCAACACAAGTCTTTCTCCAAAGTCTCATCTTTCGATGCGAATATTGTCGTAACATATCAATCCTTAATTCCGTCAATACCACGACTCAATCTCTGCACGCTGAGGTCGGCCATATTCATCGCGCACACCTCGGAGCGATGCCAGAAACGGAGGCGTTGGCGGTTGAAACACCAGTGCACATACCGTCCGCTGCCACCGCGCCAAAACTGGACTGGGGAGCAATCCGAGCGGACAGCTTGAAACCTGGAGGGTTCGGAACTCGTCGTGTGGAGCTATGGTGAGGATACTTCAGGCGTCGCTGTTGTTTCAAATGCCCAATTGTTAACCGAGAATTTAGGCCTCGGCTTCTTCGTATTGCCAGACACGCAGGGCCACACAAGAGCCCAGCTTCGTCTTCCGAACCCCATCGTGATGAGCGGCAAATTAAACTAGACACGGAACGTAGCTTCGTCTTATATCCCGTAGGTGAACTCTCCAAGCTTCCCCATCATTTGGCGTTTTGATTGAAGGTTATTTTACAAAGATAATACCACGGAGGGAAAGGAAGACCTTCAGACTCGACTGCATGAGCTCATTGTTTCCCTCTTCCGCAAACGCCCTCGGCTAAACTATTTCCAAGTACGTACTGGCTTCAGTCAATCCACCGTTGTTTTCCATCTGAAGCCCATTACAGGGATATCATGACATCGTCACTGTGCTTTTCCTTTCTCTTCCACCCGAACTCCAGCTTCCCTGTGCGGAAAAGGTCAGCCTGCACCGAGTCCGAGACTCCATGGGCTCAGGCCTTCAGCCGGTTCTTGGGTTGCTTCGGTGAGTACTTAACTTCGTAGCCAACCATTTCGCTTTCAGCTGACCTATGTTAACAGGGTTATCAAACACCTCATACGGCTGACAGATCCCTCGCTTGCATCCCTGCTCGAACAGTACGTCAAGCCCTTTCGTCGCAAACTGATATTCTCTTACGGGGTTTACAGGATATCCCCCCTCCCATATTACGCATTATCAAACCTACTAACGCTCTTCTCACACGATATGCCTTCGCTTCCTTTGATCCAGCATGTGTTCGATTATTTATTCTGCCGTCCCCCAATTTTTGTTGTGTATTTAGCTACCGCGGTGCGTTTCAATTCCACCCACGCAAACATTCGAACTCAAATGATCCACTTCAGATAATATTATGTAGAAAAGCGGAAATCGAACTACTCGGGGAGGAAGGTGAAGAAGGCATGGTTCACTCCTTGCTTAGCGGCCTCCCAGATATATACGACGACGAGGGCGAACCAGGGGAGGAGCGGGCGGATCTGGGCGAGGATCCTACGCAGTGTGCCCCCTCTATCGAGACATCAGATGAAGACATCTTTCTGGACGATCCCGTCGATATTGCAACTGACGGAGAGACCGCCATATCATCTGACGCTGACCCTGCTCCCTCTGAACAGACTCTTCCCGTCGACGAAGAGAACCATTCCACTAAGAATTCTCTGAAGGAAGAGTCAAGTCCTAGCATACCTTCCTCCGTCGACCCTCCTTCTCTGCCCGCTGAAGAGGTGGAGGAGCGCGAAGGTGCTTCCGAGCATCAAACTCTTAAAAATCCATCTGACGCACGTCAAACGGAGGATGTCGACGATGTCGACAATGATGACGACTCACCACCTCGGCCTTACCGCCGTCCAAAAGTCGCATTATCCGCCCTTCTCATAGCAGCTGACGAACTTTACCAAAAATATCCGCCCAACCACCCCGATATATGTCTTACCTCCATAATGGGACCCCAAAGCGTCGTCTTTACATGGTCGGAGTCCAAGTCAGAGATGCCTAGCGACGACGAAGCAGAGCGTATGGTCGACAAACCCGAACTCGTTGTCCGCCAATACGTCGACCCAGATATATTCAAACAAGAAGGGGAGTCTGGTGAAGGGCAGTCCGAGACGAGCAGCAAACGTCGAAAGAAACAAAGGAGGCACAGGAGACGATTTGGGTTTATGGAGAGACGGTCTGTTGTAGCTGGAGCGGTGGTGGCCGTTGGCGTCGCCGTTGCGGTTTATGGGATCAAGACGAAGAGCCCCAATGGAGGGATACTTGGGAAGCATGGAGCTTGGCTTGGAAGTGCGCTCAGGAGTGCTGGCGAACATCTATTTCACAACGAAATATCATAAGTCGAGAAGGAGCGTCGTTTGCATGTCTTTTCACACTGCCTGACGTTGTATCAAACCCAGGGCGTAATACTACATGTACAAGGATGTCGTATGATACCAGACAACGAGGCGTAGGAGATTTTCTAACTTACCGACTTGGGGCCTGTTCGACGCACACAAGTCTTTTTGAAACCGTACTTGAAGTACTCACTAGTAGCCCCTAATGTTTTTCTCAGCGGCAACTTGAAGCCTGCCTTCTTTCCCTCTGATTCGCCATCTAGACGCGCCATTTTGCAACTTCATCTTGACAGCGCGTCGATCTCGATGTCCTTCCGCTTTGGAGAGATCGACATAGTCCGGGACTTCGCGTTCTGTCGAGGTCATGGCTTCGAGTTTTGCCATCGTTGTTGCACTGACCAGAGGGTGATGAACAACATCCGCATCGAAGAATACATAGATTCGTTGGTTTGGACTGACGATGATGCCAGGCATGAGGCTATGGAGGCTCTTGATGTATGTGATCAGTGAATTACATGTATGCATGCCTCTGACTTCCCGAAAGGATGACCGATACCCCATTTGCGTACGGGAGTATGGCAAACCTAACGGAAACATGAGTGCAAAAGGAGGAAAAGTTTACAAGTGCCATGCGCATGACAAGGAAAACTGCGAGGAATGCTTTTCGTTTGCCTTCAAGATCCTGGAAAGCCTGGGCGTCCTACAACCGCATCATACATCAAACGGACCATCTGGAACCGTCGAGCGACCTCCTTCACCTACCCATCGTCTCACCAAAGAACAGCGTAGACAATGTTGCCGTGAGGCTCCTCGACCCATCGCCGGCATCATCCCCCCTATGTCTGACCCATCTTCCCCTCGACGCTTCATCCCTCCGACCCCAACCACGAAACCAATGGACCTTTTCAATGAAGCGTACGATCGAGGCTTAAGTCAGTTCAAACGATTTATACATCGTCAGGACGATTCTACCGCCCTCTTCTTTGTCGACGGTGCATGTCTCGACCAAGGTGACCCATCGCGGCGTCGTGCAGGTTGCGGTGTAGTCTGGAATAACAATTCGGATGAGGGGGCTTCCCACCCGCTTGAAGGCAAGGTTGGAGGCCCCGAGCAGACAAGCAATCGTGCTGAGCTCAGGGCCGTGATTCTGTGGATCCAGCTTCGCTTATGGGAGAACGGTGGCTTCGACAGGATGATAGTCGCCACCGACAGTCAATACGTTGTCGAGGGCGTTTGTAGCAGAGTGGATAAATGGATCAAGAAGGGCTGGCGGACCGCTGCTGGTACGCCGGTGGCGCATAGAGACCTTTGGGAAATCTTGTTGGCAGAGCTGGCTACGATGGATCGTGCCGAAGTGGACATTTTGTTCTGGCTTATACCTAGGTCGCTGAATGCTAAGGCAGATGCCCTTGCTAAGGCCGGTGCAGGGGTCAGTATCCTTCGTTGTGTCTAGATTGGAGACTCATAGTTTATTCCATCGTCCAGGAAAAGGACCGGAGACCCCAATTCCAGAAAGTGCTTGGCGTTATGTTATGACCATGTCAGTAGGAGAGTTTTCCCCTCTGCTTACTGTGAGCTCACGAACGGGAAAGCTCGTCACATTATTGCTCACATACCTTCGCCTTGACGAGCAGCAAAACGTCGAAAGAAGCAAAGAAGGCGCGGGAGACGATTTGGGCTTATGGAGAGACGATCTGCTGTAGCTGGAGCGGTGGTGGCCGTTGGCGTCGCTGCTGCTGCATATGGAACCGAGGAGTCCGCATGGTGGGAATTAGGAAAGCAGGCTTGGAAGTGCGCTACGGAGTGCAAGCGAACATAGTATACTTCACAACGCCTCATATTGTATCAAAAACTAACGACAAGGGTGTATTAGGTAGGAGAGTTACGAGTGCGATGAGGAACAGTTGCTGCTCGCCCGAAACAACGAAAGAACGCTTTACAATAAAACTCGGCGCATTGTTCTTCTAACACGACTACATTGACCTCCTTCATGTTAGTGTTACCTCGAACTGCGCGAACGATTGCTTGAGGAACTCCTCGCCAGGTCGACATTATGTAAGCGAGGTTGAGAATGAATGACCGTCTGGCCGAGTTAGATGGGTCGCCCAGGCCTTCCCATGCTTGCTGGTAGGAGACAGTGGTATAGTCGCCTCCAGATGACCCTGGCTTTGCAGGAGGGAAGCACCGAGACAGAAGACTATCATGACGGTTCTGCGGACGCCCGCCATAAAATGTCATACTCGATGACGGAGCTTCAACGTGCATAACGTTGTCCAGCTGATAAAACTCCCAGCGGAAGTTCACTTCGTTGATCTCATACAGAATCCTCTCCATGACGTCGCTGGGCGGCCCCTTCTCTCTAGATATCTCAATGCCCCGCCACAGCGCTCCTGAGGCCCCCGTTTTCACCTCCATACCGCTTTCCTTGGCCCATTGCTCCAGCAGTTCCACCAAAGCCGCCTTCTTTTGAAGTCTCTTCCCTCCGCCTTTCGACAGCTGAAGACTGTCATACGCCACGAGACCCGCAAATGCCTCACCCCAGTTCTTCACCCCGAGGAGTTTTGGCTTGGGCTGCGTCAGACGATGCTGGAGGACTTTTTGGTATTCAAGGAAAATGATAAGGTAGGTTCTTGTCCTCTGGTGTGCAATCGGCTGATCTTTCTTTGGGATGAATACATTGGCTGGCGGATATACATAACCACTATCTCCGGGCTGCCAGTTTCGGGAGATCAACGCAGGGTTGATTTCTACAGCGGCCAATCCTTTCGCCCAGGCATCGACCATTATTGGCATGAATGGATGATCGTACGGTTTGAACCGCGCCTTGTCTGACTCGTTTTGAAGTGATGGATGCCGCCTGCCAGGATCCTCAGCAGGTTGTCCTAAGCAATGCCTAAATGTCAGGCGAGGATGAGGACGAGCCAACGGATTGCAACTTACGCCAGGTAGGAATGCGTCTCTCTGTCGTTGACATCGGTTTCGGGGTGGTTAATGACACTCCGATAGCGTCCGAACCACTTCTTGACGAGCCGGCACCGCTACATGATGGTGCCATCATAAGCGGTGGAGCATCGGGAACGTCATGAACCTCTGTTAACTCTCCAAGCCAGTCGCATTCGTTGTGCAAAAAGTCGTGACCATACATATGGACCGCGATATGACGAGATGGAGCGTCGGCCCGCCCTGTGTATGCTAGTAACTTTGAACGGCCACGCCATTCCAATTCCTCAATGGACTGATCACGCCCAGGAGGCTCCACTAGCTCCACTATGTGCGCTTCTGCTAATTCTTCGGCCGGCCGTACGAACCAAACGGGGACGCCTGCCCTTGCATGTCGCTCTACAACCACTACGCAATCGGTCACAACACCGATCATCCCCTCTACTGGCGCAATCCTGGTGCTCTCCGTATTCATGATAGGCCGAATTTTCGTCATGTACGTCGTGTAAGCTTCTAACTCCAGCGCAATGCGTTGGACTTGTCGAAAACCAAAGAAGGCCTCGGGATATGTTAATTCGTACAAAAGTAGTCGATTCAACCAAATTTCCAGCTGATTCACAAGACCCTGGAGCCAGGGTTTATTTTGATCGTTACAAAAGTTGGCTGTCTCGTGCATGTGCCGTTCAAAGTTCCCCCGGATTGGTGTGGCAGCGCCGCGCAAGGCAATGACATGGGCGTCATGTATCTTCCCAAATTCAGAGTCGTTCAGCACCGAGAAATCGGATACAGAGTTTGTAGGCGTGTAGAACAGCATGTCTGATGTTGGGACTGGCTCGGGAGGGGGCGATCGAATACAGGGTAGGTGTGGCCACACTTCACAATAAACTTGAGGGTACCTAAAATAATCTTCCCTGCCGTAGTGACCATCTATTCTCAATAGAACTTCAACGTTTGCTCCTTGCATAACTATCTTATCCGCGTTCGGAGAAGTAACGAGTGTTCTCCCTTCGTTAAGGACAGCGCCAACCTTTCCGTCGAGGAAACCTATACTTCGTTGTGATGACAGCGAATGGTCGTGTTCGAGGTGGAGAGGCGCATCTTCGTTGGGTATAGTCGGTTCAGCGGCCATCATTCTATATAACAAAATCACAGGTGTATCAAATCATACTAACGAGATTCATACTGATCTGTTACGGAGGTCATCACATGTAAGCAGTTGAGCAACAGTGAAAACTTGTTGAAAGCCACAATATTGCTGTCCGCTAGTCACGGCGAGCAAACAAAGGGTGACAGATGATGTCCTCGACGAACAGCCGTCCGCTAGTCACGGCGGGCTGATAGAAAAAAAGCAAAAAGCCTGAGAAACACTTACCAGACACACAAGTGTGATTGCAACCTTTTACAACTGTCTTTTTTGCAGGTGATGATGGAGGACCGAGAAAAGAAGCTCAACACCGGACGCGCAAGCGAATTTATGGTCCCTATGATAGCCCCTATCTTTCCTGCAACTAAAATTTCCGAGCCTGAACCGGACTGTTTTCCCTTTCTCCCGCCCTTCATCTCCAAGTCCCACCCTGATAGTGTGATTCGATGTCTTTCGGCCTTGGAGAGATCGACATAGTCAGGGACTTCGCGTTCTGTCGCGGTCATGGTTTCGAGCTTTGCCATCATTGCTGCACTGACCAACGAATGTTGAACAACATCCGTATCGAGGAATACATGGAATCCTTGGTTTGGACCGCCGATGACTCCAAGGAAGAGGCTATGGCGGTCGCCCTTGATGTACGTGATCAATGACTGACTCGCCGACTAGATAACCCCATGCTTATGGATAGGACGACCGAGACCAAATTTGCGCACGGGATTTTGGTCACCTCAACGGAAAATTGAACGCCGAAGGAGAAAACGTTTACGAGTGCAATAAGCACAACAAAGAAGACTGCGAGGAATGCTTTTTATTTTCCTTGAAGATCCTGGAAAATCTGGGAGTTTTGCAACCCCATCATACAGCCGCAGAACCAATCGGAACCATCGAGAGACCTCCTTCGCCTACCGAACGTCCCACAAAAGAACAGCGTAGACGGTTGTGCCGCCCTGGTCGACCCATCGTTGGCATCGTTCCACCAATGTCTGACCCGTCCTCCCCTCGACGCTTCATCCCTCCATTCCCTACGACCAAACCAATGGACATTTTCAACGAAGGGTACGATCGAAGCGTGAATCAATTCAAGCGATTCATACATCGTCAGGACGATTCTATAGCCCTCTTCTTCGTTGACGGTGCATGTCTCGACCAAGGTAATCCAGAACGTCGCCGTGCAGGTTGTGGTGTTGTCTGGAACAATTCGGATGAGGGGACCTCTTGGCCGCTCGAAGGCAAGGTTGGAGGCCCCGAGCAGACTAACAATCGTGCTGAACTCAGGGCCGTGATTTTGTGGATCCAGCTTCGCATTTGGGAGGCCGGTGGATTTGACAGGATGATAGTCGCTACCGACAGCGAATATGTCGTTGAAGGCATTTGTAGCAGAGTGGATAAATGGATCAAGAAAGGATGGCGAACTGCTGCTGGTACTCCGGTGGCGCATAGAGACCTTTGGGAAATCTTGTTGGCAGAGCTGGCCAAGATGGATCGTGCCGAGGTTGAGATCCTGTTCTGGCTGATTCCGAGATCGTTAAACGGGAAGGCGGATGCCCTTGCTAAAGCTGGTGCAGAGGTCAGTATCCTTCATTGCGAGTAGGTTAGCGACTCATGGCTTTGTTCGATTGTCCAGCGCGAGGATCGGGGATCCCAATTCCAGAAACTTCGTGGCGTGATGCTGTAATGAAGTCGGTAGGATGGTTTTACTCACTGTATCCCGTGAGCTTACCGACTTGACTAGTAACATCTGGCTTGTTTGACGGGCTGTTGAAATGTTAATTCCGTTTTGTTGCCTGTCGCGTTGTGGGAACACTGAGCTTATCGGCATGTCAGAGAGGGCGCTCGTACCTCAGAGGTGCCGATACCAGGCGCCAGCAAGCATCTCCCATTTATTCACGGTCGCTGTCGCACACCGGCATGGCGATTATGATGAACGTCATCATCAGCCAAGAGGTGAGTGTCATGGACGCGCCTTGCCTGCTAAAACAACCCGATAGATACAGGTGCGACGGTTTAGACTTGAACAAAGGCCTGCCGATAAAGAAGGTCTGAACAGTTAATTTTTTTTGTTAGAGGTTCCAACTACCTCACCGAACGAGCTTTGCTCAATGAACACCCGCTAGAATAATATTTGGAACCGTAAAATTGCACGACACGATGACCGATTTCACCTTGCTCGGCTATCTGTGAGGTGTGAGTAGGCGAACAGGGGGATCTGAACGCTCGGGCTATATGGGAGAGAGAACTCAGAGAAGGGGGATTGTGGTTGGGCCCAGCTCAGTGGCCTCTTCGCGTCAGTCACCTGACCGAGTATTGGCCTCTACCACCCGCTCGAAAATCCACTCTCCTCATTCTCTTTCTTCCATCATCACCATCGCCTTCTGCTTGAGCCCTCCTGTGTGGCACACTTGTGGCAAACCTCCTTGTCTACCAAGCACTTCGCCTCATCCTATTTTCAAGATGACTTCGTATCATAACTCACCAGCCGTCGACGGTGCGCGTCCTTACCCCGCTGGACTCCAGCTATTCTACTATCTCCTACGCCCCTCTGGAATGACCCCAGAGCAGATACATGAAGGTGTGCACTGTCGTCGAATCATATGCATTATGATGTGCTTGACTAACTAGCGCCAGTCTGGGTTTCCGTCGTTATGGAGTTGGCCGTGGTCCATTTCATGGCTGAGATGGAGGAGCTGGGCAGGAGTGGGCCTGAACCCCTCACCGACAGCCACTATACTCCTACAGTGTCTCCCCACGAAGTACACGACCAAGTCACCGACCTTCCCGACCCAAATCCTTACGTTTGGGCATTGCCCACAGAACGCGAGGCCACTCACCGAGACGACAATGTTATTCAAGGCCCCTCTCAGCCACACGAAGTGGCTCAGCACGCTTCAGACCTAATACCCGACCCCTCCCAGCCCACAATTGACGGGACTTCAGATCTATTCTACGTGCCCCTCGCTCAGGATAGTGCTAACAATGAGCCGCAATTCTATTCGACGCCTCCCGATGGTATGGTGGTATTCGGCCAACCTTCGACTAGAACTGCGAATGAAAGCAGCGGCGTCACCTCACCCGAGGCCACCCTTCCTCAACAGCCACAGACTAGCAGTAGTGCTGCTCACGACCCCGCGCCACCAGAAGTTCTCCCAGCAGCGCCGCAACAGAGGCCCCGAAGCCGAAGAGCACCTCGGGCTCCCCCTCAACCCCGAGTCCCTCAAGTCAATCCGTATCCGCAGACACCGTCGACGTCTCCAGCGGATCAAGGAGGGGTCGCTCTCCAGACGGCTCCGTTTAATTCTCTCCCTCCACTGGGTCCACCCCCAAAGGGCATAGAGGTTGGAACCCCGCAGTTTGAGGAAATTTACGCCCGGGTCCAGAGGGAAGCCAAAGGGGATGAAAATACGCCCCCGAGCACTTCCAACAAGCGGAAGCGTCAGTCGGCGCAGTCGAAGTCGAACAAACGACGAAAGGTATGTTTCCTGTATCAATTCACGCTGGCGAATCTCACTCCAATAGCAGTAGATCTTGATTTTCCTCAACTGCTGATACTCAAGAATCAACGTTGAATGAACAGCGACTCATACCACCGCATTTTTCCCTTATTAAATTATCTCTTCGTCCTTCCACTAGATCATTTGTACCATTAAACATTTTGTAATGTTATCTCGCAATACCCCCTGTATGGTTAGCGTTGATAGTACAAGCCATGTATCGTCCGTCGTAGACTCTGAATCTATTGAAGTTGTTCATCCGTACGATCGAAGAAGTAAGCGATGCGAATTGGATGCGAACCTGAATTACTTTATCTGCAAGAATGTGTGGTTTGTACTCGATGAAGAGAAAGTCTCGGACCGACTCCAGGCACAATGGTAGATGGAATATTTTTTCGCGAAGACAGCCGCCACCCCTAAGAACGGGTTTAAGCATCTCAGAGAATCAGCGCTGAGGCGTAGGACGGGACACAGCGGTGCAATCGGCAAAGTCAAAATGCGTAGTTAATCATAGTTTGTTTTTCATAAAGTTGCTACAGTGTGGATTCAGACAAGTCGAATATGGGATGACGAAACGCTTTGGATGGGCTGGTTCACGACCGGATGCTTGCAAAGCCCCTGAAATCAACAGGAGACTCGAGCGCTTCAGTTGAAATTCCGCTCAAAGAGGCGTCTAAAATGACGGGAGTGAAAATTCTTTTTCCCAAGCGTGACTCATCTTTCCCCACATCGTTCCCAAACCCTCAGCCGAGCCATGGACGTCGCAATGACCAAAGACGAACCCGATGACAAGGGCATCACCGTCCCCACAAGCAACGGTAGGGAGCGCGATGGAGATAGGGACCGTGCGTATGACAGAGACAAAGACCGTGACAGGGAACGAGACCGAGACCGGGACAGAGATAGGGACCGCAACAGAGATAGCAGACGAGACAGAGACAAGGACAGGGATCGTGACCGTGATCGCGACCGAAGGGACTCTGGTAATCGTTTTGGTGACGGTCAGTTGGGCATGGTTAACTTTGGGCTGTAGGTCGTTCTCGCAGAGGTGGAGCAGGAGCAGGAGGAGCTGGCGACCACTGGGAGCCAGAGGAAAGACGAAATGGTGACGTGAGTACTCGAAACTATCAGTGTTGGATCCAAAGTTAACATATTCAGCGTCGCAAACGCTCCCGCTCCCGGAGCCGGTCTCGTTCTCGACGTCGTTCAGCTTCGCCCCGTCGTCGTTCCCGACGCTCTCGTTCTCGTAGCCGTTCTCGGAGTCGGTCACGTTCTCGTTCGCGAAGTCGCGACCGCAAGCCCGACCCATTTGCGAGGTCGCTTGGTGGACCGATGAATGCCGACCACGAAGAAGCCGTCGAATTTGCCAAGATTAGCAAGAGAGAAAACCGGGTCTACGTCGGAAACCTCAGTTACGACGTCAAGTACAGGGACCTGATGGAATTTATGAGGGGAGGTGGGTTGGGGATATCTTCGATATTGGTTTTTTTCTTCCAAATGAGCGGCGTGGCCTGGTTTGGTTGTAAGGCTGTGGGCTGAGGTTTCAGAGGCTGTCTTTGATTCATGCAACCGTCTTTGGACTGAAGGTCGCTGGGGTGGGCGAAACGTTTCGTCGCAGCAGAGGTTGTCTTACGTCTCTTGGAGACTTGGACCAGAGTGCTTGCCGGTTAGCGGATGAGTCTGTTGATGAACGCCCTCCTCATTTCTCATTTCTGGTTTTCTTCCTTGATGGAATGGTCGAGTGTGTGGAGAGATATTGATGGGAGTTTTGGTTGGCAGCTGGTGAGGTTCTCTTCGCCGAAGTACTCGTCACCCCTACGGGCGTCTCGAAAGGATGCGGGTAAGTCCTTCATACCTTCTAGCTTTTTGTCTGGTTGCTAAGGCTTTATTTAGCATCGTGGAATTTGCCTCTCAAGAAGACTCTCAACGTGCCATTCGTGAATTGTCTGAGGTCCCACTACTTGGCCGTCCTGTTTTCATTCGCGAGGTCAGCATGTCTCTCCCACTCTCCAGTCACCCGTGTACCTACTCTCCTCGTCTTTTCAGGATCGAGAAAACGAAGCTAGGTTTGGTGCCACACCCGTCCCAGGTAAAATAGGCATGGCAATGGCTGGTCAAGGTCTCCACGCACAACCTCCTCCACGACCTCCTTCCCATAACTACTTTGGCACCCATACTAACCCCGGAAACCAACTTTACGTTGGAAACGTCTGCCCCTTTTCCTTGCTACTATTCCTCCATTGTCTAACCCCCACTTTTACAGCTCCCCTATCAGGCTGGCTGGCAGGATCTGAAGGATTTGTTCAGAACAGCTGGCAACATCATTCGTGCAGATATTAACATCGGTGCGGATGGCAGACCCAAGGGATCCGGAACCGTTGTGTTCGAAACTTCTAAAGATGCCCAGCAAGCCATTAGTAAGTTTCTCATCTGTTGTATCGAATTGTATCTGAACATTCCACAGGTATGTACCATGGCTTTGACTGGTATGGTCGCACGCTCGAAGTTAGAGAGGTGCGTCCTTGATTATCCTGCGTCAACTTCATATCACATGGCGCGTTTTTAGGATCGATATGCTGGTCTCTCCGGCCCTGGCAGCTACCGTGGCGGTTTCCGTGGCGCTCCGCGAGGAGGCTTCAGAGGTGGAGGATTTAGAGGCGGAGGATTTAGAGGTGGATTTAGAGGCGGTTTTGGTGCACAGGCGGGTGCTGGACGCGATTTTTCTAATCAGGATCTTTATGCGGACTATTCTGGTCCTGACCAGCAGGCTCCCGGCTTACGAATGGACGGCTACGGCGGCGCCGGCGCGGGCTACGGTGGACCAGGAATGGGATATGGCGCAGGTTATGTCGAACCTGAGCCTAGCCAGCAGATTATGGTCCGGAACGTAAGAGATCAATGTTCATTCAATGACTTGGGCTCCTGATTTACACATATCTTAGCTGCCTTGGTCTACTGCAAATGAAGATCTAGTCGAGCTCTTCGAGACCACCGGCCAAGTCGAACTCGCTGAGATCCTCTTTGATGGCACCCGTTCGAAAGGCTGTGGCGTTGTTCAATTCGGTCAAGTTCCAGAAGCGGAGACTGCTATCGGTGTGTTCATTCGTTCGCTAGCGTTTGTGGTATTAACAATCATCTTCCGACAGCCAAGTTCCAACAGTACATGTACGGTGGACGTCCCTTAGGTACGTGTTTCCCTCCTTTTCGACTCGCCGCCTTCTTGATGATTCCGCGATGCCAGATGTTCGCTTCAATGACCGTTGGCACACCTTCACGCCCACCGCTGCCAAGGGTGGCCAACCTGCCCCTATGCAAACGGAAGCCGCCTGAGTTACGAGGCCGTATCCTGACTGTTCCGTTCCATGTTCCTCCACTGTGACCCCGTTTTGTAACTTTATGCTACCTCTTTGATGTGTCTGTCATTTTACCCCAAAACGCTAACGTAGTACGATAGCATAGCTTATCTATATTGACCGAGCAGTGTACGTTCCGAGCGTTTGCTTCAATACAGGCTTGATATATGGGCCCATGTCATTGAGGCGTTCAACTCTGGGTGTTACCAGTATCACGGCTGTCACTGATCACGCATTGCTCAAACAAACCGAGAGAACCAGCATAGGTCCTTCAGGTATCCCTGCACCCTCCAAGCAAGTTTGGGCGGTTTGCGTCGTGTCGATTGGTCCAGACAAGACGTTTATCAAACCACTAGCGCTGCGTCATTTCCCAGACCCTCGGTTGGACGCGAAATCGATTGCCAGCTTTCGGCGGAAATTCCGCTTCGACTATTGCTGAGACCTTGACGCAACGTTCTAATGCTCAGGACTGCTGAATGACGATCTCGACGTGCTATTGGTCCGATGAAAAGTAGAGAGAATCTTCGACGGGAACGTCGAGGGAATCTTTGTGCCTCCCCTCATTGCCGAGGACGACCTGCAGAAAACCGTGGGGCTCATCCTTTCGCTGATGTGCTGACCCTCGAACTACGAATTCATGACCTTCGTACCTTCGAAATACGGCCAACAAATGCAAGGAACAGATTTCGTTGGATTTGGAACATCTCATCTCGCCTTGTGCGCCGGTGAGAAGTGCAGGGTGCAGGTCTGCCTATGTCGTTTGTCGTGAGGCTTTGTGCAGCACGTTCTGCACAAGTCCCGCGTCTTTGCGCTGCAAGGAAGTCCGATTGCAGGCATCCATGTTCTCCCGGCCTCGTAAGATGTGTCCACAGTCTGCGCTATTCCAAGCCCCAGCCATTAGTGAGTCACCTCTACTCATCCTCAGAACCGTTTAATTGACCTACATTTTTATGAATAGGATCCCCGGAGTGCGTTGAGCACCTCAAGTCTACGGGACAGTCCAGCCTGCTTGTCAGGAAATTGTGTAGCAACCAAGCTAGATCGTCGTGTCTGAACTGTCTCCTTCTTGGCTTCACCGTGGACAACCTAGTGATGCGAATATTATATGGAGCTCACCTATAACAGTATGCCCGCCTTCTCAAGTTGTCGGTGATGAATATACATTAGGTTCGTGCTGTTATACCCTTAGACCTCCATAAATGGTTTGTTAATCACGCACCTCTTCATACTAGTCGAACGCCAGATATACATCCACAGGGAGTCGCTCCCCAAGCGTGCTAAATGCCCGGTATTACTGATACCTTCTGAGCACTGGGATGTATAACCAGCATCAGTGAGTGCGCGACGCATGAATTGACTGTGGCTTGGGACCTCAAGCTTTTCTCATTAGGTCACCTGATTATCAAGTGGTCGCGACTCGCGACTATCCAGCCTCCCCTATCTTCCCTCCTCCACGTCCCATTTAATTCTAGTCATCATCCAACCCTCACTCCGCCCCGCGTCTGAGGACAGTATGGACGACACCTCATCATATGCATACTATCCCTCTTCAAACATTACAACCCAAACAAATGCTCAGCCGTCTGGCTCCACCCCAAACCCTTTTGCCAACTCTGCTAATATCGCTACGTGCGCGGCGTTCCGTGGCGCTCAAGCAAATATCTACCCATCGCCGCCGTTTCGCAGCGAGGGCGAGGGCGAATTTCAGAATGCGTCTCCGCTTGATGCCGGTCAAGGATGTGGCGAATGGGTTGCGTACGACTCCTTCGCCGAATTTTTGCTCTCTCATCATGGCGCTGACACCCAAGCGACCTACGAGACTGTTGGTGCAGAGTACGGTGCTGGTGCTCTCAACGAATTCACGTCTTCAGAAGTCCATCACACTGAAGGTTCGATGGGCGCGTCGAGTGGCACTCACCAGACAAACCTGCTCATTCAGCCCAGCGTCCCATCTGGGACGTCAAGCTCACATACCGATGGCTTCGACAAATTCTATTCCCAACAAACAGACCTCCCCGCGGTCGACACTCCGGGGTTAGCTCCTACCTACACACATCCTACCATCGCTTGGGACAATGTCCAAGCTCAGTTTACTGCACCAGTGGACCGCGCTCCACAGTTGGATCCTACCCAACGAGAACTTTCCGCCCCATACGTTACCAAAGATCCTCAATCTTCTGCGTCTGTATCGGCCAGAGAGCCACTTTCTGACTTACAGCCAGTCTCAGCTGCACCCCCTCCACTAAACCATACAGAGAGCACTCAGTTCCCCTGGTCGCCTTGTTTCCCCCCCTACACTGGCTCCGGGTTCCCTTTCTACCCCCAAACCGCAGAAAAAGATCATCCAGTTTGCTGGCAAGAGCGTCTCCGCTCTGCTCTGAAGCCAGACACGTCGTCCCAGTCGGCTCCCACTCTTCAGCAAGGTGTCAATGCCGCTTCCCACCAAGCTCATCCGCAGATCGTCGACACGCAACCAATCGTGTCGCTTGACGTTGCCCAGACTCGTGGTGCTACCCAAGTTAACCATGGAGCCAGTGCGCTCCCTGCGTCATCAAGCTCAAACTCCGGAACTGGTTCTAAGCACAGCACTACCTCTAAGAATGGCGTCAAACGAGGGCGGGGAAGGAAGGCAGCTGTCGTCCCTGATGATGAGACCACCCCGGTCACTTCCAAAGCTAAGAAGCGTAAAGCGGAACCAGTTACGGAGACATACGTATGTCCCTCTTGTCATCTTTTGCTGACTGCCAGCTCATCCATAAGCAGAACGGAATAAAGTTCTCCCACAGCATTAGCTCAGAGGATAGCACGCGCACCTCATACCGAAACAAAGAGCTGATTTGGGATACCAGAGGTATTGGCACCCCTGAGAACATCGCCGACCGCGTTAAGCGTATTCGCTCCTCATGAGTTCTCCTTCACTTCTTGGCAGAGATAATTACATTTCCAGCTCCCATGCATATCTCTTTTTGAGTCGTCACACTCCAATCGCATCGACTGTTTCACATTATTTATTTACATACTTACATTTACGTTCGAACCTCCATTGCTCTTTGTGTAACTGTGTATCCTGCAATCAACCATACTAGTAAGCTAACTGTTTCGCTGGGCACCTGAGCGATCGAGGAAGTAAATAAGACGCCCATAGCCCTCAGCCTGAATCACAAAAAAGCGCGCATTTCCTGATTCCTCCGATCACTGAAGCACTTGCACCTTGGCCAACCGCCAGAGACAAGAGCCTCGAATTCTTGAGTCTTCTGGCTCGAATAGAGCCTTTGGAGGCGACAGATTGCCAAAACGTCAGAACGCTGCAAAGTCATTCGCGCGAAACAGGCAGGGCACGTCGCACGATACGCCGGGCCCCCGTGTGTACCGTTTCCTGAAGGGCCCTGTGAATTGAGCTGCAAACGAAGCTTAGTGCGCACGTATATAGGCGAGAATCTTAAGCTTGCAAGACTCCTTCAAACTAGCCCAGCACGATTTTGAATATGAAGCGTTCACAGGTCTACCTTGGCGACAATATTCTTCCCAGTTCGAGACGCTAGGTTCGAAGCATTGGCGGCATGGCGGCAGAGCAATCTCTTTCCATGGTGTCCCGCCCGCCACTACAGGATATTTCCGTCTCCCAAAGATTCAGCGCGAAGTCTTGCCTACCTATACATTTCGCCTGTCTCGCCTTCTTGTATCTGGATGTCTACGTGCCATTTTGTCTGGACTGGGCGACTATTCGGATGAAAATGACTATCTGGATAGCGAACGGCATATCACACCGATTCGACCTGTCCGCTTCGGTCTGACGCTGTCCTCATTGGCTTATCCGCTCATCATGATGGTTGGAAGGTGCACTATGCTTGAATGGCTTAGTATTTCATAGGAATCATCGATTTATCGCCTGAACATGCGCCTCCCGCGTCGAACTGGTATGTCTTGATATATTGGCGTTTGAGGGCTCATACGTACTCACCTTTGAGAGAGCATTGGACAACCTGGCTGATGAAAGCACGGCACCAGACGATACAAAGAGTTTGTGGCTTGACATTAGCCAGCTCTTGTCACCTGACCGTGACTGGACTCGCACATCTCAGTCGCGTTCCACTTACTTACTTTCGATCCTGGCCACCTCTCGGTTCACTCAAAATCAGGCCACTGCACTACTGGAAAAATAACCCAGACGGCAGAAGATGGACTCTTGCGAAGACCCAGCTGTAGACTCATACAGGTACAATTTGTGGTCCTCCCTGCAATCTGAAAATTGGGTGGCGCATCCGGCCGATTCCACTTGGGATCATCTATTCGACAAACCCGAGGGTACAGCCGGCCTTGACACGGAAGCCGAACAGACCAAGGAGAAGCACCCGTCGGTTCTATTCAAAGCTGTTTCAGAAGATGGTAAGGAGGCTGATATCGATGCGCGTCAACTCACGTCTTGCGAGATTGGCCCCGCAGCGATGCCCACGCAATCAAATGCCAACGAACTGGAAGTCGTTAGCGTATCTGCTGCTTCTACGGTTGGGGTAGCGAGTACAGAAGCGGAGCAGGTGGAGGAGTCTAGTCCCCACAAATTGGTCGATTGCGGACTGGGGGTTCAGACACCAGCATCAACCCAAGCTCCCGAGGATGGGGATGACTTAGAGAGCTTGTTTGGCCCATCACCCGTTCCGCAGCATGCAGAATTGGCTCCAAGGGATGAATCTGAAGAGACGCCTGCCCGCATGCCATCCCCTGATATGAAGGAGAAGTCTCTCCTCGGAGTGCAGCTAGAGAGGCCAAAACTACTGCCTAGAAACGGTGCGTTGGCTAATAAGGCGCCATTGATTGAACATACATACTCAGCACCTTCACCGTTGGCAGACCCAATAGCGGGAATCTCATCCTCGAATCTCCCCACGAACACCCTGGTGTCTTCCCACCAGGTGTCGGGCGCCGTTCCTGTCCAGGTTTATCCACTACGGTCGCCTCCAGTCTCCAACTTCGACCCGCCAGCATATTCCCCTCTCGCTGACGGGTCAGCGTACGTTCAAACGAACGTCGTGACCCAGTCTTTGTCTCGTTCTGCGGCAGGTCCATCTCACGTCCCTGTCGCCCACTATGGGAGCCCTTCCCCAATTATTGGAGGTCAGGTCCGTCCCCTATCTACGCCAGGGGCTGGTTGTTTGCCTAGCGTAGCTAACCAACCCGGAACCGCTCATCAATTCGCTGCGGCTCCTACTACATCCAAAGAGTTTTTCGACGTCTCTAAGATGCCAACCGCCGCTCCTGTCCTTAATGTAAACCAAGTCCCTTCGCCGCCGTTATCCGACGTCGAAGCCTCACATTATTCCCCTCGAGCTGACGGTTCGGCGGACGTTGTTATCCACCATCAGACTACCTCTGCGGCAGAACCTCCTCAGCTCCGTGTCCCCAATTATGGGAGCCCATCCCAAGTCACAGTACCCCATTGGCCTTCATCTGGTACTGCAAATGTTCAAGCCTTGGCGGCTGCTCCAATCCATCAAGCTGTTCACTCTCTTGTTCGCCCCCTTTCCACATCAGGGGCTGGTTGGTTGCCTAACGCAGGCAGCCAGCACCCGATGCCGATCTCCACTGGTCAATTCGCTTCTGGCCCCGCTATATCCACTGGCAGAGGGCTTTCCGGTGTCTCTAATGCAAGCACAGTTGCAGGACCATCCTCCGCCTACCGTCCAACACACTCTCCCCTTTCTATGCTAGGGGTTGGTGAACCTAGACACACTAACGATTACAGTGTGCCTGGTCTATCTCAGCGAGCATACTTTCTATCGCCGGCTCCATCCGAATCTGCGAGCCCCTTGAGGTATCAATCCTCTCATCCCGCTTCAAGGCCTGACCGTGTCGCGGCAAACCCGTATCCGACACCGCCGCCTCAACCTATTACCCAGTCTGTCAGCCAGCAGTTCCATGGTGTTGCATACCCCACTCACGGGCCTATCGGAGGGCAGCCATCTCCTCAAGGTTTCCGACCGCCTGTATTTCTGGTTGCGGGCGGATCTTCATTAGCGTATGCTGAAGGACAGCCCAACTTCCCAACAGCCCCTCTAAGGTCGTCTCAAGATGGAACCACACCATCGTTGGTTCAAGCACACCCACCAACGTCCATTTCCGAGCCTTCTCCCTTTGCTCAAGGGGCTGGTGAAGTCTATCACCATCACCTCAGTCAACAACACCACCGGGCCACGGCACCTCATTCCGCGCTTCACATCATCCACGCTCAACAACGCAGTCGACCAATTCCGTTAAGGCAGCCGCTTCCTCCTGCATACGGGTATCCTCCTGCACAACCTTTCCATGCACCGGGGGCTGTTCATGGTAGACCCGATAACGGGTATGCCAGGCAAATATCGCCTTTGCAGGTGGTTAGCCCGCCTGCCAGCGGGCCTTCTTATCACGGCCCCCGTGCCGGAAGCCTCCCAACACCCCCACCCCAGCAGCCGGTAACCGGTCCCAGCTCACTGTCGGCTCTTTCAGTGAATCGACCGGCAAATTATGCACCTCCTCCTCCTTCTGCGTCAAGAGCACCTTCTTCCGCGAGTATCTCTCATCCAATGCCTGCCGCTCGCCAAGTGCCAACCGGAGCGGCTACTTCTAGTGGGCTTTCATCCGTCACTCCTCCCACTGGAAACAACCAGAGTCAATATCATCACCTCATTCAACAACGTCACTCGGTACACCATTTCGCCCCTCACATCATCCACGCTCAACAGCAGAGCCAGTCAATCGCGTTAAGCCAGCGTCTTCTGGGATCCGAGGCTCCTGCTTATTGGTATCCTCCTGCCCAACAGTTCCATGCACCGGGGGCTGTTCATGGTAGAAGTAACAATGGGTATGTCAGGCAAATATCGTCTCAGCAAGCGGTTAGCCCGCCTGCCAGTGGGCTTTCTTATCATGGCCCCCATGCCGGAAGCCTCCCAACACCCCCACCCCAGCTCCCAGTCACCGGTCCCAACTCACTGTCGGCTCTTTCAGTGAATCGACCGGCACATTATGCACCACCTCGCCCTTCTGCATCAAGAGCTGGTCCACCTTCTTCCGCGAGTGTCTCTCACCCCATCCCTGCGGCTCGCCAAGTGCCAGCGGCGACTCCCAGTGGACTTTCATCTGACACTCCTCCCACTGGAAACCCTGAGGTCGTCATCCCGACGGCCTGTAATAAGGGAAAAAGCAAGGTGGTCGAGGAACTCCCTCCCATCCCTGGTTCTTCCAAAAACAAAAGACAGCGCGATGATGATGGTGAACAGGGGCCATCTACTTCTACTGCTAAACCCAGAGTGCGTCTGCTTCCATGTTATTGATATCGAGTGTGCGACTGAGCTTTATACATCAGAAAAGTAAAAAATTGGCTGGGGAAAGTACCGTGCCTCGCAGACGCTGCCCCAAGCCCAAACGGGGCACCACCCAATTCATTTCCACAACGCCGGAAAGAGCTCGTATTTATTACGAAGAGCAAGCGAAGAAGAAGGAGAAGGAGAAGGAGAAACCGAGCAAGAAGGGGAAGGAGAAAGCGAAGAGGAAGACAGAGTAATCGCCTCTGCAGGCGTTCATCTTTCCATCTACTCGCTCCCTCTCATGCATCTTGACGATCCATTTGTACAAACCACCTCAGTTGCATCATGGTAGTTTCACGTAAGGATCTTGTAGCGATATCATTTCCTCTGTCATAATTAGAATACAGTTGCCGTTTTACGACCCATAATAATAATACACCTGTGAAATATTCAAGTTCCTGATCCAGCTCGACGCTACCACCGTCAATCATGCACCCTTCCTCTGCTTCGACAAATCTGTCAACGGAACATACTGTCATTCCCATCAGCTCATAGCAACGCCTCCGAGTCAGCAAGGAGATACGCACGCTAACTCCCATGATTTCTTTCTCCGTCACATTACCCTTGGCATCCTTTTCGACGAGCTGGATATACTGTGCATAAGTTCCGACGGGGATGAACATCCTCCCCGGAGACGCAAGTTGATCGATGAGAGGCTTTGGAACCATCGGTGCGGCTGCACCAACGTGGATTGCATCATAGGGACCTAGAAGTCAAGCTCAGCTCGAACAATCCAGACGCGAGGACGAGCAGCACGAAACCCACCTCCAGCAGCATGTCCTTCCCGATGCGTAGAAATCAATGGTCTCACCGAAGTTCAAGATAAGCGACTGAGACTCACCCTGCCTCCCATCTCCCGCAAATATCTCAATACCCTTCGAATCCACAGCCTCCGTCAGCCCATCCTTCTGCAAATTCTCAACAGACCAATCCGCTAGTTCCGGCACATGCTCAACACCAACAACTTTACCCCCGTTAACCCCCTCTCCCTCCCCCGATTCCGACGATACAAGGTGATAAAGCACCGCTGCGAGGTACCCCGAGCCGCTGCCTACATCGAGCACCTTGGCCCCAGGTTTCAGATACTCTAGCAGGTGCTCTGCCGCGTAAGCGTGCTGTGAGCATGATAGCATACGCATACACTAAGGAATCCGTTGTGTGCGATATGATTTAGATGCGTAGCGCACCATATGCGGCGCCGATATGGTCGCCCCATAGCCAATCGGTCTAAGGGAGTGCATTGTCAATACAAATGCCCCAACGTCATCCCATCACAGGCTTAACTGAGGCGAGTCGTCATAAGCCCACCGCTTATCTTTCTCCAACACATAGTTCGCTCGATCCACCTTCGACATCGCCTACGTCGTTCACAAATCCCTCCGTTAGCCTGTTGTAAAGTTCAGAAAGCCACGCTAACTTTTACGACGCGATCTGATTTGATTATTGCGTGTCTCGACATGTTCGAGAGCAGTTCCGCATTGGTTGATCCAGTACATCGCCAAGCCATAGTAATGGGATATTTGTATTGGAGGATGGCACAAATGTTCGGTGAATGTATTGGTGATGCAATGGGTACCACAAAAGGACAAAAGTTAACACCGCCGTCTACGAATGGGTCTAGAGCTAAGGGAGCCCCTATGGAGGCGACTACAGAAGTAAAGACAGGGGTCTGGAGGAAAGAAACATCACCGACAGTCCATCTAAGGGATACGTGAGTATGTGATTGGAACCGTCTGCGGGCAAAGGGGACGGAGGGGGAGAGAGAAAGGATAAACGCGAAGGGCCGTACGCATACAACAGGGAGATGAGCGGTAGGCATGTAGTCGACGATGAAACAATGCTTCAGTCGTAGGCATGTAGAGTACTGAGAAAAAGCAACGATAGGAGGAAGGAAAAAAGTGAAGAAAGCAAAAGTGAAAGCGGCTACTCCGGTTTGGCATGGCGGTTAGCACGCCCGTTCCCGTTTGGTTGCGCACCCACCTCAGCAGGATCCTGAGCGGGAGTCTTGCTTCCAGGAAGCATCGAAGAGATACGCTCCTGCAGCGCCGCCAACACCGGCGTAACTTGATCCTTGACCTCCGAAGCCAGACGGCCAACTTTCTCCTGAATAGGCACATCCTGCGCAGTCAAGATACTCTTGAGCTCAGAAATACTGTTGCTGAGAGCAGCGTTCGTCTCATTGTACTGTTGATGGATGTGCGCCAACTGATCCTGGACTTGCGGAGGAATATGGGAAGCCTGGGACCGGAGGGAAGCCTGGAGGTCAGAAGCGGAGGTTGCGAGGGAGGTAGAGAGGGCATGGGCAGAAGCCTGGATTTTCTGAAGTTCGAGCAACATGGTGTCAGAGAGCGCATGGATGCGGCTCTGGGCCGAGGCCAGAGAAGACGAGGCCAGTTCGGAGATGTTTTGCGCAGTTCCCATTGCACGGTTCCTAAACCAGGTTCTTGTCAGCAGACTGGCAAAAGGTGGGTATATGCGCCTTACACCAATGCGGAGTGCGCCTGAATGTACTTGAGCTGGTCGCTTGAGTAAACGAATGCACGGTCTCTGAGAGATCTGGAGAGCGCAAGGGCGCGCTGGTACTGATACTTGGCGTCGGGGGGAGTGGAAGGTCCAGCCTCAGAGGTGGGGCTGATGCGGGCCTCGACGTAGTCGACGATGGGTGCGAACCTCTAAAGTCATCACATAAAAACGTCAGAAAGGGCACGTCAATGAGCAAGGCTGGCACCCACGTTATCTATTCCCTGGGCAACGTTGAGCGCTGGACTCTTCACCTTTTCATCGAAGCTCTTGTTGGCAACCTCGACTGCGCTGTCGCGCCTTTCGCGCATATATGTGGCTACATCCTCAGGTTTGGCCTGGAAAGGATAGGGGTACCTTGACTCGACCATGTCGACGGCCATGTTGGCGTAGCCGTCGGCGCGGACGATGAGGGGTGCAAGGCGGGCCTGGAGCGGCTCGGTGTACTTGTATGCGGAGGCCGACAAGTCTTTGGCGGTGGTGTAGGGCGTTTTCAAGTACGCGTTGGACTCGAGGGTGTCGTTGATGGTCTGCAGCGAGGACGATACGAGCGGAATGGACACCACCCTGGTCAAGAACCTGATTTCAGGGGCTGCTCGCTCGGACTGAGGAGAATGGGTGCCGTTGGGCATGGGGACGCTTGAAGTTTGAGTTTCTGTGGTCGTTGCCATCGCTGACGAGAGAAGGCTGGGGGAAGGAGGTGGTTGGCAGATAAGAGGCGTTCGGTGTCGTGCAGGGGACTTAAAGTAGCACCCCTGCACGTGTGTTATCAGGATGCATGTGAAATTCCTTTCCACAAGCGCCCATGCCTTGCTGCTGCTCGAGGCGTCTCCGATGCCTCTGTTGGGTTCTCTGGAATATGAAATCATAGCTCGAACATTCCACACGTCAGCTCTGGCCAGTCAATCTGTCCATATCCTGTCCACCACGCATCACAATTGACAATAAGCCACTAAATTGCAAGAGATCGCGGAAGCAAGATTAGGTGCGATACCCTGAAACCCTCGATTCATTACTTGCCAATGCCAAGTAGGAGCAGCAGGCATACCTGTGATAACGACTTTCCGTATTGTCTTCGAGCAAGTTTCAGCTATATATGAGCATACCGGCTTCCCGATTCCTTGCGCCCGGCTTGTATCCATTCCAGACGGTTTTTCGTCATAACACGCGCTCCACAAAACGCTCCACCGTACCTCAAAATGACTCGGTGCTCGCCAGGATGTGATTCAGCGGATGCGAGTGCCTACCCGACGTCCCGAGGAACGTTCGACTCTTCCGCCGGCTGCGCAGGTCGGTCAGTCTTCCTGATATCGACAAATCTTCATGTCGACGATGAAGCTGGTTACTTCTTTGATACAGCAAGTGAGTGCCTGAGTCGATTCTCGAAGGCACATCACGCCAAACTGTCTAGTAACTCCGAACCTGACAGATATCGTACTTCTTGGATTGAACAACTTAGAGGAGCAACGAATCGCAGCCGGTCCGATTTCACTTCGTACTCTGAAACCTCCGTTTGAATTTTTCTTACGCCCACGCGCAGACTGGGCAAGAATTTTTTTCTCATTCGCACTTGTCGCGATTTGGACCGGTGATATAGACACGAGTCGTCCGAGGACAGACGGAGATGGGATGTTGATCGTCGACCGTGCGGGACCGGGTTGGATAGGGGATTGTCTAGGAGATTTCGACTTTCGAAGTCCGCCAGCCTCATACTCAAGTTGTTTCCTACACTAACTCTTCCAGTCGTTCAATGGGTGATTCAAAATCCACTGGAAATAGCTCTGTTCTTTCCGTAGGGCCTCTAACCTCTACATCAGCTGCCGAGGCCGCACATGTAAAGCTCGAAAGTCTTGCAAAAGATAGTATCTCGTACCGCCTTCTGAATGCCCTCCTTACACATGCGCCGACAGTAGAAGGTGTTGACGTCATCGCTACCGACGTTGTCGCCGCATCAGCAGAGCCGGGTGGTCTTGTTCGGCTCGCAGAGTTCTATACAACAGGCTTACTCCTACCCAGTAAGCTTCCTTTCTTTAACGACAGCATGTTCACGTATTTCTTGCTTTATAGTGAAGGCTGGTGGTCGGACACCACGGGTTTCGTTTCCTCCTTCGCGAGACCAGGGAATCGAGTCCGAGGCCGGCGCCGTTGCTACAGATTTAGAACTCGCTAAAAGTGATCCAGCCATTTTGAAGAAATATGTAAGAGTTTCCTTGCCTCTGCTATCCAGTTTACAGCGTGATATCTGTGTTAGACTCTCTACCGAGATGGCTATCGCTGTGTCGCGACGCGTGCGTGGGATGAGCCGGCCCTTTCTCTCCCTGATGTAGAGGCCAAATACGCTCTATCCTCGACCCGCCGTACCGTGATGACCGAACTTGAAGCCGCTCACATCCTTCCATTGTCCTTAATGAGCGCCGACACTAACACCATAGTACGCCGGCGACTTTTCTAATTTTGCCAAGTCGATTACAGTGATGGCGATTCAGCTGTTTAAGAAATGTTCAATTTCGTCGGTCATCAAATCCTTTGCAAACGTGGACTTGAACGAGTTAAGCGGCGACAATATCAATTCGTTAACGAATGTCATTACCCTCGACACTGCTGTGCACAAGTTTTTCGGATCGCTCCGCATTTGGTTTGAGGCCGTGCCGGTACGTCGTCCTTCTGTAGTTCGTGTCAGTTTTGACCCTGTCATCCTCCAAAGGGTAAGGCTAACACTTACAAAATCAAGAAAGCTCGCGACCG
The DNA here is from genome assembly GCA_032158425.1 of Pleurotus giganteus. Lineage (NCBI taxonomy): Eukaryota > Fungi > Basidiomycota > Agaricomycetes > Agaricales > Pleurotaceae > Pleurotus > Pleurotus giganteus. The sequence continues at coordinate 1,884,609 of JAPEHR010000009.1, read as the reverse complement.
TTTCCTCCATGGTGCGTGAGCCGCAACCTTGTTATTGTACACACCTTGATCGTCTTTTGTAGGCACTGTGGATGAAGGTACCGAAGTGATCTTCACCTCCCCCTACCCGGAGGTATACCCACCTCCTGATCCACGCTACCTCGCTTTCCATGCCGCCGTTGCCCAAGTTGTCCATGTGGCAGGTATAGCTGAGCATCTTGATGACATTCTCCAGGGGTATGAGAATATCCGTGGGCTATCGGACGAGTCTGGTGTAGAATACCTTGATGGCCTGTTACGCGCTACGCAGAGGGAGACAATATTAATGACAAGACGGTAAAATCAGTCTATTTTCTCAGCTACCGGTCATCGAAGAACCATCAGAGGATTCGTTGCTTTACGACGCACTTTTGTCTGATGTGGGGTTCAGCTCTGCGTCGAGAAGCCTTTCGCGTCAAGGGTTCAAACTCCTGTTGATTTGTATTGTCTTCCATCCTTCTTATTTTTCGGCTTGTTATCCTTGTCATCCGATCGTCCACTGCCATACAGTAGGCCCATGTTGACTTCGATGCAAATTAACCACAGTGAAGTGGAGAAGCAGTAAAAGCGAGAGCAAGACGAATGTGATAGCGTCGTCCACAGGAATGGAATGATGTGAGTCCGTTCTTAGGTTCTGCGTGGCGCAGTTTCTCATGCCCATCGTAGTCCCTCGTAGATAGACCATACAAACCATGACGGTAATAATCAAGGAGAGAAGCTAGCGCTTTAGCTCTACAGTCACAGCCGATCCTATTCCATTTTTTGCTCTAAAGCCCTTCTAAAGCCTCCCATTATCCGTTCCTCCCGTAGCAATGAATCTCTTAACTCACCAGATACATGGCATCATTGTGCTTTCATCCCGACACCCAAGATGAGTTCATTTTTAAACATATCACATACACACTGCATCACCTTCGATGTCTACATACATGGGAGCGAATTAATTGAAACCATGGTCATGGCACCCCGCAGCCTAAACGGCGAAAAAAATTACGAGACTAAACAATCGTCAAAAAAAGGACCAAACCGCTGCACAATCCAATTTTCAATCCTTATCCATTTGCTATCGCCAACAACGCAGCCGATAGGCTGGTCCAAGGACGATAGCAAAGAGAAAGAAAAGAAAGAAAGGAATCCCCTGACGACTCAAGCCGGTAGTGCAGTAGCAAGGTCATCGCGTCCCCGTGTTGCAAGCAGAGCACGGGGACTGGGGCGGCAAAAATTAGATAACCAAAGAATGGGGGCGGTGCCCCCATAATAGTGGTTAAACTATTAAGAACCTGTAAACCGACGATGATTAGTACCGGTTTTCTCGACTTAGAAAACATGTTTCTCACAGATACTACACTTGATCTAAGCCAAAAGGCCAGAGTGGTGAAGATTCTACATCCCAGAAGCAGCTTTTTAAAGCAGAGGAACGATGCACGAGCCAGAAACTGTTAGGAAAGTACGAGGAGGCGAAGGTTCAGGGATAAGACAGGGGCCTGCCGAATCGGGCGATTTTCACAGTCCGAAACCAGTCGGAGTCGAATGCTTCAATTCCTGTCGATCATCCGTTCACTGACTCCAATAGTTGAGCTATTTTACAGGCATTCTTCGACCAGACTTTCGCTTTGTTCGTCAGTAGGACTCAGATTATACCCGTGCAAAGTCTCAAGATCTCAAGCACGAGCTGTTGGCGACGTCAACCTGAATTGAATCTTCACCTATCTCGACATGCTCAATATCTTCCTCAGTTTCCCAACGCACGCGTAGTCAATCAGCTCTATTTCCATCGTTGATAGGTAATCGTATTTTCCATAAGGATATTCTCATGGTTCTGACGGTGCGGATGGTAGGAGTGCACTTGACGAAATATGAAGCGATCCTACGTTCGTTGAGAGGCTGATGGTTACGTGCTACGCCGTCGCCTACATCCGACCTCCGTGTGCAAATACAGGATGTGCTTTAATTTGGCCTCTACGGCTTCATCGTCCAAGCGTGGCCAGCGGGGGTTGTCACTTGGCTCTAATTGCCTTCATCGTGACGGCACATCTTTTGGTGGTGCCTAGTATTTTTTCCGCCGGCGGTGGCACTGTGACGAAGGTTTTTCCGCCGATGGTGGCACTGTGATGACGTCGAATATAAAAGTATAGGGGAACTATCCGTTACCAAGTTATGGCACATCTCCCCCGCGTTGCGAAATCTGGGAGCCGCTGGACGAGAGCCGAACTCGATGCGTACAACATCACCATCAGAGACGAAGATGCACCCACTTTCTTTGGACTACCTGCCATGCCCGAGCCAGCCGTTGATGAAGAGGTTCTGCAGGGCGAGCATGCGCACCTCATGGTAAACCCCGAGAACGCTAGATTGCTCGCTCATCTCAGCCACGCAATGATTCCAAGCTCCAGCAACTCCAAGTCATTTACTATCGCGTTCACTATCGCTCTCTTCGACGTGCTGGGTTATATGGCATACCACCATGTGGCTCGCAGCCGCTGGGATATCCCCTTTCTAATATGCGGTCAATGGAAACAATCGCGAATAGACGTCTGTATCTATAACCACTCACAGAACATCATCATGCTGCTTGTTCGAGAAGACAAGCGCTTCATCACAGGCACCGAGACTGAGGCGGCAGCCGAGTTGATTGCTTCAGCAATTGCAGCCTTCTCCTACAACAATGAAGCCAGAAGGACTGCTGGCCTCCCTGCGTACGAGTCCCGGGTATGTCCTCGCTGTCCTTCTTGATTTTACTAACCACGTCCCTCGCACAGATCATCCCAGGCATCCTCATGTCCGGGACATCACCCACTTTCTATAAAATCCCTGTCACTGCCGAACTCGAGAGTGCTGTCCATGGCGGTCTGTATCCGTTCCATACGCAGGTCTCAAAGCATGAGCCTGTTGTCCCCCGACCGAATTTTCGCTTGCGTGAAGGAATGAAACCCGTTGATTCCCGTAGGGAAATTTTTAAATGCTACGAGGCGTTTAAAGCGGTCCTTGATGTCTGAGCACCTCTAAACGTAACTTTATGGGTTTTTTGGAAGTAAGTGAACCTTCCTTGTTAATGACTGCGAACATTGACAATTTTTACCACTAGGTTCAAACGAGACAGTTATCCGTTATGCACGCAGATTTCATGTAGTGCAGCAAACATAGCAATCCTACAGCATAGATGATTCGTCCCCATTAAGAATTAGCGTCGAAAAGAATCTAATCATCTCCAGGAATGAATCCGCAGAAATATCTATACCGCGTATCAATTTTCAAAGGTATATTCAGCGCTTACTAAAGACCCACATTCATTCACGCCATGCAGGCCATCGAGAGCGCCATTGGCACCATCCTGGTGGGTGTACCTAAAAATATGCCTCGAGAGCTTCCAATAGGCCCGAGTGTCTTGAAGTTGATTAGTTCACGAGACTCGAAGAACCACGTCGTGGTACGCACCACTGTTGCCAGACATGACTCCAGGACTCACAACGATATTATCCCCCGTTAGGTTTCGATGGGTGTTGTATACAATTTTGATGGTGCCAGAGAGGAGCGCGTAAGGACCGGCATCTTTACCTACAGGCGTGGTGGGCGCGGGTTCAAGTGCTGTCGCCCATGCGTCACTGAGAAGGAGGTTGCCCTGGGTGTATGGCGGGATTGGGCGGGATGGACACTCGTCAAATCCGTGATAGCTCAAGTTGAACTTTGCTGCGAAGGGCTTGAATAAGGGTGTGATATGGGCTACTGTTTCGGCGACGGAGCTGGGCTGAAACTTAGCTGGAGCCAAAGATAAGTAGGAACGCAAAGAGGCTCCGACCTTTCCGTAGATATGCGGTGGTTGACGACGGCCCATGCATGCTCAGGAAGGGCGTTAGCCTTGAGACCGCCTTGAACCATAGTGATGGCTTGAGTTGTCTTGATGAGGCTGCCGTAGGTTGGATGCGCAGCCAGGTCTGTTTGGAGCTCCCGCAACGCCTCGTCAGAGTGTGACGCACGCCTTATTTTATTGCGAAAGGGTGAGGGGAGATCGTGAGCATGTTCGGCGAGACATTGAAGTGTAAGGAAAACAGGGGATCCCCTAGACTAGAGAGGACTCAGTCGATGGTCAAGTGAGAAGAGATACACGGACTTACGAGATGAACGGCGTGCGGATTTTCATCCAGCGCCACTAGCATAGCTGCAAGCATGCCGATACTCTAACAATAATGCCCCAAATATGCAAACGATATTCATCACAGAGAGGTAACCAACCGTGTGTTCAGGTGGGACCGACGAGTGGCCACCCAACGTATTAATTTCCACCTTGATGTCTATATATCCCTTCTCAGATATGGATGGGGTAGCAAAGATGCTGCCGAATTGTTCGCCAAACCCATCTACAATTCGGGGCTGTCAGCAATGTAGTAGGAACGCTTTGAGGTGATCGCACCGCCCTCATCCACAATCATGGCGAATCCGTCTTCACCGTAGCTATCGAGAAGAGGTACGGCCAACTGGCCAGCTCCCTATAAGATGTCAGCCGATCAGCGGTTGTTTCCTGCGTGGAGGTTGCGTACTTCTTCACCACTAGCTTCTTCATCAAATCCCAATGCAATCACAATCGTTCGACGAGGCTTGAAACCATTGTCAAGGAGAACCTGAATGGCGGCCCTAAGTACCAGCAACGAGGTGTGAGCAGTCACTTCAGCCAACTCTTTAAGGTGCAACGTACAAAATTCCAATCAAACCGTTCTTATCATCGGACGTGCCACGGCCCCAAATACGTTCACCTGTGAGTATTTCGTTATTGAGGAACAAGCAGAACTAACAACTTGCCGTCATAGAACCCCGAGTAGGGTGGATACTTCCATTCATCGATTGTGGTGGGATCGACGGGGACGACATCTATCGTTTCAGGTAAGTTACGTTAAAGAGAGTGGTACCCCGGCCACACCTTGGTGCGCTGCGAACAGAATGGGCTTCTTCGTTGCGTCAGACCCGTGCCATTCCAGGATTATTCCATACGTATTGACTTTCGTTAGGGAAAGCGAGGTGAAACTGGAAATCCATGCAGATGGAATCCAGTACGATGTGGCGGGCGCTTACACGAGGGGGAAAGTCCTGACCAGATAGTCATGAAATGGTCTAAACGCTTCCCAGCGTGGGTCGACGCCGACTGGGTCCATATCATCAAACGTCTCCGTCCTCAAATGATGGTCAGCCGTTTACTGTCAAGCGTCAATGTTCTGACTCACGGAATCCTGACTGCTCCAGCTAACCAGTCAACTGCACATGTTCTAAAGTCTGCTGTATTAATATGATATCCTATTTCGTGGAAGATCTTCTTGTTAAGGATAAGTTCAAATGGCTCCGCTTGCCAGCATTGATCGTCAGTACTGGTAGCAGTCAGTTTGACGGGATATGGCGAGTGATGGTAGTCCCAATGGCGTATGATAATTACAAACACTACAGCGGTAATGAGAAAAATACGCAGAGAATAGTACTCTGCAGACATGAGTGGTTCGAACCACCGCTACAGGGTTGCGCGTCAGTCATTGTTGAATAGGATCTTATCTTATCGAATGGCACAGCCACAATCAAACCACTTCCACCGACGCTGTCCTCAGACTCTTGACATCATGCCCTATCATACCTGATTCTTGTTTTGCCGTCACTCGATACTGGCATTGCCATACTCCTCGCGGCTGCCTGACCTCAAACTCACTATCGACAGCCAAGCAGCTAAGCTGTGTGCCCGTGTTTCGGCTGTTCTGACCTCATGTCGTATGTTGATTCTGTGTATGATGATATTGGTGAGCAATCGGGTCATGTATGCAATCTTTTCATCAGTGACGTTCTTTCTTTCAGCGGAAATACTCTATCGATGGCAGAATTTGAGCATCGGCTTTGATCTTACGCTCGCCGGCCTCGTAGTGGATGCATACTGAGATGATTTTCGATCCGATGCCAAACTTCTCATCCGCAGCGGCAGGCTCTCATGAATTTTCCAAGAATATACGGGTAAATGCGCATTGTAGCGGTCGTGAGCAAAATCCGTCCACTTTCGCCTTCATGGGGATTTCTCCTGCCTGCTTGAATGCTGAAAGTCTCATTTCCGTATATGAAGATGCCATGGTGTTTTCATTTAGTCGATCGTCTTTGGCAAACTTTTGTGGGTCTTCGGGTGTCTCAGCGTTCAATCTTTGGGCCACATATTCTCCATTCGGACTGCCTCTGACTGATAATGGCGTCTGCATTTTTGTGCCATACGGCGTCGTGCCCGGTGAGAGATCTATGCTTCCGATTGCAGCCTTCCATGTTACTGATCCGAAGATGGCGCAACTTCAGGTAACTACATATCAGATCTCTGAGATCTGTTCATCATCAATCCTTGCTTGATGGTTTAACGAGGTCCAACGCTATTCACGCCATGCCCAACCATGTATGCGTTTCAGAGGTTTTACTCCATCCAAGGGTTACTGACAGGGTGACTCATGCAGTTCATTTACTTCCCAGTTGCCGCAATCCTGTCGTGATATCCCATGTATAGTAGTTGCGCAAACAAGGGCAAAGTACATGCCACCTACTCCGCCCTCAAAACGCCGTCAAAGCATGCCCTATGCATGTCTGACATTTACCTACTCGTCCCATCCCAATGTCCCCGCAACGACTTGCGGACGCAGCCCACATAGTGCCGTATCCCACTCACACTGGTCATCATGACTACCAGTCATCGTCGACCTCCGATAGTGCGGCTCGGTCCCGAGATACCAAGCCAACTAGGCCCAGGAGTCGTGGTCGACATGAAAGAGGCGCCAGGTCAGAGGACGAGATCAGATTTAATACTGGTGTTCCAAGGTCTCCCCGCCGAAGGCCGTTCTTTGGATCACCTCCAGCAGTTTTTAGATTCCCGGGGGAAGAACGCTGGAGGAATAATGGTCAGTCTAAACAGCTTGAAATGTGTTAGTTCTCATCAGCTCTGTTGTATTACATAGAATCTCCACCAGGGTACGAAGAGGCCATCAGCACACCTCCTTTGTCAGGTTGTCCGAGCACCGTCACTCTTGCCACGGCAACCACCGGCCAACCCCCAGTCCCGTCCGCTCTGAGTATCTCGACTGCGCCAGGAGCCGACGACAATACCCACAACCCTGCCGACTCGGCCGCCCTTCGAGCGGAGTCCCCTCTTCCCAACTCGCCGAGCTCCGATAGTGATAACTCATTATTGCCCGCGGAGAGTATCTCCAGAGAGGAGTTGGACGAGCCCTCTACGCCTGGCTATGGTGCTGCGTTGCGGTCTCATCCATACCTGCAGGGAGTTCATAGCAACGGGACCCAGTTCGATGTGTCTCGGGATGGACCCATCGAACACCTTAAAAGCCCTTCGAAGCTTTTCAAACGGAGGAATAACACGCTATCCCCGTTGAGAACGCTCTTCCCCTTGAAATCGCGCCCCATACAAAATGCCCCCCATTCTGCGCACCCGTCCCCTGTTTCCCCTTATGACACACCTCGCTCCAGCTTCTCGGCATTCCGCAGTACGACCTCCCTCATGCCCTCCCTTTCGACCGTTTCGCTCGGTAGATTTGGATCGAATGATAGTAAACGGTCGAAAGTCAAGAGCTTATTTTCATTCAAAGGCAAGACGCGAGCGAAGGAAGCAGGCATGGAATTTGAAGGGGCATGGGAGGTTGTCGACTCTCGGGTGAGAGGTATTGCTGAAAATGGGGGTAAAGCGGTTAATCTGGTTCCTGTTGAGGTATTGCTGAAGTCATCCCCTCCCTCCCCTCCTGTGAATGCCGCCCTGCCTCAATCTGCGGCTCTCTCGTCAGCCACAGAAATCCCCCCACCCGCTGTCCACGTACACATCGCTCCTTCCGCTCCCACCCCAGTGCGGCCATCGTCGCCTGCTCCTAGCCAAATTCAGTCTCCTGCGCGCACGACATTCTCGCGGGATGAGAAACTGCGTGACATGTACATGAATCTGAATGCTCGTCGTCCTGCTGCTGCTGCCGCACGTCCGCCTCAAACTGTGCGCACCCCTTCACCTCTCCCCTGCGCCTCGGAACCTCAGGGACCAATTGTGACCACCGTCCGAACGCGGAAGTTTCCTTCAGCTCTTGCTTCCCAAAAGACAACGGCCAACTCCCTGACCGAGGACCCTCCTTCTCAGCCACAGCGTGACATACGAGCAGGCGTCGAGTTAGAGTTTCAACAGGCGTTAGACACTCCACTGCCTGACTCCCCCACAGCAGAAGTGTCCTACGTCCCCCACGTGTCCAACACACCATCTGACCTTCGTCCTTTGCGGAACCCATCACCTACTCCATCGATCGGACCGGAGGCCATGCCTTCGGCCCCTCAAAAGGTCAACGCTGATTCCCCTGATCAGCGTCTAGCCACACCTGTCCCCCTTGATACCACTCGCCCATCTACGCCCACTTCGGTTGCTTCCTTGTGTTCGGAGTCGTATTCGCCCATGCGTCATCATTATCCTGGACGACCGCTTCCGAGACCCCCTGCTGACAGGACACCTCGTATCGTGGATTCCACTTATGCACCATTTGGTGTACCCCTTTCTCCCGGAGAGAATGCGATACACGTTGACGCTGTAGTCCCCGAAGGTCTCTTAATTGACTTTAACGACGAGCCCCACGAGCTGGTGGCCCTTCATTCTGATTCGCCGGATTCCTCCCATGTTCAGCTGCCAGACTCACCGATCGGGTCCCAAAGTTCGAATTCTACCAGATTGGTGGCAGCTTTCCCTCCCCTTCCTCCTTCGCCGCCGCTTTCGCCTGTTGAACCCTCTGATCGTCCTCGCAATAATTCGCAGCCACCTGTCGATCAGATGGCGATGAGCATCCTACCCAATGACCCCCTGTATTCTGAATACACGGATCTGGATATGTTGGTTGACAATATCAGTGGCGACTCGCGCGACGGCTTGGATTACGACGTAGGACATCTTGCCTCGCGGCACACTCCTGAGGCTTTCATCGCTCACCAGCAGACAGGCACTCCTCCTCGTGTCGGAATTCATTGGTCCTGCAATCGTAGGGACTGGGTCCGCAGCCCACTCCAACTCCAGTCACTGTGACGACTTATTCCTCCATGGCCGGATCGATGTTGACCGCAGGCGTATCACTCGTGATGGCCGGCGGAAGCTCAAACTTTCGTTACTCGGTGTTAGGGTTGACAGTTGTCCTATCTGTTTGTCACAGTTTCGAGAAGCTGAGGAAGCGAGAATGTGCTCGCAGTGCAGACTCGCCTTTCATGCTGGATGCATTGAGAGGTGGGTCTCCCAGGGCACCAGGACGTGTCCATTGTGTCGAGCACAATTGGACGAGTAGGATTTTAACGTTCCACCGTGATGCATATATGCCACATTTTGCAGCATAGGCATGATCAAGGACAATTTTTGCTAGGCCTCCCTTGGTGGTCATGTTGTCATTTACTTGGGTTTAGGATTCTTCATTTCGACGAACTTTATGCAAAGCTTGTAGCATTATCCTTTCCGGCCTCGCACTCATTTTTCTTCGTGTGCACGGATTCAGTTCCCCATCCTTCCGCTATGCATACCACTGCCGCAGCCCCTGGCCTCCCTGTCGCTTCTCGGTACATACTCTTTCGTACACTAGGTTCCTTCTGCGCGAATATCGCGCGAATCCATCATTTGCTGCCTATAATAGCCAGTGCCGCATGCTATGACATAGCGCGCGCGACATATCTTGGCTTGGCATCTTGTGTCGTTTTAGGGTTACTTTGTTGGCTACCACCACGTATGACATGATAGGGCTCTATGCAGTTAGCAGATGACGACTAACTTCACGAAACAGACCTCGAACAGACCTACGCTGCGCAGTGCGCGGTCTGAAACCCCTGACGGAGGATATTTATGCGCGATCAGGTGACAATGTTGGACTGGGAACTCCACGTGACAAACACGCGGATGCAACGCGCCCGCCACAGGACCAAGTTTGCGGATTACGGAATCATTCTTGAACCACAACCTCCTCGGTTCGATATTTGCGAACAGCGTCAGGCTGAAGCAAGAGCATAATGTCCGTATACCCTCATCCCTTCGACCCACGAATCAACATGAACCCGATCCCGACGACGCACACAACGACCTCGCGACGACCACCGTTCACCAACGCCGTCAACTACAACCCCCTTAACCTGCCCCAGGCGGGCTACAGCGCAAAGGCGCTACCGAAACTCCCCAAATCACCACCGGCCAAACCCACGGAGAAGAAACTTCCCGGCTCACCGCCTCTGTCGAGACAGACGACCAAGGCGTTACCCCCGTCACCCCCTAGACTCATCAAGGACACGAGAGGTGTCCTGCAATTCCATAAAGTTGGATTTCTGGGAGAGGTAAGCTTCAAATCAACGGTATGAAGCGTTTTTCTCATTCCGTGTTCGTAGGGTGGGTTCGCGAGAGTATACGAGGTTATGGACACGCAAGGCACCAGACTCGCATGTAAGGTTCTATCGAAAACTTCACTTCAATCGAAGAAAGCTAAAACGAAGGTGAATCTGCAAACATGATTTGCTCTACGTCTCAGAGCTCATAGACTGTGACAGCTTTGGGCAGAAATCAAGATACACCGTTCACTCGATCACCCGAACATTGTAAATTTCAAGGAGTGCTTTGAGGATGAGGAGAATGTCTATATGGCGCTCGAGCTTTGCTCGTCGGGCTCTCTCATGGACATGCTACGTCGGCGGCGACGGTTCATCGAACCGGAGGCTCGCTACTACATCGTTCAAATCATTGGCGCCTGCCACTATATGCACACCCACCAGGTTATACATCGTGATTTGAAGCTGGGCAACATCCTTCTCGACTCCAACATGAACATCAAGGTGGCTGACTTTGGGTTGGCCGCATTGATCGAGAACCCGGGCGAGCGCAAGAAAACAATATGTGGCACCCCGAATTACATCGCGCCAGAAGTTCTGTTTGATTACGCCAATGGGCATAGCTTCGAAGTGGATACGTGGTCTATTGGTGTCATGTTGTACACCCTCTTGATCGGTCGGCCGCCATTCCAGACCAAAGAGGTCAAGACCATATACAAGTGAGTCTTCTGAGCCTCTTCTTTCCTGCAATTTTTGACGAGGAGTGTTAGACGAATACGTGATAATGACTATGACTTCCCTGCCGAACGACCCATATCCTCTAACGCCCGCAATCTCATTCAGTCCATCCTCACCCCCGATCCTACCCACCGGCCAACTCTCCACCAAGTTGTTGACCACCCTTTCTTCGTTCAAGGACTTGTACCAGGTTACATCCCCGTCACTGCGCACGACGCTCCTCCAGATTTTCGCCATGTTACTCGGGCCGCCAGTGAACAAAACCTCTTGCGACTCCGGCGGGATTGTCTCCTTGACGTCGAGACGGCCATCAAATTACCCAAGAAAGCTGGCGAAGACCTCGGCCATCATATCGATGTTCCCAACCATGTCGGAGTGTCGGTCCCGACTAGCAGTTTGGGTAAGAGCATCACATCCAGCCTCGCTCAACAAGAGAAGGAGTTCCAGAAGGCCGTGCAACCTGGTTCGCCAATATCGGCTCTTCTCAGCTCGGCGAGGCAGCCTTTGCTTGTGTCGAATGATCCGACGCATCATCGAGGTGAACCATTGATAAGGAAGTTGCAAGCCGCCGCTCGTGAATCGCCGTTAGCTAAGAGTGCGAAGGCCCAATTGGCTACTCGCGAGCGGGAAGGAGTCCGAATGAGGGAAGGAGACAATCAGGAAGATACTACGAGGAAGAAGCTGGTTGAGAGTCAAAAGGCGCGTATCGTTGCGCAGATGGTGCCAGTGAGGGAGAGCGACGAGGAGGGAGAGGAAGAGGAAGATACTGCCAAGTTCAAGAGAGCCGATGTCGCACCTGTCAGGCTTGTGACTGCTAGGGACACGAAGGACAGAGAAAACATCCCCCCGACCATTGGTGTTGCTACGCGGACCAGCAAAGGCAAGGAACCCATGCGCGCTGCAACCAACATTATCCCGGCGCTTAAGCAGGCCACTTCTAAGGCTCTGGGCGTCGGGGCATCCATAACGCCACCGGACCCTGCGAAGCAGTTGGTCTCTCGACTCAACGGTTTCGACGCTGCCCTGCAAGTCCTTTCTCTCGCGTTCGACGCGAAGGCTCAAGGGAAGATCTTCAAGGACCCTCGAGAAGATCCAAGTCTACCACTGCCTGATGAGAAAGTTTTCATCGTCAGCTGGGTGGATTACTGTAACAAGTACGGCATGGGGTATGCGCTGACTGATGGAAGCGTGGGGGTGTACTTCAACGACAGCACAAGTATGGTGTTGAGCGCCAATAAAACGTGTGCATTCCTTTCTGTAGCCCGCTCCATCTTCCTAACGGATGTTTCAGGCACTTTGAATACCTTTCTGCCCAGCGCGGCGGAACCGTGTATCTTCGAAAATCGTATACCGTCGACGAGTATCCCGAAGAACTTAAATCCAAGGTCTACTTGTTGAAGCACTTTGAGCGGTATATCATGGAGCGGCTCTACTCCGAGAATGAGTACACCTGGCAAGATGCTGAGAGAACCAAGGGGCTGGAATGGGTTCAGAAGTACCTGAGGATGAAGCATGTCATCGTCTTCAAGATGAGCCATGATGTTCTCCAGGTATGTTTATAACCTTGCGACCATCACACTCACTTATCTTTCCCCTAGTTTAACTTCTACGACCACTCCAAGCTCATTCTCTCCTCCCATGGCCTCGTAGCCACCCATATCGACAAGAACTATAACCTCACGCGTTGGAAGTTGAGCGATGTTATGGCGACTTCCTTGCGAATACATGCTCTAGGCCGAACTCAACCCTCCCATGATGGTACTGGGACAGTTACGATTGTGGATGGGATGTCGCCAGAAGAAGTGCGATTCAACCAGAAGCTGGTGGACAAGCTCAAGTACTGCAAGGAGGTCCTATTGAGCATCCGGAACGCTAGTAACGGCGCTGGCAGCACGACTTCGAGCACGGGTACAGGCGAGAGTGCGCCCAGTACTGCTGGAACTGGGGCATCCGTAAGGAGTTTGGCGATGAGTACGAGGACGTCGAAGCTGTCGTTGCGATGATCTGTTTCGAATAGAGTAGGTGTCTGTTCCACATGGACGTTAGGTCCCTCGTCGAATGGATTGGGTGCGGATGCGTTAGGCATTATTCTCTCCCCACAGCGGCAGCATTTTCATCTGGCATGTAAATCTTTTCCATCCCTATACGCAATCGATCTGTTTCTTTTTCCTTTCTCATCGAGCCACTGGACATATCGGCTTCCCCCTTGATTTATTACCTGTTTAAATGTACATACATAAACTGAGAGTACTGCAACGAGCACATCAGATATGACTATTCATGATACTGATACTTACGAATATATCGTCGAGAGTCTGCGGTGTAAGTGCATGCTGACTTTGAGGTGGCTGAAGTCACAAAACGGTTTACTAACCGTGGGATGAACTTGAATGATCGTGGAAACAAATTTGTAGGGAGTTTCGTTTAGCTTGAGGTTTGTTCGAGTTGAACCACCACGATGCACTTGACGCAAGCAATCGTTAGGCCTGACAAACGACACCAATGAAGGATGGAAGGCTTGCATCGTGAAAACAAGGGTCACCACTGTCACCGCTCTCCCTGAATCCTGGACTCTTGTTTTAACCCTCTGCCTCTAACTAGCGCTTGCGTGCCCCCACTGGCACCAGCTAGGCGACTGACTACCGGAGAACGGAATCGGAAGCTTGGAACATGGTCACGTACAGCCTGGTCTAAGTCGTGGAGCACGGGTGGAGCTGGGTGGAGCCGTGGGGGGCCCGTCACGTGTGCTACTTCCTGGATCGCGTCCGTTGTGGCTTTCGCCACTCCGAAATCACCACTAAACATCTTGACATCTCGATATTGAAAGGTGAGCACTTGTATCTAAACATAGCTACTTCGGCAGCTAATGACAGGTCCTAAGTCGTTAGCATTGCTTACCATCGTCGTCAACCCGCAGCATGAGCACTCAACGCACTGGAGGTGAGCACTTGCAATCGTGTCTCCGACTTTACCCTGCTCATATGTCGATACTCGACCGCTAACCAAATCACTCGCACTCTATTCCTTGACAAACCGCATGAAGTAATTGAGGAGTTTTCCGACAGGCATCTCTGCAACTCGAAGATCTCGAGTGTTCATACGAACGCCAGCCTGACCAGCAGCATCAGAGCCGAACTCGAGAGGGTTGACGAACATCCCATGTGCTGTCTGTTGACAATGGAGTCGATAGAGTCTGCACCAATAGAAGTGGCCCACATAATGCGACGCACAACGTCGCGGAAGGAGGTGAGTTGTTCTGCCGCATTTCCTTCGAGCGAATTCTCACATTGCTGGCTAGCTGGACATCCTCCAGGCGGTCTGGATCACACCGTCGCGGCCGGCTGTCAACGCCGTCAATAATCTGATTTATTGTGAGTTCTGTTGTTGTCAGTCCAAGCTGACGTCTCCGCTGAACTGCTGGCTTCATGCAGTACGCACCGATTTGCACGAATCCTTCGATCTTGGTCACTGGGCTTTCTTCCCGGAAATGGACCTCTTGGATTCCATTCTAAAGGCGGAGGCGCAGAACGCCGCTCAACGAAATTTGGTGGGCCCCCCACCCAAGTTGAAGAACCTGTTTCATCGGGTGAGTATTAACAACTGTAGATTCACGGTCTTTGACTGACCGTGTCCCCAGTATTCTAACTGGAAAGGGCAAAATACTTTTCACTATCGGGTTGCTTGGATGCACACAGTGCCTGGTGGCCCCATATTGCGAAAGAACGGTTCTAGTGATTCTGCTGTCGATGGCTCGACCGCTGGTGTCTTATGTGCCAATGCGTTGGAGGTCCAGTGCAGCAGCACGACAGTCAAGGACGCGGCCGATAATCTTTGGAAAATGGTACACGACCTTCAAAGCGCTCTTGGTGAGGCATCAGTGGATGATCAAGCCTTTGAACGCCATTGTGCCGCGCTTGTACAAGCATTGGACCATTTCCGGAAAAGTAGAACTGAAAATACCTCCGCCACTGCTCGATCGAATAAAACCGTTTGGGAACGAGAAGCTGGGTTCCTCCGAGATGCGAGCGCTGCGATGACGGCCATCAATGACAACTTCTGCCTCGATGTGATGCAAGCCATCCCCGACGCCACGCTTCCAGTTCCTTCTCGCGATAATTCAGCTGACACTCCCTCCAAGTCGATTCTGAACAAATTAAGGGCCTTACTCGAGAGCTACGAGACTTATATACATCCTTTTCCCGACTTTCCCATCCTTCGCTCTCATGCTCACCCGTTGTTCGTCATTGAAAATACAGGCCAGAAGATCCACACCCTTTCGACAGAAGCACTTCAGATGCTCGGACCCGAGGCGACACGTATCGATTACATATACCGAAGTTGGCACGATCTACCCCTCAGAAAGAAGTCGCATGCAGCTCGCAACAAACGAGACAGTGATGAAGGCGATCAAGCTAGCGAACGAACTTCTCAGCACGACAATGAAGGTCACAATCCGACATCGAGTCAGAACTCTGAGGGCTCTAATTGCCCCGTCGGGCGCTCTACTCGAGGGAAGGTCGTAAAAAGACCATATGATGCTTGCGATGCAATGTGCCTTGATTCCTCTACCGGTGCACCTTCTCTTGCCCACGATGGACCGGGTGCTTCCAATCAAGACAGCGACTATCTCCCCGATGCAGACATGGAGGCCAACGTTCACCATTACAACTCACTCGGAGAATGGGTGGCTGCCTACACCGTGGACTCCTCGATCGAACTTACCAACGACCATCAGCTCGGCGCAGACGATGAAGTAGCTTGTCCACCCCGACCTGAACAGTGGAAACTATGGGCCAAATCACCACCCAAGATGCCCCAGCTCATAATGGATCATGAAGATACGTCCAAATTGACGAGCTATGATTGGAGCTTGTACCACGAGAGAGTCAATCTTCTCGCTCCGTACGGCTCTCATGAGGTTCCTAAGTCTCATTTCATTCCATGGGAGCCGCGAGTGTACGACATCTAGCTATTTCAGTGACCCACACACCTTATCAGCCGTCCATGGCCTTTGATTTATTACTGAAAATATAATATCGCTACGCAACTAATGGTACATTCAACGACTGAGTTAGAGCTTCAGCGAACAATGGAGGGAGATTCCGTATGTGGCGGACAATGGTTCGCTCAGGGGAAGGTGTTCGGCGCCAAATCCAGCACGTGTCTTACTTCCAGGGTCGACCATTCGACGTTCGCCTTTTAAGTTCAACAAGGTTCGCCCGTTGTGGCTTTCGTCTGCTTATCTTTCGTTGCCACTGCTGGTCGCCTTGAAAGGTGGACAGTGTATTAACGATCGGCCTCTAGCCACACTCCCGCTCTCCGTCAACAATAGAACTCTCGTGTGGCTTTCGTGGCTTGCTCTTGTGGCCATGTCGTCGATCTGCAGTATAAGTACTGAGCGTGCTAGTGGTGAGCCCACACTCTTCATACCTCTCACCTACACTTGCTCATATGTCCAAACGCACCCGTGACAACATACCAAATGCCACACCTGGCCCCGCACTCAAAAAATTGCGAACACGTTCTCAAACCCAACTGCAAGCTGTCATTGAAGATCAAGTAGTCGAAGACTTCTCCGAGAGACCTTATAGAAGATATGAAGACGATCCAGACTACGACCCGAAAGACCCGCAAGAGAGTGTACATACGAACGCCAGTCTTCCTTCCCATGTCAAAGCCGAACTCGCGACGGTAGATGAGCACCCCTTGTGTTGTCTTTTGACGCTGGCACCGAAGAAATCTACGCCAATAGAAATAGCCCACATAGTTCCACGCGCCGCGTCTCGTAAGGAAGTGAGTTATTTTGATGGTGTTTACCTTGAATTGATTCTCAATCCTGACCAGCTGGACTTGCTTCGGACCGTCTGGAACACCCCCTCCCGTCCGGCTGTCAACGCCGTCCATAATCTGATATATCGTGAGGTTCTGATATAGGCGCAGCTGTATCCTCTGCTGACTACTGTGTTAGTCCGTGCCGATTTGCATGCAGCATTCGATTTTGGTCACTGGGCTTTATTCCCGGAAATTGATCTTTTGGATAAGATTTTTGCCGCCGAGGTGCTCAACGCCGGAATGCGACGTTATCCTGACGAGCAGAACCAGATGAAGGACTTATATGACCAAGGTGAGCACACCAACAGCACATCTCTGATTCCTGAGTTAACACCGTTCCTAGTACTGCGATGGTGCAACGAAAGTAGATTTAACTATCGTTTCGTTTGGATACACACTGCGTCGAGTGATCCAATATTGCGAAGGAACTGCGCTAGCAACCCTGTCGATGATTCTCGGCCACGCTGCGTTGATGGTGTAGAGGTGCAAAGCACCCACACATCATTACAACAGGCAGTAGACCGTTTATTTAAGATCATAGGCGAGCTTTCAAATCCTCTCGACGAGGCCCCGATTGTAGACAAGCAGGCCTTCCGGCAGCATTGCGATATACTTCTCCAAGCAGTGCACGACTTACGGGAAAAAGGGTCTTTGTTTCAAGATGTTGACCTATCGAACAGACCTAGTTGGGAACGAGAGGCTGGATTGCTCCGAGATGTGAATGGTGCGCTCACGGCGATGAATGATACTTTCTGCCGTAACATCATGCAAGCCGTCACCGCTCCCAATCCCTCCGATGCTAAGGACGAACCTTCCACGTCGCTTTTGAATGACATGGAGTTACTCAAGACCCTCTTCAATGAATACAAGGCGTATCTACATCCTTACACCAACTTTCCAATTCTTCAGTCCCACGTTCACCCCTTGCTCGTCATTGAAAATGCTGGCGACAAGATTCACGCCCTCTCGTCGGAAGCCCTTCATAAGCTCGGACCCGAGGCAAAGCGTATCGATCAAATCTATCGAAGTTGGCATGGGATGCCCATCAGGTGGAATCCTCTTACGGCTCGCAAGAAAGAAGATAGTGATGTCGGTCGCGACGATGAAGCTAGCGAACGGACAACTCAACACGATGATGAAGGTCATGATCCGCCCGTTCACCAGAATTCTCAAGTCTCTGATTCCCCCGTTGGACGTTCCATTCGAGGAAAGGCTGTAACAAGACCGTATAACGCTTTCGACTTAACGTCCCTCGACTCGTCTGCCGACACACCTTCTCTTACTCATGGTGGACCAGATTCTTCCCATAAAGACAGCGACTATCTCCCCGATGCAGACATGGAGACCAACGTTCATCATTACACCTCGGTCGAAGAATGGTCGAAGGCCTGCACTGTAGACTCCACGATCAGACTTACCAATGACCATCAACTAGGCGAGGACAACGAAGCGTCTCGTCCACCTCGTCCTCAACAGTGGAAGCAGTGGGCAACATCACCACCCAAGATGCCCCTGGCTATCATGGATCGTGATGACACGTCAAATTTGACGAGTTACCATTGGAGCTTATACCACGAGAGAGTCAATCTTCTCGCTCCGTACGGCTCTCATGAGGTTCCTAGGTCTCATTTCACCCCATCGGCACCACGTGTCTACGACCTTTAATTTCTCTTCCGCATCCCCCCTCCTTCCGCTGCCCCCAAACGCTGTCATCGCATTATGTTTACCTTGTTGTATCTCGATACGTTTTCTCTGCCCAATTTGCAATAATATTTATCTTCAAGAGAGGACTGACGTTGTGCATCCAGCCACATAACATAACACAATCGTTTCACGTTCGATATCCAAGTAACCTACTGGTCAGAGCGCACTTCGCACAGCCAATCTCAGCACTATTTGCAGTCATGCTAGCATCAAGGCGACCTTTTGGCGACCAGTCTGCGAATGCTATCTGCTACAATCCGAACGTTGAATGTTGAACGTTGACTCCTGAAGGAGCCCCGTTGCCACAGGAGGTCATGCATCACGTGCCAACAACGAGTGGTACTCGCTTCAAAGTTCCAGAAAGTCCGATCGACTGGGTGTGTGGACCGTACAGACCGCGATCCATTTTGCCACTCACGTGCTAGCACAGGGGCTCAACTGAACGAAGTATTAGTGCATTGTCGCGCCCAGTCCCATCGCCTGATGTGCACCTAGGACTCTCCTTAACACTCCCCGCCCTCCTAGACAATCCTAGAGTCACTGTATGTTATGTACTTACTGTAACGGTCTTGCAACTTCCAGCTCAAAAAGGTTATCTACGTGCCATACACGATGGTAGCCAAGGTAGATGTTCTCGCAGTTCAATAGGACTATTAGAACAGACAACACGTACTCACGGTCTTCCTCTGTCTGCCCAGACTGCGCCCCGTCTGCTACTATACTGAGTTTATACTCCTCCGAGTTCGTATCATCCACCCATTGCCAAAGAGCTCCCATACCACCACCCCTTGCTCTCAGCTCTCTGGATAGTATTGTAATAGATCATTAATTCGTACCTCTAACAATGCATGATAGGCTAGCGGTGATGCGGGAGGAGGGCTGAGTCAGCGTGTGGAACGCCAAAGGGAGGACCGCGGTCCACACTCCCAGTCGATCGGACGTTCTCCAAAGTTCCAAGTTCTTGTGGCCCGCCTGCTTGTGTCGTCGGCCTGCGTGCCTGAGGTGAGCCACAGGTTTCCTCATACTTGCGTACACTTGCCCACATGTCAAAACGCCCTCTCGACTCCTCAAAAAATTCCCCATCTGACTTCGCAACCAAAAAAGTGCGAACGCATGTCTTTGAGGACCACGAACTCGACGATTTTTCAGAGGAAGGATATGATAATCTGGGCAATGATTCACCCGAGAATCAAGAAACCATACACACGAATGCTAGTCTTCCTTCACATGTCGAAGTCCAACTTTCGAAGGTCGATGAGCACCCCTTGTGTTGTGTAGTGACGTTGTCGTCGAAGGAATCCGCTCACGTAGAAATTGCGCACATAATTCCTCGTGCTAGTACCCATCCTTACGTGAGTCTCACTGCTATCATTGACTTGAAATGAACTCTGAAAGCCATACCCTTGAACAGTTGAAAGCTCTCCAGGCGGCCTGGGCCACTCATGAGCTGCCGTGTGTCAACGCCGTAAAAAATCTGATATATCGTGAGTGCATTTGCTCTCAACGCTAGGGCCTCTGCTGGACTACTGTCTTAGTACGCGCTGATTTCCACGGAGACTTCGACGACGGTCGTTGGGCTTTATTCCCAGAAATCGATCTTCTGTATGATATTAAGCGAGCCGAGAGGGCCAACACGCTTGCTCGATTGGAAGGCAACGAGAAGGAGAGAATGGATTTATTTTGCGAGGTAATCCCCTTGCTGTTCGATGATAGTTCTTCATCTAACATCTAACTGCATGCCTAGTACAGCAAATGGCGCCTTAAAAAACGTTTTAACTATCGGCTCACATGGCTACACGACACGCCCAGCCCTCCAATCATACGAAAGAATTCTCCTAACAATGATGTCGCAACTCTTCCCCCAGGTGACACCGGTGTCGCTGGATTAGAGCTCCAAAGGCATAATACCTCATTCCAAGATGCGGCAGACCGCTTATCTAAAGTCATTCGCGAGCTGCCAAACCCTCCTGACGAAGCCTCGGTGGCGTATAAACAGGCTTTCCGAGACCAATACGAGGTGCTTGTTCAAGTAATGCACGACATACGGGAAAGTGGAGTTTGGTTTCAAGATAAATCTCTTGCAGCCCTCTCTGACAGAACAGTATGGGAGCAGGAGGCTGGATTACTCCGAGCGGCGTGTGGTGCGATGACGGAAATGAATGACATCTTCTGCCGAAACTTGATGCAAGCCGTCCCCGCCCCTTCCGAGGCGTCATCTGGCCATTCTGGCGACACTGCTGACGACACCCCTTCGAATTTGCTGCTGGACCACTTGGAATCACTCCAGACTCTACTCGACGACTACAGAGTTTATCTACATCCTTACACCAATTTCCCGATTCTTCGCTCCCATGTTCACCCATTATTCGTCATTGAGAATACGGGTACGAAGATTCACACTCTTTCTGTGGATGCCCTTCAGAAGCTTGGACCCGAGGCAACATATATCGATGAAATATACCGAAGATGGCATGGTCTTCCCCTCCGAATGTACCCTCCTCCTGCTCAAAAGAAACAAGACAATGATGGTGGCGACGACGATGGCGCTAGCAAGAGAACAACTCGACGCGATGACGAAAGTCATGATCCGACGGCTAGTCACTCTGAAGCCAATCTCCCCGCCGGACGCTCTATTCAAGGAAAGGGTGTAACGAGACCTTGCACCGCTTTTGACGCGATGTCCATCGACTCGTCCCATGACACACCTTCTCTTACTCATGATGGACTCGGATCCTCTAACCAAGACAGCGACTCTATTCCCGATACAGAGATGAGGGACGATGTCCATCATTACAATTCATTAGAGGAATGGGCCAAACACTGCGCCGTGGACCCCACGATCAAGGTTACGAATGACCATCAGCTAGGCAACGACGATGAAGGCGCTTGCTTGCCTCGACCTCAACAGTGGGACCGTTGGGCTGAATCGCCACCCAAGATGCCCGCTGTCATCTTAGATCGTTACGACACGTCCCGATTGACGAGTTATCATTGGAGCTTGTATTACGAGAGAGTCAATCTTCTTGCACAACACGGCTCGCACAATGTTCCTGAGTCTCATTTTATCCCATGGGCTCCAGGTGCTTCTTCTGGCTCTCTCCTTGCATGATCGCTATGCTCTGTATTACTCTGATGGATACATATTTTCTCTGTGCCGATCTATATTTGCAATGATATTTATGTTCTTTTCTATATTTCGTTAGGGAAACATGACTTGGGTAGCATCATTGAGGAACTAGGGTGCTTATACAGGTGTGAGTTGGTCGGTATTGTGCACCCTAGTGACATAATATTGGTTTCGTCCGAGTCGATCAATGTCAGCAATGGGGCTGCAAATGACGTGCAAGTAGGTTAGAGTACACTTAGTGACGAATGTACCGGACTATCCAACGATCCAGCGCCGAGTTAACGGCCTGCTGACTCTGTGGTGATCAGCCTGATTTTGAGAAAGCCGATACTTCCGATGCGGCCCAACCTACCACTGTTCCCCTCCCCCGCTACCGACATATCCCCCTAAGCTGTATGAGTGACTCCTGAGGAAGCGGGGGGGCATCACGTGTCTTATTTTCAGAATTGTTCATTGCGGCGCGCCCGAGTCCCGGAGTCACTGAGTCCCGCTCGAGCTGATCGAGTTTCGCGAATGCTTCCCTCCTGTTGCCAATATTTCGAAATCGGAAAGTGGCCAGTTTATTT
The DNA here is from genome assembly GCA_032158425.1 of Pleurotus giganteus. Taxonomy (NCBI): domain Eukaryota; kingdom Fungi; phylum Basidiomycota; class Agaricomycetes; order Agaricales; family Pleurotaceae; genus Pleurotus; species Pleurotus giganteus. The sequence goes on along the minus strand of JAPEHR010000009.1, from coordinate 1,862,301 downwards.
CCAACATATCTCATAATACCCTGCTCTCTCCCTCTACTCCGAACCGCAGAACCTGTGTGTGGCTTCTCGTGTGGCTTGCGGTGGCCATGACCTCGCGTGTCCGAGGTTGGCACACGTACTTCCCCGCATTCTCATTACCCATCGGCTCGTATGTCGAAACGCGAACCCATGCGCGACTCGATGCGTCGTGCTGTCAAAGACAAGAACTTGCAAGCCGTTCATACAGGCCAACCAGTGGGGACAGACAGCAAGAATGACGACAGGGCTTACAAGCAAGAGAGCGTTTACACACATAGCACTATTCCTTCCCACATCAGACAACAGCTAGAGAAGAGAGAATATCCTCAGTATTGTGTTGTGACCAGGGAGTCGAAGGAAAGTGTGATAGAAATTGCCTACATCTTGAGGCGCTCCACCCATGTTGAGAGAGTGAGTTTTCTCAACATCTTCAATTGAATCAGTTCTGACACCTCTTGCCACCTACAGCTGGAAGTTCTTCGGAGGGCCTGGCGTTCCAAGACGCGGCCGGTTGTCGACACGGTCGAAAACTTGATATATTGTGAGCTCAGTCAACTCCAAGCCAATGAGCACCTCTGAAAGCCACTTCAGTGCGTGCGGATCTCCACAAAGACTTCGACTTGGGTTTTTGGGCCCTCTTCCCAGATATGTCCCTTCTGAAGGATATTGTCGCGACAACGGTGCTCAGTGATTCTACTGATCTATACAAGGAGGTATGTATGATCAGTGAAATATCATACCGCTTCAAATCTGCTGGTTAACATCTCGATCTAGTATCTGGACCGTAGGTTCAACTATCGACTCGCTTGGATACGTACCTCCCTTTGTGCTCCAAGAGTGCGAGGGCTAGACTCCTCCCTTTCTGACGATCACGAGGAACATCAGCATCCTTCCACAGACTTCCCTATTCTTCGCTCCCATGTTCACCCGTTGTTGGTTATCGACAATGCTGGCCAAAAGATTTGCGAACTCCCTTGGAACGCACTCGACAAGCTTGGCCCTGAAGCCTCAGTCATCGATCATATCTACCGAGGTTGGCATCGTATGGACCCGCGAACAGACCGCCCTACAGAAAGTGACCATCAAGATGACGGTGATAATGATGAAGCGAGCGGCGCACCATCTCAAGTCGAGCACCACGATCTGACAGCTAGTTGGGAGTCTGAATCTTCTGAGGCCCTCGTACGATGCTCTATGCCAGGAAACGCAGAAACGCGGCCATATAGTACTTTCAATGCAATGTCCGTTGGCTCATCTGCTGACGCGGCTTCTCCTACTCACGACGGAATGGGGTCCTCTAATCAAGACAGTGACTCTGTTCTTCACGAATGCCTGGAGGATGACGTACAATATCACGAGTCACTCACAGAGTGGGCGGCGACTTGCATGATGGACCCCACGGTGGAGCTCACAAATGACCATCAACTCCCGCAAGATGATGAAGTCGCTCGCCCACCTTCTCCTCAGGAATGGAAGCGTTGGGCTCAATCGCCGCCCAAGATGCCTGAAGTCATCTTAGACCATCACGACACGTCCAAGTTGACAAGTTATGAGTGGAGCTTGTATCACCATAGAGTCAATCTCCTTGCACCATACGGCGCACATGAAGTTCCTGAGTCTCATTTCACCCCATGGGTACCAGGTGTATATGACCTTTGATTTTTCGGCCCCGCAGCACCTCCTTCCATCTTTACCCTGATCGATATGTTTCCTCCGTACCATTTCATGTTTGCAATAATTTGTATCTTCCTTCGTAATCGTCCCAAGACTGAGTCGATAACAATAACTCCTTAGGAACCTAGGGTGCTTATACGGTTGCCGACATTGTGCATCTGAAAGACAACTTGCGTGGCGACCAGCTTGAGAAAGCTGTGCACTACAACGGAGTCACTTTGACGAATAACCAGTGTTTTCGTATTGACCGTTGAACGACCACTCCTAACGAGCAAGGGGGTGGTACAGGAGCTACCATCACGTGTAGAACATGTGGCTTTTGAGACTCAAGGTGACTTCAACTTGTGGCTGTTTGTGTCGTCGACCGTGCAGTAGATAGCCTGAGGTGAGCCACAGGTTTTCTCGTGCTTGCCACCACTTGCTTAATGTCAAGACGCCCTCTCGGGTCCCCAGAAAATTCCCCATCTGGCCTCACAACCAAAAAAGCGCTAACACAATTGCCAGTGCAGCTTCCCTTTGAAGACCACGAACTCGACAATTTTTCGGACTCGGAGAGGGGATACGAAGATCTGGACTATGATTCACTAGAGAATTATGAAAGCGTACATACGAATGCTGGTCTTCCTTCACGCGCCAGAGTTGAACTTGAGACAGTCGACGAACACTTCGTGCTGCCTTTTGACGTTGGAGCCGAAGGAAACTGCACCAATAGAAATTGCGTACATCATTCCACCCGCTACTCCGTATGAACAGCTGGACATCCTCCGGGTGGCCTGGAACACTCCGTCTCGGCCGCAAGTCAACGCCGCCATTAATCTGATAAATAGTGAGTTCTTTCTTTATCGAAGCTGCGGCCTCCGCTGAACTGCTGCCGTTAGTTCTTTGCTGTTGGCATGGAGACTTCGATTTGGGGCGTTGGGCTTTATTCCCGACGGTGGATCTTTTGAACGACGTCGTTCAAACCGAGCGGGTCAATGCTAGTATTCGATGTTTTCCTGACGACAAGAGGGAGATAATAGATTTGTATCGCAAAGTAATACCTTGAATCTTTGATCGTGATTCTTCAACTAACAGCCTCCTTAGTTCTCCACATGGCACGACCAACGCCAATTCAACTATCGGCTCGCTTGGATCCACGACGTTCCCAATCGTCCAATAGTACGAAAGGGCTACACTAGTAATCCTGTGGCAAACGATTCTCCCCCAGGTGAGCCTGGCGTAGATGGAGTAGCGCGTCAAAGTAGCACCACCACATACCAAGAGTTGGTAGAGCGTCCAAGTCCTATGGCACCAGTTCACAACCAATCTGGCGATAGTGCCGATGACACTCCTTTGAGCTCGCTTTGCCAGACCCTATTCGACGATTGCAAAGCTTATCAATATCCGTACCCCAATTTCCCCCTTCTTCGCTCCCATGTTCATCCTTTGTTCGTCGTTGAGAATGCGGGTCAGAAGATCCACACACTCTCTTCAGACGCACTGCAGAAGCTGGGACCCGAGGCCAAAATTATTGATCAACTATACCGGAGATGGCATGGCATTCCCTTCAGAATCAATACGTCTGCTACTTTTAAGAAACGATACGGTGATCGCGGCGACAACGATGGAGCTAGCAAAGGAACATCTCGGCACAATAGCGAAGGTCATGATCTGAAGGTTAGCCAGGCCTCCGAAGCGTCTGACTCCCCCATCGGACTCGCTACTCAAGGCAAACTCGTAACGAGACCGCACAACGCTTTCGACATGATGTACATCGACTCATCTGCTGACACACCTTCTCTCAGTCATGACGGACCTACGTCCTCTAATCAAGACAGCGACTCATCAAAGATGAAGGACGACGTCCATCATTACAACTCACTCCAGGAATGGGCGGCTGCCTGCACGATGGACCACACAGTTGAAGTTACGAATGACCATCAACTTGGCACAGACGATGAAGCCCCTCGCCCACCTCGACCTCAACTGTGGGAGCGTTGGGCCGAATCGCCACCCAAGATGCCCGTGCAGATATCAGATCGTTACGACACGTCCAGATTGACGAGTTATCATTGGAGCTTGTATCACCGCAGAGTCAATCTTCTTGCACCATACGGCTCGCACAAAGTTCCTGAGTCCCACTTCATCCCGTGGGTACGAGGTGAATACGACCCCTACGCCCACACTTCCGCCCATTGCCTTGCATGACCTGTATTACTCTGATAGATATCATTTCTCTGTACCAATACATCTTTGCAACATTTGTTTATTTTCGTCCACGAGGCAAGTCTTGAGTTGATAATTCATGTCGGCATACTTGCTGATATGCTACTTAGGAGTCTCCATCAACATCAAGCGTAAGCGTCGTTGTGATGATCGCATCAGTTTGAGGACGTCGTTCCAGCGGGACGAAATCACAAATTCGAGTACAATCTCGGCCTTGATCACCGCCCCGATTGTGCATTGCATTGTCGTGTCAAAGATGAACCCCAGTTACTTACTGTTCTTTGTCTGAGCAAGGGGTTAGGAGCTTTGTTCTTACCGTACAAACTGCCACTTGATGGTCATCTCGTGTGGCCACGCCGTCCACTATAAGTAGTGAGGCCTTCCTAGGTGAGACCCCATTCCATTATTCCCCTCATTTTACACCTGCTGATGAGCGACACCCTCCATTCTGCTAACAGCGCCGCGCCGCTGCCCCACAAGTTGCAACGCACCCAGTTGCAATCCATCGGTGAAGGCAAAGCGGATGACGAAATTGAACGCATATTCGATAGTCTTTGTTCTTGCATCGCAGTTGACGAACGTCCCTTGCGCTGTCTGTTGACCTTGGAATCATCAGAAGGTTCAGCAATAGAAGTTGCGCACGTACTTGGGCCCTCACTCGACGATAATGACGTGAGTTTACTACTCTGTGCAGCCTGAATGAGTCTGAATACTTTAGTAGTTGAAACATCTTCAGAAGGTGTGGCACGCCACCTCTCCCCCAGATATTCATGCTGCTAATAACATCATCTATCGTAAGTTCCTTCATGAGTCTCACCCCTGGTTTAGTGCGTTCCGATTTGCATTCTCTGTTTGATGATGAATTTTGGACTTTATTTCCGGAAATGAGTTTGCTGGAAGAAGGACGAAAGCAGATTTGATTATCGGCTCGCTTGGAAACACACCCAGCCTAGGGCTCCAATAATCCGAAAGAAGTGCGCGAGCGAATCCGTCTTAAATGATTCCTCCCCAGGTCACAACGCAGCGCAAAACGGCGGCATGTCGAGGACAGTAGAGCGTCTGTCGGCTATGGCGCGCGAACTATCGAGTCGTCATGCTGACGCCCCAGAGATGGATGATGCACCCTTTCGCCGCTGTTTTGGTGCACTGAAGGAAGTAATGGGTGAGATAGGTACAGGACGAGCCCAGTTACAAGATGAAACCTCCAATGCCGATCGGAGTGTTTGGGAGCGCCAAGCTTCCTTGATACGAGCTGCGAACACTGCCATGGATGAATTGAATGACCACTTCTGTTTCAGGGTGATGCTGCAACACCTCGCCACAAACCCTTCTGGCGCAGGTCGCGGTGCCCTAGCCAAGCCGCTTCTGAAGAAACTGGACAATGTCAAGACCCTCCTCAAGGACTTCGACGTATATTCACATCCTTACACGAATTTTCCCTTGCTTCGCTCCCACGTTCACCCGTTGTTCGTTATCGAAAACGCGGGTGAGAAAATCTACCCGCTTTCATTGGAAGACCTTGACAAGCTTGGACCCGAAGCGAGGATTATCGATGATATATATCAAAAGTGGCATGGCTTCCCGGCTAGAGAAATCCCTGGGGTGACGGACGAAGGAGATATTTTCAGTGATGGGGCGAGTGAGGCAACAATTCAGCTTCGTGTGGAGAGCCGTGAATGAACCCGAGCTCGTCCTTGAGTTACGAATATCATACCAAGCATTTGATATGATTTCCTTGACGCTACTCATTTGTAACTCCGTGTATCTTAAGCTCTTTCAATTGCATCGATCCTGCTTTCAACTGAAAAAGGGGAAGCCCCTAACTCGCCAGGGATTCGAGAGGTGCTTGCACGTTGGCTATCCATCTCAAGTTTGGCCGAAGCGAAATACAGCCATCCGAAGGGAAGCACACTCTACATTACGCTACGTCACATCTTTGCATTCTTGGATTGCATACGGGAATTCCTTACCTGTTATTCGTGTAATTCGCTCGTTCATGCTGGCAGCACGCCACAAGCAATTGTCAATTGAGCGTTCGGCAGCTAAGTACTAGCATGAGCAAGTGGAGCAAGAATCAAGACGATAGTCACCGCATTACTCCCAAGGACTCCAGTACTCAAGTACCCATCACTCGCCAAGCCAAACTAGAAGTCAAAGAACCTCCAGTCAAGCCGATTCAGCGAGCTCACTCGGTCGGGGCGGGGACTTCTAGAAGCAGGCCGCACCAATTCATTTCTCTATCGCATCAATTCTGTATCTATCATTTTTGGGGGTAATTAGAAGGTAGTAGTCGCTATACATGCACATCGTAGCTAGGGATCGGCGGCGTCGTACGGTTGTAATAAGGTCATCAAACGTGTAAACAAGAAAAAAAAGAGGAGCAAGCCGCCGTAAAGGGAATCCAAGGGTGTAAAAAAAGTAATAATAATGAGATCAAAGGCGTATATGGACATGGTAAGGGCGTGCACGGTGTCGAGGGGATGGGAAAACGGGGAGGAAGGAGGGCAGGATGAAGCATCACCAAAAAACCCGGCTAAAGTCCAACGTCGCAAAGTCCTTGGATGACGGCAGATCCCCAGCGGTAGCATACAAAAGACCAAGCATCGAAATGTCGATTAATAATGACAAAACGCGGTTGAGTGAAACAACACAAGGACGATAGGTTAGACGGGTATTGATTATGCTCTATGAGGATACAGGTGTAGTGATTTATGCGGTGCGAGAGGGATTGCGGGCCAATGTCTGGCCGACGCGTTGGGCCTGGATAGAGCTGAATCGTTGCAGCTCCTCGGGCTTCATCGAAATCTTTCCACCAAAGCCAACCGTGCGTTGCACACGCTTGAGGAAAGAAACACGGTTGGAGTAGAGAGATTCGTGGATGGATGCGGCGCGGGATTGAGTGCGGTGGATCTCGAGGCCACTCGTTTGCTTGACCATCTCCTGTTGCATGCGTTCGTGACGAGCGCGAAGGTACTTGATCACGGTGGCCTTCATGGCGAACTTGATCCAGTCAAGAGGAATGAACCAAACGATGTTCTATCAAATAACCATAAGCGACAAGTTTCACCGGTAACACAAAGACGACGCCTTACCCAGACCCAGACAATACCTATCCAGCCGCCAGAGATAGAGTGGATGCTGGTGAAGCCCCAGTCGGCGTAAGCAGCAATGATGGAAGAGACGAGCTGGGCAATGGCGAAGGCACCCATGAGAGCGAACGAGGGACGCTCCATGAAGAAGAAACCGTGTGAACGGGTGACGAAGATCAAAGCTTGGGAGATGATAGCGACTTGGAGGTAGACAACCATGTGTAGTTGCCTGTCGTTGGGATTGGGGCGGGTACCAGGCAGGTTGTCGAGCGAGACGCCGAACTTGTCTTGGAAGAAGGTAGTCTCCATAATGACAACGACAAGGATGATCCTAAGGTCAAACAACGTTAGCCTGGCCGTTTCGATTTAGAAACAAAGTGGCACTTACGTTGACAGCGTCAAGTACAAACCGTAAGCGATGGCATAAGCGAAGATCTCAGCGAGATCCCAACTATCCGGTGTCATCGAAGGAAGGACGCGATCGACCGAGAGAGTCATGATGGTACCATCATTGAGAAGGGCAATGATGAGGACCATGAATGGCGGGAACTCAAACTTGTAGGCGAAGACCAGGATGGCGAAACAGACGACGATACGGATAGTGACAGCGCAAGCGTAGATGGAGTAGTTACGCATACGTTGGAAGATGATACGAGATCCGCGAATGGCGTGGACGATGGTGGAGAGACCGGGTTCGGTAAGCACGATATCAGCGGCACCACGAGCGGCGTCAGTAGCACCCTCGACAGCAATACCGACGTTGGCACGAGAGAGAGCGGGAGCGTCGTTGGCACCATCACCAGTCATAGCGCAAAGATGACCAAGAGCTTGGAGACGTTTGACAATTTCGTACTTGTGCTCCGGGAAGACACCAGCGAAACCGTCAGCATCCATGATCATCTCATCCAAGCTACGGAACCTGCTGCCAGGACCAGGACCGTCCTTGAGCACCTTGGCGGGGTACATGTGGTCACCCATACCGAGGCGACGACCGGTTTCCTTCGCGATAGCGAGCTGATCACCAGTGACCATCTTAACCTTAACGCCAAGAGCGAGGGCGTCGTCGATCGTTTGCTTGGTGTCATCACGGGGAGGATCGAAGATGGCGAGAAGACCAATAAGCTCAAATCCGTTACCCTCAGCCTCAAAGTCATCTCCATCAACCTCTTCGTACGCGACGGCGAGGGCGCGGAGACCACGGGTGGCGAATTCCTCGACATCAGCTTCCAAGCGGTTCTCAATTTCCTCCGTCTTGTTGCGCGTGCAAAGCTCGATAATGATACCGGTCATACCCTTGGTGACACGCTTGAGCCTGCCAGTAGACTCTTCGCGGTAGGTGATTTCGGTACGCTTGTCAACGGGATTGAATGGCTTGAAATCAAGAAGCTTGATGCCAGCACGAGCACGGGATGGATCACCGACAGCCTGGACGACGGAAGCATCAATGGCATCCTGGTTCTCGGTACGAGAAGCGTAAGCGGCGAGGAGAATGACATCGTCAGCAGAGAAGGGGCCGTACGTGCGGATGGTATTGCGATCGATGGTGAGCTTGTTGGTAGTGAGAGTACCGGTCTTATCGGAGCAAAGAATGGTGACACCGGCCAATTCTTCGATGGCTGTGATACGAGTGACAATGGCCTTGTGCTTGGCGAGTTGTTGGGCACCGACGGCGAGCGTGACAGACAGGACAGTGGGCATGGCAATAGGAATACCACCGATCAAGAGCACCAAGATGTTATCGAGACCACGACGGTAGGAGAAGCGGAAGCCGGCGTAGAGGACGAGGATTTCAGCGAGAACGAAAATACCGATGGCGACTAAGCAGAAAGATCCGATTTGAGCGAGAATCTTTTGCAAGTGACCAGTAGTGTCGTCATCCTGCCCGACCAACGAGGCAGCACGGCCGAAGAAGGTATTGGCGCCAGTAGAGATAACGACGCCCTCGGCCTCACCTTGTTTACAGGTGGAACCACTAAAAATAGCCAATCAGACCCTGAAACTCCACAGGAACAGATCACTCACGAGAAACATTGGTCACCTGTCTTCTTGGATTGGGGGAGGGACTCTCCGGTAAGGGCAGCTTGATCAATGGAGACGTTGATAGCCTCAGTAAGACGACTATCGGCGGGAACAATGTCGCCAATCTTGAACGAAATCATGTCACCGGGGACAAGCTCAGAGGATTCGATTTCCTTCCAAGCACCAGCACGCTTAACCTTTGCCTTAGGGGCAAGGGAGTCCATAAGGGCCTTGACGGCGTTACCAGCGTTCCTTTCTTCGTAGAAACCGATACCGGAGTTGACCAAAAGCAGGGCGACGATACCAACGAAGTCCGGCCAATCGGGAGCACGGTGTTCACCGTTTGACAGAGCGATAGCAACGAGAGCGGCGGCTTCCATAACCCAAGACAGGGGATTCCACATAAACGACAAGAACTGTAAGAATATGAGGCGACAGCGAACGGTTTAAGGATGTCGCAAGACGGACCTGGAGGAAGGGATTCTGCTCTTCCTGCTCTAGCTTATTGGGACCGAAGAGGTCGAGACGGCGGCGGGCCTCATCGTCCGACAAGCCATTTTCATCACACTGCAAGAGCGTGAACACGTCCTCAATAACGATCGTTTCCAGGTCGACTTTCTCCTTGTCATAGAGATCTTCGGCCTTGAGCTCAATCTGGGGACGGCTATGAAATAGAGTACGGGGCGGGAAATGGACATAAACTGACCTGGGACATGTCGACATTTGCGTCTACATAGCCCAAATATCCAGACTGAATATTGCGCCATGAATGAGACACAGTAGATGAGACTTACGGGTTGGTTTTTCCTCATCATGCCCGAAATCCTTGTATTCCCTCTTCTTCTTCTCCTCAGGCTGCTGCTCGCCGCTGGTTCGGCTAGACGCTACTATGGGCGAGTCGCCCTGTTCCTTTTCTACGTTTCCGGTCATGGCGATGAAGAGAGGTAGGGGGGGTTTTGGGGGGGACGATCCAAGGGATTAAACCCTGCGCGCACTAGAAAGGCAGACTAGAGCGAGGACAAGGATGCGACGGGCGATGAGGAGGACGGGGGGTGTGATGGTTCAGAGGGAAGGAAGACGTTGGCGGCTGCCGGTATGTTGGCTTTTATTTCAGACGATACCTGTACGATCAGGACAAACAGAGATAAATATGGTGCAGATGGTCGGCGAGGCTCGGCTGAGATTCTAAGTCGCTTATCTTGTGCTCCGTTCTAACTTAGCAATCCCGAGGATTAAATCATCCGACCCGTTTCGCCCGCTTCCCTACGCTCTAACCCCGTAAAATAAATAAATAAATAATATATGTGGGGTGAATTAGCACCAGCTTGGTCGCACACGAAAGGCTTGCCAAGACTCGACTATCGCGCTTCGCTCACGTCCTTGGCTTCTCTTAGGTCGTCAGTGACACGTCCAATCCTCAGAATCAGCGCCATTCCACTCACTTCCTATAAGCTTCTTCTCTTATTCTTTCCACGCAAATCACTTCTTTGATGTACCTCACGCAAATGATCAATACACAACGTCTCAACTCTGTACCGAACTTTCACTTTGACTTATCCGCTTACCTGCGCTGACCGCCTCAACAATTCTGCCGACGTGCGCGCGCATCGACGGTTAGCTCTCCAGAAGCTCGATATCTGATGCACGTCAAGCCTCGTTCGAATAGTACTCTTTTCGAGATACCATGAGAACTGAATACGAATGTTGAACTTCCATCAAACAACAGTTTCACAGATATCACTCCACAAAGCGCCTTTCCCTCCCAATCCAATCAAGTTTGCCCCGGAATGCCATAGAAACCGATCTCACCGGTCATACGACAACCCCCTCGATTCCCCCAAGTCATGATGATGATGTGCCGCCCATAGAATCCGCCTGTAAGTTTGAGCCTGTCAGTCCGACGTCCTGGACACCTTCACCAGTCATATGGATTGTCCTCTAATTTCCCCATTCCACTTTATTCCATCACAAATCGCTAGCCCTCCATGTATTTAACAACCATTAGCAAATCTGGTGGGCTATGCAGTTGCCACGAATGCGGATGAGCTCATTTTGCGACTAGGGGTTGTTCCTCTTCTTCCCGAGCCCGAAAAGCCATTCTGCGGATGCTCAACGGCAGTGAGGAACCACTCGCAAAATTGTCAACGCACAGCATGCGACGACATCGAAACGGTTCGTCATCCTCCTCTCCTAAATGTCTGTGCCCGATCATTGGAGGGAACAAGTATTACGCCAAGCCACGTGGCTTTAGTGCTCCATCACATCGCCTACAGATATATCTCCCGCAACATATCGCAACATAGAAAACATTCATAGAAAATCTTCCGTAACGTCCCCCCCAGTGATCAGAATCCAGCGTTCCAATCCATCCGTTTTCTGGATTGTCGACCTGGATACCTCGCTAAGTTGTTCTGCATAACGCCACCTCCCAGACATAAACAGATGCTTTTGTGGTCGGTCCGACACACCCTGACGGGCCCTCCCCTGTCTGCATTTCAAAGTCTACAAAATTTTGAGGCGGGCAGGCCAACAACCGTAGTACCGGCGGCAGCGGGAGCAAAGATGATTCACCCCCGAAGTCACACATTCATACTGACAAATGGTGCGCACGACGTCGGACGCCTCGTGCACAGTAGCACATAAGCTACATAACCTGCAAATCTCCTTGATATTGCGACTTAGCTTGCATTCAGCTTCCGAAATATGGCGGAGACAGAATGGGTTTCAGCTGCGGATTTTCCGGTGGACAGAGATAACTCACTACCCCTCTTTCTTCCGTTTACTTGATTGATATTCGGATTAGGCCTAATCCGAGTGATCTCAGACGATTCAAGTGAGGCACCTGCGCGGTAGAGCCTTGTGTCGGCGGTGTACGGAAAGACTCGCCTACAACGTCATGACATCCCCGCTTCGAGAATTATCCGGCTGCTTGTCCTTCGAACTCGGCTTGACGATACCATCAACCATGATATTCGTCTTCCGAACATCTTCTCTTCGTGTTATACGTCGAAATCGGAACCGGTCGCCTCGAATACCTATCGCCTCATCGATGTATCGCTCGGCTTGCCCCTATCCACTGATACCCTCCACGGGCATGGAAACCCACCCTGTGCTTTCCGAATTGAATGGCTGGCGCGGAAGCAGACGCCTACACCTTATCCACCAAAAGCTTCGAGCCATATGACCCTTCCTTTCATCCTAACCTTTCCCAAGCCATCCAATACAAGGGAATCAGACCATGAGCGTGCAGTAGCCCAATCTGATGACGTCGACCCCAAGATTGCCCAATGCCCACCCCAATCAACTGAACTGAATATCATGATCATATCAAACCCGTTTGCGCTGTTTCAACCTTCACCAGTCGACTGTATTCGGTATAGCATCATACCTGCATCATTTCAGCCCTCCAGTCAACGTCAATCAATTCACTCGGACGCGGTTATTATCTCCCAACCCTCGAATTCTATGTATGTCGTCCAGTCATATTGCGTCGTATTTTTAGACAAGCGAATGTGATCTTGCCGCCATGAACACATGCTCCCCTCCGGTGCCTTCTTCCTTGCGGTGAAGAGGAGGAAAGATGCTTCCAAGGCAGCTGGTCAACGCACCGTCGAGGTTAATGGCCTGAGCATGATGCGCAACGTATATATTGGCTGCTTGCTGCGTGGCTATAGAAGACCTAGCATATGCATCATAAACGCGAGGCTATCAATTCCACCCGCAGGGACAGGGTCGTTGTCCATAGTGCGGTCATCGCTACAAGCCCTCGGACGGGACTTAGCAAATGCTACTACATAACTCACCTGCTGACCCAATCGCCGCTCGAACCTGTCCTCGGTTATCAATTTGTGGACACTCACCTCTGCCATAACTTGTGTGTATCGAGACGTAACTGTTGTAAATTCGAAGCTCGTAACGCGTCTAGATAACGAAGCAGGGGGGGTGTCAGAATACAGTTGAACATTCGAGGGTAGCCGCGACATACGTTCCAGCGAACTATACTTGAAGGATCGTCATCCACAAAAGTCTTCATAACACGAAACCTAACCCGAAGGAGTAATTACCCCAACGCAAGACAAATGGGTAGTTATCAGTATACAAACACGTACCCATTTGAATGTCAAGGGCTAAGACACACTCCACTGCCGTCAAGGTCAAGGTCACATTTTCCTTCCGCCATGAGGTAACAGTGGGGTGAGAGAAAGCCAAGGAGGTAAGCAGATATGCTCGGCTGGCGGAACCTCCGGCCAGTCATCCAACGCAGCGGAGAAGGCGTAAGACGGCGAGTAACACACTTTATCCTGCAACGCACACTACCACAGGTGATTTGGCCTGCAATAATGGCATCGGATCGATGGCTCAAGCGTTCACGGATCACGACGGTATCACAATGAAATCGCAGGGGACCATACACCACCCATATGATATATATCCGTCGAGCCTGACTGCCTCAAGGCTACACAGCGTTCAGCAGTATGACGGAGGTACCTGTTCTCTAGGTACGCAGCATGAAAGTTGATTTCCCCGAGCAAGGTGCGCTCCGGCGAACGTTCTTGCTGTTCTTGCTGACGATAGGCCATCTGGGCACGCAACGTGAAGTGGCGAAGCCTTGAGGTTGGCCTTACGGACAGCGTTCACGGTGACGAGTAGCCAAGAGAGATAGGAGGATGGCATGATTATACCGAGCTTCTGTGACGGTGGAAGCGAGATTCAGATACCAAGGCAGTACCAAGCAGCGTTGCGGGCGAAGGTATGCCAACAGACTCGGAGCGGGCTTGGCGGCTTCATAGGCGCCTTTGGCGTCTACGGGACAGCCGGGCCGCAGTTGTCCGGCTCGAAGATGGCACTGGCCGTCTTGGCTCAGTACTTTCAATCTTATTCTTCGACTACTTCCACTAGTTGTCAACCCTGCAGTAGGCCCTATCTCTCACTCTTGAGTAAACGAGCTCGCCTGATTGGCGAGTCTGATTTCTCTTAGTTTCACTGGTCCCTACCTCCGGGGATTACCCATGAATATAGAAAAGTGGTGCTTCTTTCCACAGAGTGTGTAAGTCCGCATTGTAGATCTAGTATCTCAACATGTTCTTAGGGCCGATAACATGAGAGCCTTCTTCCAGCTGCCCAATGGAATGGATCAAGGGATCATGCTAATCAATAGTTGTGGGTGACTGTTGACTGGGCGAGGGTAAATTCAGGAGGGTAAGTCGTTTGTTCACTTCTTTCTAACGATAATTAAGAAAGTTTCAGGCTGAACTTCCAATCAGGAGTTGATGCACGTCTTCCACTCACACGTCTGCATCACTTCGTTATTTCCGATGTGCATGCCAAGACCATGCGTATCTGCTACATTTCCGGGCGTAGTCCAGCATATATTGACTGTGTTTACCATCAAACTACCGAAGGATGGATCCGTTTCCCAAGGGTAAAGTAGTTTCCATTGTAACTTTATAATCGCATGGTAATTGTTGCCAACAGAGATAGACGGAGAAAATCGGCACTAACTTTGTGTACTGCATGTTACTTGCCGCACAGCACTTGTATCGCATGAGTTACTACGCTGAGCGTATCGAGAACGACCACCCGTTCCCACTTAGCTCGAGCTAAACGCCGAACAGTTAGCCGATGCATTGAATACTACAGTATGTTCGCGGTTATCCGTTCACACATTCAACTATTTTTAGGGCTCTCTCCCTTCCGTCCCGTCTTCCTATCCCGCAACTCCTGAGGGTGTGCACTACTACTGCGTATCATTGGAGGATACTCAGGGGTACTCCCTCCCCGCTTGAGATTGCCTTTCACTGAAGCGCGGTATCTCCACGTCCTATCACCATTTCAGCGGTCCTTTCTTATCGCGGCAACGGATTAAATTTAGTCTCCTCTGCGAGTGGTTGTCAGACTATCCTGCGAACCGATGTGACATGCGCTTTGTCGTCCAGTCGCGCATCATTACCACGGCGACGCTGCTTACTCCTAGCACCTCCCTACGAAGTTCAATATCCTTCGTGCTTCTTTGAGAATTTGTACACCCGCTGTGGCATTGTTAGTCAAGCGGGGCAACATATGCATGTAGCGTTCTTCGCAAACCATCCTTCGGAAGATGAAACAGAGCATGTGAAGCCCTGCGGCTTCTATACGAGTAGATGAACAAGGCTTGTGCATTGTACCCACAACCGTCAAGAAATTTCTGACTCTCCATATGATGCAGACTTAAACAAACGGAGATGAGAAAATTCGACATGTGCTTCGAGGTAGACTGCTGTCTGACACGTCGCTAAACGATGCCGATGGACGCGTCAAACGCGGTCATGTACTTCTTCGGTCCACGCGTGTACCAGGATCAAGTCCACACGCTAGACGTGTCGGAAGACGTGCGGCCGAACGTTCAAAATGCCGCAGGCGTGCCTAAGCGACTTCTACTGCATCTGCAACTCGGGAAGGAGAGGGATGGATCCAAGATACTCCAGCCGAGAGCACATTGCTCGCCAACGGACGTCTTACCTAGCAACGGCTATTTCCACAGGCGGGCTGCAAAAGAACGTAGCCACGTTGAAAGACCGTACTTTACCCTCCGCATAACATGTACTGTTGATGATGCCGAGCTGCTCAGAAAATCAAAACAGGAGCCCCCTATTCCTAAATTATATATATAGATGCGGCAAAGATGCAGCGGCTTGACTACAGCTCGTCCCTAGCCGAAGGGGCATCTTCTTTCCTGTCTTCCGATTCCTTCGTGCCCTCTTCCATCTTGTCGGGCTTCTCTGAGCCACCCGTACTAGCAGTGCCTGCATCAGCCAGCACTCGGGTGTCAGCAGCCGCGATTCGCGAGTGCAGCACACCCTCTTGGGCAAGTTTCTGAGCGAATCGAGAGATCTCGTTATCGTATACTTCCCATTCGGGGATCTGACGAGCTCGCGACAGCTTGGGTTCTTTCTATGGCAAGGTGTTAGACAATATCGAAGTGTGGTATCAAGTATGATTTACGGTCAGTGGATTTTGACAGAGATCAATTGTCTTTGCTCTGTGAAGACGGTCCTTGCTGCCTGAAAAGGACAGGAACAGTTGAGCCTTGGCATAATCATTAGCGAAGATAGGCGTACACCAAGTTTCACACTGATCAAAACAAGTCCGTCAGCGAGCATAGTAGACGAGAAAAGTGCCGCTACATACCCAAAGCCAATCTTCGTGCAAAGAGAACTAGGGTGTCACCGTGAATGAAAGAACGCATTACATGGCCAGTTACACACTATTGGGACCTCCCGTTGTAGATTATTCGGCAAGTCTGGTGCGGTAACCACTGAGTATGCCGTGGAAGGGTTTATTGGCACTGGGATGCACTCACCTTGATCTAGATTAGCTAGCGAATTAGGGTCAGCGGATAGCTGTTGATAGTGGCCTCGAAGCATGTCCTAAGATTGGAGATCTAGTGAGACGTTCTGAATGTTCTCGATCGAGGTGTCGCTTACCCCAGCAGCAATCTACGATGCCAAGACAATTTTAGTAAGGGGATCTTCTCCGCTTAGAACTACTCACTTGTCGGAACCTTACGAGGTCGACGACGTATAGGGCGCTAGGGGACGGAAGTCAATGATGTGCCTCTAACAAGAATATACTGACAGCGTACCTGATGTGATACGGCCTTCCTTGGAGGAAATCCCTCCAATAACCTGTCTTCCAGAATCGGAAACCCTCCATATCGTAGTTGTCATCGCCCATCGGCGTGTAGCCGTATGGCGCGCCATGAAGGTCAAGGTCGACAAGTTCTTTCAGATCGGCGCGGACGATCTGGTCCGCGTCCACGAATATGACCTTCTTGAGGTCCATTGGGAACAGAACGTCGAGGAAGAGGATTTTGTAAGCCCAGATCACTCTTTGCTTCTCTTTCTGCTGCCGTAACCATGACGGCCATTTATATGTAACCAATTCGTATTGGAACCCATAGGCCTCAGCGAAGTGGGGAATGAATTCCTGTGCGAGGATGAGAAAAATGCGAAAGGATCCAGAACTGAGTATCTCACGAGGAAAGACGGGGAAAGGAAATTTTCGATGAACCAAAACTTCACTGAGCTTTTAGTGTTGCGCAAAACACTGAGGATCATAATTGAGGCGAATCTCTGTGCCGTAGATGAGCATTTGGTCATCGTCGACGTGGCCAGCCTTACCTCGTACAATAGGCCAGAAGCAACTGTGAAGATGTTGATCTCCGCTTGCTGGCTTTCTGGGGTGCTGAGTTGCTGGACTTCCTTGTGCGCAAACAGCGACATGACCTTGGAGGCCAGACCGCCAAACATACCGGACGACTCAGCAGAGCCGTGATCGTCGGCCAATACATCAATGTCCTCCATGCCCTTTCGTCGGCGAAGACGTGGATAGAGCGTCAAGCCCTCAAAGCTTGTTACTGTGATTTCACTTCCGACTTCCCCGACAGTAGGACTATCCCATCCTTCATTACCAACGCTCTCCATCTCGTAGATGTCCCTTCCACGCCCGGGCCGTATTTGAAGCTGGAATACGCCAGGCTTCGCCTTAAACTGAACATACCCAAGATTGGCAACGACAAGGGTATCATCAATGGTGTGTCCATCGAGATCCGTGAGTTCGAGCTGGACGCCACGAGGAGGAGCGTTAGTTCCCGAGTCGCGAGCGTGACCTTCAACGACAAGGTAGTCCAAGCCGAAGACAGCATCAATGCTGGTATCTTCGGGATATAGGCGCCCGAGCTGGATATTGTCCATGTCATAGAGCGCTTCACGCGGCCTAACCAACCATGAAGGGGGAACGTCCATGGCGAGGGTATACATAGGTTCAGTCGGCAAACCGTCGAAAACAACTTGAGAAGAGACCTCATTTCTAAATGAATCCAGGTTTGTCATTATCGCAGGAAGAATGGGCGCTACTCACCCATCAGAATCGAAGGTCAGCGATGGGATCAAATTGGAACGATAGAAACGCTTCAAAGGCATCTTGGGAGAGGGTAAATTACTGAGAGTAAGAAAAAAATGTGGATAAACGTACCTCCTTATGTCGAGCTGGGTTCATGTGTACTTCGATAAAGATGTCAGGGACGTTACTGATCCACTGTGGAACGATGTGAACAGCAAGTATCAAGGGGTATAAAGATGTAGCTACCTTGAGCAAGCTGGTCCACTTCTGCGCCGTCTCCGTTATTGGATCGATGAGAACGCCTAAGTGGTAAGCCGCAGTGGTATTGTCACCAAACGTGAATGTTCTATTCATTTCAATAGTCAATGGGGTTCACGCGAATACTAAGCAAAGGGACGCACGTCAGATCGCCATCTAGGAGTTGGTAGTTCCTCTGTCTTGGACGCTGAGGCGCATCGAACAGACCGCTCTCACTTGGATCAGGGACTTGAATAGCAGCGATCACTGATGCGGCCATAGAGGCAACGACGGCGGCAGGTGCCCTAAGACAAGTCAACTGCACTTTAGGTAACATACAGATGAGACACAAACAGGCTTACTTGTCCTTCTCAGAGGAAGGCATGACGTTTGCAAGTGCGTGAACGACAGCCTCACTCCGTTTCTTGTACTCGAACTTCTCCAGAGCAAGGAAGTCTGCGGCGATGAACTCGCCACCTGGCAGAGGTCCGACGACGCGACCATTGATAACGAGCCCCTGTTCTCCAGGTTTAAACTGTATTTCCCTAGAGATAAGCTTGCCAGCCCTGACATAAGCTGCGTAATCCGAGGCATCGAAATCAGGTAAACTGGCTCCGCCAGTGAGTTGCTTGAACACTTCCTCTTTCGGCAGCGGCGTCTGAACAGCATCTTCCACGGGAGCGGGGACTTCGTCATCAAGCACCTGTAGCAACTGGCTCGGTGTCGCCTGCAAGAGAAGGCCCTTGGATATCAAGTGCGAGAATAACCAAGAGGTCGGAGGGCGGTCGGAAGTGCCTTCTGAGGCAGTCTTCGGGTTGTGGATGAAGGAGATCCGTGTGAGAGAGTCAGGACCCTAGAGGTTGCATTAGCCAAGTGTCATTCAATCTAAGGAACAGCTCTACCAGAGACTTCAAGCCTTCCACCACTAATCGCACGCCAGGTTCGCTATCCAAGTCAGCAACAACGTAAGTGATTAGGGTCGAATTGTCAGCGTCAACTTCAATAGCCAGCATGAGAAGGCTAAATTGAAAATCATAATGAGACTTACCTGGAGCCACAAAGCCTTTCTCCCGAACTTCGTAGCCAACACGAGAGAAGAGCTCGGGTAGATTGTATATACGTAAGTTGCTATTATCTGACGTCGGATAAATATGGCGATTCCTTCGTTGGGCCGTCGTTGGGAGGTCGTAAAAGTAGGTCGACATCTTTGGTGCGGCATCTTGATTGAGTTCTCCAGTATACAACTTTCAAGCAGTGAGCAGTACAGAAGTGCGGGGGCAGAGGTTGACCAACCTTCTCTTGGAGATAATTTGTTTGCTGAGTAGACTCCGTTTGAAGGTGCCTCAAGAAGTTCTGTTTAGACATTGATCAGATTTGATGCAAGGCCTCTAAGCGGTCGTGGAGCTCGCTCACATCATCCAAATTGAAATGCTTGCCGTTGATAAATACATGTCCTCCCCGAGACGATGCAAGCGTCGCACCCAAACGTTGAGCGTATTCTTTAGCTTTCTTCAATGACTCATCTAACTCAACTTCAGCGGAAACAATTTCATCAAGAGGCTTCAATAGATTGTCTTCCTCTGATTCAAACGATTCTTTGAATGCTCCATACGCAGCGGATAGTTGCCAACTGAACGAAGAGGACCGGTGTTGCTGGATCTACAAAATGATTGTAACCTAAAAAGGAGGAGCGAAGTAGAGGAAAGACTTACGGAGTGTAGGAATGTCATGGTAGCTTTCCTACCGACTGTCTTGACGAGATAATTGAAAAGTTTGGCCATCTGAACACCTGTGGGAACGGAAACGATCCGCATGGAAGTATGAAAGCAGAGTACGAACAAACGAACCACTGTCCGTCTCCAAACTCGGTACAATGCCAAACCTGAAAGGAAAATCTCTCTCGATGATATTAGAGATGGGTCCAGTAATGAGTTCTAAGGCCGATATATCAGAGAGGTCTACGACTAGGATGACGTTGTAGAGGTTGAGCTTGATGTTGTGGAACATGCCAGGATAAGTTTGGTGCATGAGCTACCAGAAGGATTCAGACGATGATCATGAGGCATGGGCAGGCGGACTTCTTACCCTCATCAATGACGGAGACCACCTCGCATATCTTGATATCATTTAGTCCTCCATACCAGGGACTGACGATGCACGTTGGCTCACCGCTTGTCCTTCTCCAAATCGTTCCAAAACACGATGACGTCACTGCCTTCTAGCCGATCACTGGCATCAAACATTCCGTCCACAGCACCAGAGTTACTTTGAGCCGCAGCGATGGTTGGGTGTGTCAAAAGTTGTACAGCCTGGCTATTTGATAGGCCGAGAGATGTGAGCGATTCCACGACTTGACGCTCTTTCTTGAGCAGGCGAAGCAGACTACGAGAGGGGTACTGAGTATCCAAACGGCTAGATTACCGAAAACCAGAGGACGCACGCGAAAGGAGTTAAGTCCTTCTCCTGCAAAGTCACCCCGTTCAACCACATCATGTTAATCCCACCTTGAGCCTTCACTTGGTTGTTAGCAATCTCCTCTCGCATGCTGTCGTTGACTGTAACGCGTCGCGAAAGTGACGTAGCGTATCTAGGGAAGTTCTGGGAGAGGTGAGTGAGAAAGCCGAGTGGGTCATCAGATGTCGCAATAAGCTGAGTGGCTTGAAACCCGAGATCTAGGGCACAATGTTGGAAACGGATTAATAGACGACCTGTACCACACACCTCCAATTTCTTCTTCGGAAAGCGATGAAGCCGCGTCCTGGGAACCCTCCTTCAGGTCAAGAGTTTCCAGTAGAGCTAGAACAGGGTCAGGCGATTCTTCGCCATCCTTCTCTTTTGCGGCTGACCCATCCGTGCCCTTGTTTTGCTGTGCCTGCCGATCATCAACAACTAGGTAATCCGTCTTTTTCAAATCCAAAGCTACGCCGTAACCAGACAGATAGATGCGGTCACCAGCTTCTCTATTAGCCGGTGGAATGTGTCTGATGAGGTACTCCACGTGTGGATTCGGTCGGCTGGACAAGGAGAACAAGGTTGAGTGTAGTTGGCGGAAATTAGGGGATGATATAGAGGCGTAGAGGATGGCTGTACGAGGGGGTCGGCTAAGAGTCCGTTCGGGAGACGGATGGATGTGGTCGAAAGGAAGGACTTTCGGACGCGAATAATCACTAGACGAACAAGTTATGATTCAAGCAATAGGACGTGGCAAGGTGTAAGGAGGACTCACATAGAGACATTCCGCGCATCTGATGGGTCAATTGTCTCTACTCCAGCGAGATGGGTCAAGGTATCTGCATCACAAACCACCTGGCCGTACCAATCTACCCACGACCCGCACTCTTTCTCATCCTTTGCAACGTCAGCCTTCTGAGCTTCAACATTCGAATAATGATGATAGAAAGCTTCAATCTTCGGTGTTGCTGCGTGCAGCGCTAAATTCATTTCTACCGCAACCAAACTCGCCCGATCACGCAAGACTCCTTTCTCCCATGCTACTTCGAGAGAAGCTTGATGTACTGCTTCTGGTGTTAGTGTAGCAGGCCTTTCTAGCGTTTCTGGGTCCGTTAACGCGTCCAGGAAGGGAAAGAATGCGGATGAGTTGTCTAATGAGACGGTTTCTCTACAGCGGAGACTCAACATTAGTGACGTCTAGTGCATAGAAAACGCACAGGAGTTCGACTATTGGAGGGGGCGCGGGCCATGATGACCTTAAAGATACCCTTACTGGGGGACTGCTAGCTTGCACGCTCCCCAGAGCTAATGGCAAGAGGAGCAGTGACGACGAGGCGCGCTTCGAACGCTTCATGACGGGTGTTCTCCTGCAATTGAGGAGATTTTCTTCTATTCTTCTATGGTCAATACGTTTTCTAGCGTTGAGCAGTGAGTAGCATGGATGTTGGTGAGATGTGGTGGCGTGCACTGACGCGAACGGCCACGTCAAAGGGTTGAGCGGAATCTAATCTGGCGTACTTCGATAAGATAAGATGCAAAGCTGATAAAGATTTTCAATCAGTAAGCATCCTCATCCTCTGAGCTCGTCTCTCTTACCCGTTCCACCACCATCTATATTCAACTTTCGACAAATGATGGAATTTGTTCCATCGCCAGCAATTCACCGTGTTCTTTGCGCTGATTGCGGTATGCTCCCTGCATTTGCTGGAACGATTGTCGCGAATTACATTCTGGCTTCTAGGTATCCCAATTGAACCCAATTCTGCCAACCTTTGCGTCGCCTGTCTGCGGAATACGTATGTTCCCCTTTCTAAGCATCATATCGCCCCGTAACTTATGGTTTATCCTCTCAGGATCGACATAACAGAAGGAATCCCAAAACAATGTATGTCCCTGAAAGGTTCTCGTATTCAGGTTTACTAAATTTTCCTGTAAACCATCGAACCCCTCCGTCGGTACCACACCACTATCTGACTCCACCATCTGAAAAATATCCCCCGATCGCCTGTTCCTTGCCCCGATCTTCGAAACCATGCCCATAGCCTCCGTATCATTTTGCCGAAACTGCGAACGTTTCCTATCCCCACCGTCTGCATGGTCGCTCGCTCGCCCGGAATCCGCTGAACTCCTATCAATATGTCTCAAGAAGCTCAAAGGCCTGAATAAAGTCCGCTTGACAGATGCACATTTTATCTGGACGGAGCCGCATTCCAAACGGCTTCGCGTGTCATTGACCATTCAGAAAGAGGTTCGTCGCTTCGTTGTCACGCAGTTGAGCTGTACTCACGATTTTATGTCCGCTTGACATTCGTATGTCAACGTCATGGCTCCACGATATGACCCTTGCGACTGGTTCGCTTTGTCAACGGTGAAATGGACGGCTAATAAAATAGGTCCTCGTCAACACGATCCTTGAACAAACCTTTGAAGTAGAGTACCTAGTGCAACACGGACAATGCCCCGACTGTGCCCGACTCGCGGCCAAAAACACTTGGAAAGCCCTCGTCCAAGTCCGACAGAAAGTCCCACATAAACGTACTTTCCTCTTCCTCGAGCAACTCATTCTAAAACACGGCGCCCAAAAGGATACAATATCGGTGAAAGAAGTCCGTGATGGATTGGACTTTTTCTACAGCCAGAGGAGTCATGCGATCAAGATGGTTGAATTCCTAAGTAGCGTCGTCCCAGTTCGGTAGGTCGTGAAACTCCACTTAGCAAAACTCACCGTTTAAATTTCTTTTCTTTCTTATCTCCCATGCTCTACGACCATGCCATTCAACTAAACGTTGTTCTATACCAGCTCAAAGTCCTCCGAGCAACTTCTTTCCGCGGACACCCACTCTAACACCGCTAATTTCAAATACACCTACTCCGTCGAAATTGCCCCAATTTGCAAAGACGACCTCGTTGTCCTCCCTCCCAAACTCGCCAAGCAACTCTCCAATATCTCCCCCCTAACCCTCTGTACGCGCATAAATAACAACATCCAACTATGCGACCCTTCTACCCTACAAGTAGTCGAGGTTAGTTCTCAGGTGTACTGGAGAACGCCGTTTGAAAGCTTGGGTACGGTGACCGATTTAGTGGAGTTTACTGTTCTGGATGTGGAGCCTGAGTTTTCAAAGACGAGAGGTAAGTGGGTGATGGCGGATGCTCAGGTTGCTCTCGCTGGTGCGTTCAGGTCATCGTCAGGGGATAACGATAGCATGATGGTCGAGGAAACGTACGAAAGTGCCGGCGGTATAGCGAATCAGATATACCACACTCGCACACACCTCGGTAACATCATACAACCCGGAGACACCGTCCTCGGATATCACCTCACCAATGCCAACTTCAACTCTGACGACTTTACCGCCCTCCCCACTTCTCGCATCCCCGACATTATCCTCGTACGCAAGACGTATCCCAACCGTCGCAAAAAGAACAAGCCGAGAAATTGGAAACTTCGGTCTATTGGGAAAGAAGCGGGTGAAGAAGGGGATACTGGGAGCGGTAAGGGTGTTGTGGGTAGGATGGGAGGAAGGGATCAGAAGAAGGTCGATGAAGATTATGAATTGTTCTTGCGCGACATTGAAGAAGACACGGAGATGCGCAGCGCGGTGAACTTGTACAAGGCGGACGTGAAGATGCGTGCTACTGTCAGCGCTGGAGATGGTGGCAAGAAGGGTAAACCGTATGCAATGGATGTGGACGAGAATACTGTTCCAGCGGTAGCTGAGGCGGAGGAAGAGGAGGTTGATTTCCCTGAGGTGAAGCTGGATGAGTTGTTGGAGGACTTCGATGAGATGACGTTGAACGATTCACACGAGTCTGGACAGTAAACACGACTGTCGGATACGTATACTGACACACTGCTTGGATACTAACACTAACGACGTCGCTACCGCCATCCTCCGCACCTGTTTCGATGATGTTTGGTGGCCTCGTCTTCCACTCTTGGACGAAGTGCTTCATCGTCTTCGCCTCGCTAAGGAAATTAATGATAGAGCCCGCTATCCATGCGACTGCCTACTCCTTGAACGAATCGTTTTGTCATTAGGTGAGCGAGACAGCATACTTTCTGATTCGACCGCCAAGAGATTCAGACCTTCAGTTGGATCGAGAATTTCCTCACGATCCCTTGTTTTTAATTTTATGCTGGGGGGGAAGCTGAGGCTGGATCTTGAGTGCGATGATTCACAGCCAAGGTTCTGTAACGCTCTAAGAGCTCCTGACTCCTACTAATTGACAGGGTGTCTCCTAGTCCCTAATGAAGACTTGTCGATCAATACATACTCTTCACTCGCGAAAGAAGGATTTATGCAAAGGGTCAGACATAAATAATATTGCAGATATCAACGACAGACGAACAAATATACAGACATACAATAATATCCCAGGGTATGATTACAGGTCATAATCCTCTGGATTCCATGGAATTAAATGAGACTCGGGAACATTATGAGAACCATATGGAGCGAGCAGATTAACACTTCGGTGATATAAACTCCAATCATAACTCGTTAGCTTTGAGGTGTCGTGATATTCAGTGATGACCTCGGGCATCCTGGGAGGTGATTTAGCCCATCGCTTCCAATCTTGAGGCCGAGGTGGACATGATGCTTCGTTGTCTTCGCCAAGCTGATGGTCATTTGTAAGCTCAATCGCAGAGTCAGTGGTGCAACGAGCCGCCCATTCGCCGACCGAGTTGTAATAGTGAACATCGTCGTCCACAAATTCACCAACAACAGAATCGCTGTCGTGACTGGAGCATCTCGTGCCACCATGAGTAAGAGATGGCGTGTCCGTCGGCGAGTTAAGCGACGTTTCATCGAGACCGTTGAGTGCCCTCCGCACAACGTTCCCTTGAACGTCGCAGGCATCTGGGGAACCAGAAGCTTCAGATGTTTGAGTGGGCGCTGAGTCGCGGTCTTCGTCATCATCCTGGCTTGTGCGTTCACTTGGTTCGTCACTATTACCATCGTCGACGTCTTGAGTCTTGTCAGCGGCATCGGGGTATTTGCGCGGCGGCTTGTCATGCCAAATTCGGTATAGGTAGTCTATAGCCATGGCTTCCTTCCCAAACTTGACCAGCGCGGCCGACGAGAGCTTATAAAGTTTTTCGCCCGCATTTTCAATGACGAATAGTGGGTGAATATGTGAACGAAGCAAGGGAAAGTTGGTGTAGGGGAATGGAAAAGCCGTGTAGTCGCCGCTTAAGGTCTTGAGTGATTCCCAATAGTTCACAAGCGGCTGGGAGCCATCGTCCTCAGCGACATCGCCAGGATGATTAGGAACAGATCCAGAGGCGTTGGGAACGGCTCGCAGTGAATTTCGATGCATATCACTGCCCATTGCTACTAAAGCAGCGCTGGCGTCCTTGAACAATGCAACTTGTCTTTCACGAGAATTCCCATCCGGCGTGTTGCCAGGTAATTTATGCTGTAATTGGGCCCGCCCTTTGTCAATGCCATCTATTGCCGTCCTCAACGCGTCGATATGGTGTTGAAAAGCTTCATCATCCGCTTCCGGATCATCGGCAATGGGGCTCGATAGCTCGCATATGGCGCCACATAGGCGATCTGCTGCGTCCTTGACAGCGGCGATGGTCTCTTGGGAGTAGTCGTCACCGCTGGGAGAACCGTTGGCGCAGGTGGGTCGTACGATTGGAGCTCTAGGTGTGGTGCGTATCCAAACGAGTCGATAGTCAAATTTGGGCAAGTTGGGATGTTTTTTTCGGGAGTACTGGAGGATGCAGCCGTGAGTCAGCGACATAGTCGCGTTTCATTGAGGGTATATACCTTGTTATATAAATCCACTGGGCGCTTCGGCCGTTGTCCTAGTAAATTCATTTTGTTTGCGGCAGATTGCGTCCTGTTGTGTTCCACAATCTCGAGAATTCTTCCCAAAAGAGTGGGATCCGGGAATAAAGCCCAATAGCCAAAGTCAAAGGCTCGATGCAAGTCGGCACGTACTGAGGATAACAGTGAGCAAAGGTCGTTCGCGTAGCAATGACTGAACTCACAATATATCAAGTTTTCGACTGCATCGACAGCGAACGAATCCTTAGCGTGCCAGGCCTTCCGAAGCAGTTCCCGCTGTTCAAGTAGTCAGTATGTATTCATAATATAAATGGCAGCGTGACTCACTTTCGCATCGCGGGTTGAACGACGAATTATGTGCGCAAGCTCTATTGCTGCAGCTTTTTTCGGTTCCAAGGTCAACAGACAGCACAAGGGGTGATCGTCAGTCAGCTTGAGCTCGTCCTTGATGTAAGATGGAACGGCACTGCCTTGCGTGTGTACGCTGGGCTGCTTCTGCTTTGGATCGTAATCTGAATCATCGGTACGGCCTCGATCTGAGAACTGGTCGATGACTTCGTCTTCAAAGACGGGTTGCAGTTGGGTGGGTTGTAATTGGGGAGGTTGTGATGATGTGGATTGGGATTGTTTTTTAGCAGAACGAAGAGATTCGCGCCTCGACATATCAGAATGTAAAGTTAGGGAGATGAAAGAAATTGTGTGCTCACCTCCGCCGCGCTCAGTACTTATACTGCAGGTTGAAGACATGGCCACAAGAACAAGCCACACGGAAAGCCACACGAAAGTTCTATTGTTCGACAAGGAAAGCAGTGGGTATTTGAGGAAATAACCAGGCCACCTTCCAGTTTCAAGGTGTGTAGTGGCACAGAGTGATAGTGTGGACGAGAGCCACAACTTTTGTGAACCTGTTGAACTTAAACGGGAGACGCGATCGACCCTGGAAGTAAATCACGTGATGCGCCGTCCGTTTTCGGCGTTCGCCGCCATTGTCTGCGCGACTCGTTCATCCATTGTTCAACAAATTTGTTCGTCGACAGTGACACCCTGACTTGATACTAGTACATCACTACTCGCCGCTGTCTGATCATGCTCTCTGGTTGTGCAATTACCATTTATTTCCGGTATCACAGACATTGCTCGCCATGATTCTGAATCTCTGAAGATACGCGGAGTAAGTGCTTGGTAAGGAGACTGAGGAATGGAAATAATTTACGTGGTACGCGTTTCTAGTGAGAAGAGAATCTGTTTGTTGAGGGAGCTAATGAAGATTGGGTAGACGCTTCATCAAGCTCAAATGATGTCGATATCCCCCACGATGCCTTATCCAGTGCTGAATCTCAGTTATCGTAGAAAGGCCAGCTTGCGTTGTCTATGCTGTCAGCCGGAATCTCATACACTTGCTGGGAATCCAAGCCAGCAGGGCCGATTCATCTGCTGTTCGTCGAGACCGAGCCAACTTTTCGAGATGCCAGTATATGATTAAAGCCAGTTCTCTCGAGTCTGCTGCTATGACGTCCGTTGCTTGATCAGGGTACCGCTGATCTCGAAGGTCTACAAGTTTACGACCCCGTGACGACGTTCTCGAGGTACAACTCCTCCATATGCGTAGCCAGAAGCTCACCGCCCACCCTCCGTAGCATACTTCCAATGTCGCGGTTCTAGAAACAGCAGAAGATGCGCTCCGGCCTGCCCGGTATCGAAGGTGGAGAATAGTCAATTGACATAAATGTGGTGAGCACTAGTCGAGGACTGGCTCAGTGCCTTAACGTCGACAGCGTAGTGCTCGTCCGGGGAGAATGGCGAGATTCGAGATCAGCCAGGACGAGGAGCGCGTGCTCTTGGGCTGTCGTGACAGGCGCCTTGATGTCCACCAAAGCCTCACTTTTACCCCGAGGCAGTTCAACTGTTTATAACCATGGGCAAAGCACGTTGCCAGTACCCCAGCAGTTCTCATTATTCGCATGATATGGGAGGCTGTATTTCTAAAGCTGCTGCCACGGAACCTACTTTTCCTCAAGCAGTGCCCGATTCTCACCCTCTTACTCCTGATCATCAACAGCCTAGCGGCCATACGACGAGTGCGGAACATCCTGCATGCACACCGCTCGCCCAAACCCCTTCCCCCGATCGCTCCTTGCCTTTCCGGGAGGACGCCAAGGACGACCTTCATCTTGACGACCAGCCCCCGGATGTAACCCGGGGTAAGGAAACCAACCCAGACATCCAGAGTAACATTGTATCTCCTACTCCTTCATCGAACATTCCCGCTGTAGGTCCGGGAAACGATGTCAGTGGCATGCATGCAGTTGCCCCTGCTGTTGTCGCTACTAACGGCAAGGAAGGCCACGCTAGTCATAGTCGAGGTGAAGCCGGAGAGACGCGCACGAACCCCAGTGATGTAGAAGCCACCCTCAAGCCTAACATCGAAGGTGCGGCGACTCTGGATGAATTGAAGAATGAAATGACCTCTATATCATCAGCGCCTCAGATGTAAGTTCACACTTCTCAAGGATACCCCCAACTAATCAACTAATCAGTGCCACGGCTAGTGATACCTCGACGCTTTGCCAGTTATGCTTGGGTGGTCCATTTGGCGCTCAGTTTTGGTTTTTCAACGCTCTGAAGGCACCTCAAGAGTGGCAAAGTGAGATGAGAACTTATGCCCCCACGATAGCGGAGAGAGAAGTTGTAGAACAGAGGAATCCGTCGTATGTCTATGTGACTACTCGTGCGGAGCTAGAGACATCAGCGGGCTTAGGATGTCCCTCGTGCGAGGGCATTCTCTCCCAGCTTCCCGCGGGAAAGGGAAGAAAAGGTAGGAAAAAAGGAAACAGAGATCCCCCTGCAATTCGCATCCGCCTAAATGTTAGTCTCTCGGCGTCCAATCATACTCCAGCGGGCCTTCAGAAATTACGACTTTTCGTAATGTCTGTCAACGGTCAGGATATCAGGGAGACTCGAATATCTGAGTTCCATCTACATGCAGAGCCTGGTAGGTCCAATTGGTGTTGACATGTGTCGCTCGCTCATAGGGCCCACTAGGTGATCCCGCAGCAACGGTAGTGGTGGCTAGGCCGGTGATTCGGGATATTCAGTCACCAGAAGCCATCACGGGCGCCTTGAAATGCATCACAGACTGTCAGCAGAACCATGAACGCTGTCGGATTGGCTCGACATCGATGCCTTCCCTTCCCACTCGAGTTGTCGATTGCATCGACCCGAAGCACCCGAAATTGGTCATTACAAACAAAGAGCGCGCGATTTATGCCACCCTTAGCTATTGCTGGGGTGAAGCGCAGCCTCACCAAACGACTACCGCCAACCTCGCTTCCTACCTTGCAGGCATTGACATGGGACAGCTCCCGCAGACCATCAAAGATGCAATAGCGACTACACACGCCCTGGGCATTCGATACATCTGGATCGACAGTCTTTGTATCATACAAGATTCAATTGACGACAAAGTCAACGAGCTCGCGCAGATGGCTAGAATCTACATGGACGCCTATGTCACCATCATCGCAGCGAGCGCGGAGAAAGTCAGCGAAGGCTTCCTCCAAGTCCGTAAACCCAGCGATCCCAGGAGAGCTGATGTCCCTATCCGTTTTCTTTGCCCTGATGGTCTTGGAGTGGGATGTGTCTATCTATCCTCTAGTGGAAGTCGCTCTCCGGAACAGGAAGTTAGCGAGGAGCCTGTTGCTCAGCGTGCGTGGTGCTTCCAAGAGCATCTTCTTTCGAAGCGGGCGCTGGTGTATGGTTCGCAGACACTAGAATACCACTGTCTCACCTCAATGGTTGCCGTCGGAGGCTCTCCTCTGCTATTCATTCCCGCGCAGCGACTCCCAGACACGCTATTTGCCTCCGACACGAACACGCCTAATTACCTCACCCCACATGAGCTGACTAATCTACGCCGCGTATGGAAAGAAACCGTCGTTCAGTACATGCGCCGCGGTATCACGAATCCTGCAGATAAGCTCGTCGCGCTGGCCAGTGTCGCCGAACGCTTTCATCGGGGTTTCAAGTCACGATACCTCGCGGGACTCTGGGAAACCACTCTCATTGCAGACTTGTGCTGGTTTGTCTTCAATGGTGGTACAACACGTCCCTCGTCATATCGGGCGCCGTCGTGGTCGTGGGCTGCTGTGGATCATGGAATCACCATAGAAAGGTTCACTTCCCCCGAAACCTATGATGCATGTGATGTCGTCTCGTGCACCGTAACGTTAAAACATGAAATTCTGCCATTTGGCGAAGTTTCTTCCGGTACACTCGTTCTACGCGCTCCTCTGTTCAAGGCGTATCGTGACTGGGCAGGTCCTCCATGGGCCGACGTGTTTCTGCCTGGATATGACAACGGCACGAGTCCTGAAGATCCACGTTCTGAAATGTTGTCGAAAGGAATGCCACATCAGGAGTACATCGCGGATGCGATTTCCGATTGCTTCATGGAGAATAATATGAAGGATATTTATATCGCTCCTCTCCGTTGGAATATTGCCGCTGGATATGCCGAAGGGCTAGTCCTCACCCCCGTCGTGGAGGAGTTTCACACAGCCGAAGAGCTACCTCTGCGATTTAGACGCTTGGGATACTTTCATTCGGATAAGCATTCGAAGTGGGTTGAAACATCCATCTTGACTCGCTTTGACGTTGTATGATGGCCTGGCATATTACTAGATATATGGAGCTTCGATGGTTACAAAGACTGGGCCTGCTCCATGAGCCCATGTTTTGTTTTTAGTAAGTCAAAACGATCATAATTATATATACATTCCCCCAATACCGACTCAAACCACCAAACTCTCAGCCGATCCAGTGACCTCTCCTCATAGCGGCCGACCTGTACCATACCTGAACGTCATCGTAGCACTCCAGATCCTCGCATATCCACAACATGATCATGAGAATAGAGATTAAAAGTAGACGTGAAAAGTATACATCGGCCTGGTGGCTACGCATCAAATTTAAAATCAAAGGCCTGGCGAGATATTTGGAACCCAGGGAATGCGATGAGATCTAGGAACCTTATGTGAGCCGTACGGTGCCAGAAGGTTGACGTTTCGGTGATACAAGCTCCAATGATAACTCGTGAGCCTGGAGGTGTTGTAACCGTACGTAATAAGATCGGGCATCCTGGGTGGCGATTTCGCCCAACGTTGCCATTCTTGAGGGCGAGGTGGACGGGGTACTTCATTGTCTTCAACTATTTGATGGTCATTGGTGAGGTTGATTGTGGAGTCCGTGATGCAGGCACCAGCCCACTTCTCGAGAAAGCTGTGGTTGTATCTGTGTCGACTATCTGATGGCTCTTCAGCATCCTGACGTGTTGCTTGGTCGCAATTACTGCCCTCGTGATCAGAAACGTCAAGGTCTTCTCTCTGGGACAGGCCATGCCAGCTTCGGTATATGTAGTCGAGGACCCTCGTCTCGGGTCCAAGCTTGTCAATTGCTTCCGTAGAAAGAGCATGGATCTTCTGACCCGCGTCTTCGATAACGAACAACGGATGCACACCGGAACGAAGACTGGGAAAGTTGGCGTAAGGATATATATAAGCTTCGTACTCGTTCGACAGGGTCTTGATAGATTCCAAATTGATCCTTCGCATTATTGGGACACTAGACGCGGCGTGTATCCACACCAGTCGATAGTTAAATCTGCTTTCATCGTTCCAATGGGAATACTGGGGATACTGTTAGCTAGAGAACTACGAATCAACATCTAATGTACTGACCTGCTCATATAGATTCACTACTGATTGCCCTGGCAGCCGCCTTAGTAGTTTATATGGCAAAAGCTGCGCCCGAAACTTGTTACGTTCAAGAGTCTCAAAAATGTCTTCCAACAGGTCCATTTCCGGGAACAACGTCCAAAAGCCGGTTTCAAAGGCTTGATGCCAGTCGGCACGCACTAAGCCAATCAGCAGAGGCCATGGCTATCTCTATGAGAGAACCTACGATAGATCAAATTGTTGACAGCATCAACGTCGGGTGGAGCCGTGGAGTACCATGCCTTCCGAAGAACCTCGAGCTAGTCATACTAATTTCATAATCATTCAAGGCAAAAACGTAGCAAAACTCACTTCCTTGGCATCGGTGGAGCACCGTATTATGTGCGCCACTTCTATTGCTGCAGTTTCCTTCGATTCGTTCGTCAACAGACAGCATTGGGAGTCATCAGCGATGTCTTGTTGGGTTCTACGGTGGGAATGGACGGTGTCAGCGCTCTCTTGCTTCTCTATCGGATCGTGGGCTTGTTTGTCACACGGCCTGTCTGCGAGTCTCTCGACTACTTTATCTTTGATATCTGAGTAAACTTTGAGTCAGAGACACGAGTGCAAAGGCGCTCACCTTTGGCGCATTGGACAATTGGCCCACAAGTAGGCGAGGAGGACATGGGTTCCATGTAAGCTAGAGTAGAGGATGACAAGTTCCAGTGGCGACGATTGGCCGCGAAAGCCACAACGATCTTGGAAGTAGCACACGTGATGGATGGCTCCGAGTCCAGAGTCCTGGTCCGCCTCACCATTGGTGTCCAGATTCCACCGAGACTTATCGTCTGCCAGCTCTGAAGATCTGCAATTGTAACCCAAGGGAACAACCATATGAATCATAGCTATGCACAACACACTGAAATCCTACTACAAGGTGAACTGGGCACCCATTTGATAAGAATTGGTGACTTTCATCGACTTCCTCTGGTTGGTTTTACAGAGGCATCATGTCCGCAGCCATAGGTTCACCTCCTTCCGCGCATGATTTCGCAGTCGTTCAAGGACCGGGGAATTAGACCAGCGCGGAGGAAGCGTACAACGTTCCTCCGTAGCCCAAAGATATATATCCCGATCAGGCTCATTCAGTAACTAAGATCATCAAAAAAAAGAATGGGCTCGTCAGCAAAGACCATCGCTCAGACATAAGGCCGCGCCCAATACATCCAGACGTACCTTATCGTACTCCTTACACTCCTCCTCGCTCATAGTCTCAAGATGATCTAGCGCGAAGGTGCCCAGTAACCGTGAAAAGTTACTATCCGGCGGTCCCTTTCTATACGACCGATCCATCAATCTGACACGGAGGGCTTCTATACATTCGTCTAAGTCCGTTGGTGGTGGTATATCTGAGGGAGTGGTCGTCTTCTTGCGGGGCTTGCGCTTGCGAGGAAGGGGCGGTGGGTCTGCGCGGCGAGGAAGCGAAGTAGTGATCAAGCGATGTGGTGCGCTGCCGAATGTTTTGGTGCAGGATAGGATAGTTTGTCGGACGAGCCTGGAGGACAACATGGAGTTGAAGAACAACCTCGGACTCGGGCTACTCGGCGCGGGGCCCGGACAGTTGACTTAAATCACGTGAAACCCTCCTATCTAGTATAGGAGCAAGGCCGGTCAAAAGGCTCAGACATAACCTATGAAGGAGCCTGTACCCTAAGAAATCGCTTCAACTAGCTCGATAATATGAGGATGGATGACTTGACACAGAGGTCAGAACAGACACGAGGTACCTCATTTAGTGCAGGCCAAGGACCGCAGATACGCACGTCGATCATCTGGCAAGGTAAAGATACAAGTGTGTCATAGTAACTTATCGAAATACAAGGGAGTTATGAGGAGCCGGGCTTGTCTGGAAAAATCAGCCGCTCTTCTGGAGGTAAATTGCGGTAATACTCCCGATGCGCTCCGACATCTCGTATCAACTTTTCTACATGGGGCCGCAGCTCCTCGGTGTCGTAGTCAAAGAGTTTAAGCTTCGCCAACAGAGTGCCGATAGTTTCAGGCCGGACATCACACCTTTGGAAAACGCAATTGCTAAGAAACTGAGTATCTTCTGACACAAGCCCTCAGTTCTGATCAATCTAACTGGAAGTCACAGCTCTTACCAGTTGCCCAGGCATCCAGCAATGCAGCGCACTCGTCCATCTCATCACATGGAATGGGTCTCCACTCCTCTCCCACGAATATCTTCTCCCGGAGTTCGCATTCATGCGGTTCGGCTGATTTAAGGCCAATGAAAAACGGTTCTCCGTTACGGTCTGTTATATTGTCGAGACAGATATCACCATGTGTGTAGCCAGCATGGTGAATCTTGTGCAACTTAGCAAGCGCTTTTCCTTAGCCATACATGTCAGGCGGTTGATCGATGATATAGCGAAAACCCATACTTGAAAGTCTTAGAGAGTTTCCTCTCATCAAGCAAGGCCTCACCGCAGTAATCAAGCACGAGGAACGACATCCTGTAGCTACCGCCCTCTCCAGTGTGCTGAAATAGCCCAAAACAGCGAGGGATCCAAACGCCTTGTATTTCCTCCAATTCGAGCTCGTACATGTCAGCCTCGTGTTGGAAAGCACTGGGGAGGGTGGCTGTGGCGTAGAAATCCGTCTTGATCACCACGGGAGTAGGCCTTGGGGTATCGTGTTCCTGGAGAGAGCCCTTGTAAACCGTCGTCTCCTCGCCATAGACGAGGACTTCGAGATCGGTGATGAAATATGGGTCTGCGTGTTCAAGTTTCGGCGCATCGTAGCGGGAGAGTTCAGTCGTTGGGAGGGCTTCATCATCGAAACTTTCTCGGAGGGGAGGTGGAGAGATCAGCTTGAGAGACGCCATGAGTCACTCCAGCGCAGTGCACGGGCTTGGTGGCTGACATGGAAGCTTGAGTCAAAGTGTGATCGACCAGTACGCTGGAAGACACCTGTGATGGGTTTGAATAGGGACCGAAATGCCATATCACTGGAGCTGATCGTCAGAGCCACTACCAACAAGTAGTATGGACCACGTACCCTAGACCGATTGTGGCTGGCCAATTGTAGCATACCAGAGTGTACGATTGTAGAGAATTTCGAGATTGGTGGCAAAGTAATGCACCGAACGTTTCTGGTGCCTCGAAGCGGATTTTGTCGGTCGTCGGGAGGAGTTAATCAACGTGACACCTTCAAGGCAAAGGTGCAGCGCTCCTTGTGAGAGAGGCCATAACACTAGGAGCGGCCCTCGAGCTCAGTGGCAGCTGAGGTAATTTGCTCAAAGGATGATCGACCTGGAGGTAACAAACGTGGCGACATTGATAAGTCACCTAACACGTCGCTCAGGCTCGACCTGCATTATAGCGGCGGGTGAAAAGCCAAATTCGAATAACAAACGTATTCTGTGATGAGTCTACGTGGGGGCCAACATACCGCTGCCTACTCAGGAAAGCGAGGTGGTGATGACAATGAGCATAGGGAATTGTCTGATGTCGGGCGAACATCATGAATCGACCTTGTCAGGGAAAATGAGCGGCTTTTCGGGAGGCAAATTCCGGTAATGCTTTCGATGCGCTTCGACGCTTTTAATCAGCTTTTCTACTTGGGGCCGCAATTCTTCAGCAACGTAGCCAAGGCAGTCAAGGTGCGCCATGAGATAGTCGATTGTGTCTCATTGATTTTATGCCTCGGGAAAAAGCAATTTGCGAGAAACTGAACATCTCCAGACACAAGTTATCAGTACCAGCGTATCCGGTAGGTTAAGTTTGTGACCTACCAGGCGCCCATGCGTCGAGCATTGTAGCACATTGGCTCATCTCAGCACATGGAACAAGTTTGCGCTCTTGTCCTGGGAATATCTTCTCCCGTAGATTGCATTTGTGCGGTTCGGCGAATTCAAGGTCGATGAAAAAGGGTACTCCGTTTAGATTGGTGATATTGGCATAGTGGAGATCGCCATGTTCGTAGCCGGCATGGTGAATCTTATGCAACTTGGCAAGCGCTGCCCCCCTCACGACATACGTCAGGCGATTGATGGACTGGATAGAAAAGTACACATACTTGAAAGCAGTCGAGAGGCCGCGTGAGCTCAATATGGGTTCACCCGAGTACTCAAGCACGAGGAAGGACGATATCCTATTGTTCACCTCAGTGTACTGGAATAGCCCGAAGCAGCGGGGGATCGAAACGCCTTGTACCTCGTGCAACTTCAGCTCGTACATGTCAGCCTCGCGTTGAAAATCGCTGGGACGCGTGGCTTTGGCATAGAAATCCGTCTTGATAACAACAGGAGTAGGTTCTGGGGTTTCAGGATCCTGTAGAGAGCCCTTGTAAACTGTTGTGTCGCCATAGGTGAGGACTTTGAGGTCGGTGACGAGAAATTGGTATGTATATGCGGGGGCATCATAGCGGGGCAGATCAGTCGTCGGGATGGGGTCATCGTCGTAATCTGGACGGGGCAAAGGCGGAGAAACTAGTTTGAGGGTAGCCATGTACTATGTAGGACGTTCAAGGATGTCCAACGTTAACATTCAACGAACCGTGATCTTGACCCTGACAAACACAAAGTCAGTCCCCTATCTCTGCGGCGTTTCTCAGAGTACGCCGCCTTCGACAGTCTGCGCCATCTCCTCCGCAGCCTCAAGGGCATGTAGACGTACCACAACTTCGCCACAATTCCTCCAAACTTCGATGGTAGACGCCGTAGCGCCGTCCGGTACTGGCCCAGGTTGTCTTGGAGATGTTCGAGGGGATGAGGGCAGTTTCTGTCCAGATGGTTGGGCGTCGCTGTGCAGCGTCGGCGATGGATGGCTTTGAAGCTTGGAACGAACGAGGCAGGCATACATGTACACTCTCACGCGGTTGCTTTGTCTCCAAAGCTTAAATACTAGCTTCTGCGCCGCACGCCCCCATAGATAATCATCGCGTTCACCATTCAACAGCCATGGCCACTCGTCCAGAAACTGCCCCACGCACCATGAAAGCCAGCCTCGAGCTCGCAGAAACATCCAAGGCCGCAGGAAATGCTGCGTTCAAAGCCAATTCCCATGATGAAGCTGTCAAGGCCTACGGCGAGGCGATCGACTGTCTCGCAGATGCGCTGAAGCAGAAGCCCAAAGGGAAAGAAGAAAAGCAGGCGAAGGAGTTGTTGGCCGTTTGTTTTGCAAACCGCGCCGCAACGTATCTAGTGCCAGGTCCTGGGTTAGATGCTACGAAAGCCGCGTCGGACGCGGAGGCCTCGATCAAGGCCAATCCCAGCTATACT
The DNA here is from genome assembly GCA_032158425.1 of Pleurotus giganteus. Classification (NCBI taxonomy): domain Eukaryota; kingdom Fungi; phylum Basidiomycota; class Agaricomycetes; order Agaricales; family Pleurotaceae; genus Pleurotus; species Pleurotus giganteus. The sequence continues at coordinate 1,824,929 of JAPEHR010000009.1, read as the reverse complement.
AAAGCGTGAGTGTGTTCCATGGGCTTCAGATCGTTTCCGTAACAAATTTATGTTCCAATCAGATATGTTCGCCACGCTCGGGCTTTACAGAAGCTTGGGGATCTCGAGGGCGCCAAAGACGCTGTCGCTCTAGCATTGCATCAACCCACCCTTGAAAACGACCGGTCCCTTGCCGAGCTGCTAATCGAATTGTACACGGATGGCAAAGGGCTGTCCAACGACGAGGCGACCTTCAAGGATTGGATGCTGGATATCATGATCAATGACGAGAAGAGCAGCATGCGACTGCGGGGTATAAAAGGAGCTTGGGCTGATCGATTAGACGAGAAGTTGCAGCATTGGGCACGCCTTCGCACAAGCTCCTAGTTCATTGTATGTACTGTACGACGTTGTTCATCTCGACCTGTGTAATGGGTTCTGTCCCCCCTGATGTCTCCTATAATCACGTTATCGCGTTTTGCTCTCCTTCGTCCGAAATGTCCGATGGTCTCGTTCGACCCATTGTCACCTTTCTTCAGCACGCCGCTGGTCGAGATGAACGCGCGAGAAAAACGACAATTATATTCTCTGGCCGAACCAGCCAAGGTGACTGTCGTCTTCACTTTTCCTAGTTTTGAGTTTCCACTTGAGCTTTATCTCCAGACGCTGGCGCTCAAAGCCGCTACTACGGGGTCACTGCTGGACATCACTGATCTCCGAAGGCATCTATCGTACGGGAATGTTGATGTCGCATCAATGCCCCTTCTTTTACCGATTGTTCTTTTCGGCTTGGATGCCAAGAAACCTCCAAGCTCTCGCGTTGTCTCCATTGACGACCGCGACGACATCCTTCGAGCAACCCTGTCCATGGAGATTTTCGCGGAGATGGCTTGGAAGGTCACTCAACACTCGGATCCTGCCATTCGTCTTGCCAACTACGTCTTGGATAAGCACAAGTCGTTTCTACCGTGGCTGCGTTGGGTCCAGCGATATTGCTTGCCTGGGATCAAGCAAGCCGCAGATGCAGTTGTGGTTTCGGGGATGGATGCGCCGCCGCTGATCATCTCTGGAACATTACTTTCCCTCTCGAACGTCCTGCCAAGGATTAACACGGACGACTACCCTCTCTTGGCCGAAGTCGCTTTCGACGGCTGGCGAGACGTGCTGTTCATGGATTACTACCCAAACCCTAAACATTGGATGCTACTTTCTCAACGACTGCAACAAATGGCGTACTATTTCTGTAACAGTGCACGTCCATCACAACTATCCCTAGACATCGTTGGAGGACCGGCCGCACTTGCCTCCTTGATGCTAGCAAACGTCGAACGTGACTTGGAGATCATCGCTACGTTGAGACCTGAACACCACGACGAATTCCATGTCATGTATCAGAAAATCGACCGTGCGATTCCTGGACTTACTGGATGTCTGATGAACGAGGTCCTTGCAGACCAACTGCTCGCTCAGGGTGGTATTCGAAGGACGGCGCAGATAACGAAGATGTTACTGGATCAGCGAGCCAAAATTCTAGCATCCTCCACCCGATACCCAGACATCATGAAATTTTTGGAACGGAGCATTGAATGTGCCAATCGCTTTGCCATCGGGGCCATCCACTACCTCGGTCCCAAGGCGATCGAAGAATTCCTTCGGACCGGCCTCGCTGACAAGTGGTTCGAAGAAGGAGTAGAATTCAAGGCCGAAGGACGCTCGCCTTTGGGGATGATGCTTTCCCAGATGGAGAATTACTGTTCCTATCCCCCCATATACAAGCGCTCCCAGTCGGTTCTTGACGCCCCTATTGTTGTGAAGCCTGAGGGGGGAATGGCTTTCCTCACATGGGGTGATTTTGAGGAGAGCATGGCCCCGTACGAGCGGTCGTGGCGCCGGTCTGGCGAGATGGTTAGGCAATTTGCTAAGTGTTCAAGGGTGTGTACGATGGATTTTGTGGTTTATAGCAACTGCGAGCTCAATCCGTCGTGTAGTGCGCGCTGAAAGCGGATGCGTGCCGCTTGAAAGTGTGCAGTGGTTGTCGCGTATCCAAATACTGCTCAGTTACCTGTCAACGTTCAGACTGGCAGTCGCGTCACCGAACGTTTTGCAAGCTGTTCCAACAGTGTCACAGTTGAGTCTACGCAGCAAGCAGCTTGTATCCACTAACCTTTGCGTTAGCCCAACTTGATCTCATAGGTGGTTCCCGCGGGCTCCTTTATCTCGCACATATGGAGTGCGACCATCGCCGTGAATTGTCGCCAGAAATCCGTCAACGTCACAGCCAAGCACAGCACCAATCCGACTCTGCCAATTCTCCAGACGACATCATCCTTTTCTTCGCAGAATTCTCCACTTCCGACTCCAAATGGTCGACTAAAACCACGCATGACTGTCCGGAAATATTCGACAAGCCGATCTGGAAAGAAACTTTACTACCAATGCTCAAGCGGCTCGTGTTCTCTCGATCTTTGCCGAATTTCTTTTCGATACTGAAGCTTCCATATGACGATGACTCGTCCCTTCATATCTTCAGCCCGATGGCCGTGACGATTGCGTCTGGTCTGGTCACTGCAGCATTCTGGAATCAGGAACTCCGCGCCTTGCGATCATAATTCTGACGACCATCTAATTTTACTCTACACCATTTATATACGATATACTCGTATCTTAGAACATAGGTAATGATTATACGCTGCGAGGGACTTGAGGTGCGTTTCCTTCCCCTCTGCGGAATTCCTGCGCTTACTTACTTATCCTTCAGAGCCCCCCGGCGCGCTACCAAATTAACATTAACATAAGACGAAGTAAACTTGTTTGCAACAAATCCATCAAATTTGCATACGGCGATTTGAATTTTGACGACTACCGCGCGTCCTCACCCTCGCTGCAGGATCAGTTCTGATGATTCATCAAACAAGTTCATTGACTCGGTCTCGACGTACTCAGATTGGAAACGCTTCTGCTTACCCTTGCGTGAGCGTTTGAATTTGAGCTTCCCCTCCCGACGGGAATAGAAGCGAGCCTCGAACACCCAACTGGGAAGCTCCTATAATTGCATAGTATTCGATGCTGAACACCCAAACTACACATAGGTTAGGTCACTTATCATAGAGTTTCAGCCGTCAGCCTTGTGTGGGCGAATGAGTCGCTTTTCCAAAGGCAAGTTACGGTAGTGCTCTCGACGAGCTTCGACCATCTTGATCAGCTTTTCTAAATCGGGCAGGAGTTTCTCCGTGTCGTAGCCAAATGCCTGAAGCTTTGCCATCAGAGTGTCGATGTTTTCCCACCGGAGGTCACATCTCGAGAAGGTGTAATCGGAGAGAAACTGGACGTTATCTTATACAAGTCGTGAGCGTATGTCTGGCTAGCAAGACCTGGGATGGTTCTTACCGACTGCCCATGCCTGTAGGATTCCAGCACACCGGCGCATCTCTTCACATGGAACATACCACCTCTCCTCTCCGACGAATATCTTTTCCTCCAGTTCACAAGTGTGCGGTTGCGCGTCGCCAAGATCGACGAAAAATGGCTCTCCGCCCTTGTTTGTTACATTATCAAAAGAGACATCGCCATGCATGTAACCGGCATCGTGAATACTGTACAAAGCGGCAAGGACTTTCCCCCTTATGACAAGTGTCAGGCATTGAAAGGAACAAGATGGGAGAGGCACATACTTGAAACTAGCCGTGAGCTTTTTTGGGCCCAATACGGCTTCGCCCGTGTACTCAAGCAAGAGGAAGGACGATACCCTATTGTCTTCTGCGGTGTGCTGGAATAGCCCATAACAGCGGGGGATTGACCAGCCTTGCAGCTCTGCCAACTCGAGCTCGTAGATGTCAGCCTCGCGTTGGAAAGCGTTGGGACGTGTAGCTTTGGCATAGAAGTCCGTCTTGATTACAACAGGAAATGGCTCTGGCGCATCGGGATCATGGAAGGTGCCCTTGTAAACCGTTGTGTCGCCATAGACGAGGATTTTGAGATCGGTGACAAGGTATTGGTCTGTATACTGCGGCGCGTCATAGCGGGACAGTTCCATCGTTGGCAGGGGATCATTCCTATAAAGCTTTCGGGGCAAAGGCGGAGAGACCAGTTTGAGAGAGGCCATAGTTCGGAGGTGGCGAACGACACCGTGACCGACGTCAATGAGAGATGGCCAGTCCCGGCCACGGGTCAGACCGGTCAACGTTCAACGTGTTCAACCTGGAAGCCAGCCACAAGCAGATTTCTCTCTCGACAGACAAACGCAAGAGCGTACGGTAAGATACTTGAAGGAGTGTGTCACTGCGTTGACTCGAAGAAAGCCGGGCCGGACTTTTCCGCTCGTGTCCTTTCCCCTATACCTTTAGGGAGGTCAGGGGCAACGTCCCGGCAAAAAGCTTACGGAACAGCAACCTCGTCGGAGAGAAGTCAAACTAGTGATGAAGCGATATAATGCAGGGCAGGCGAGAGATTACCGTGACACCAACGTCTATCAACAGAAGTACACGCAAGGATAATTTACATCGTTCATCATAGAGCTTCAGGTATCAGCCTTGTTCTTGGGTGGTGGAAGGATTCGCTGGTCGGGAGGCAAACTACGGTAGTATTCCCTCTCTTCTTCGACATCCTTGATCAATTCTTCTACATCAGCTCGCAATTTCTCTGCATCATATCCAAGGTGCTCAAGCTTCCCCATTAGATACTCGATGGTCTCCGGCCTTACTTTTTCCCTAGGGAAAACGCAGTTGCTGAGGAACTGGATGTCTTCAGATACGTCGGTGATGTGATAATGCACAGTAGTTTCCGGAGCCTCGTAGCGGGGTAGTTCCGAGGTTGGGAGGGGTTGATAAACGTAATTCCTTCGGGGCGGAGGCGCAGGACTAAGCTGAATAGAGGCCATCGCCCTCCAAAACGCTGAGCCTCGACCACTGTTGTGGACAAGTAATGAGAACTCGACCCCGAATGGAAAGCGACCTGCTGAGTCCAAGAGCCAAGCACTGACGTACTGACGAAGCAAGGATGGCATTTCCAGAATTATCATGGAGAAGGTGATGTGCGCGGGGGCAAGATAACTCATTCCCAAGGCCGATATCGGGCGAAGCGGTATACAATGCTGTACAACAAAAGGATACATAATTCCAGTCAGTTATTGTAGCATTTCAGGCATCGTCCATGGGTGGGTGAATGAGTCGATCTTTCGGAGGCACGTTACGATAGTACTCTCGATGAGATTCGATCTCTTTAATCAGCTTTTCCACTTGGGGTCGCGCTGCCTCGGTGTCCCATCCAAGAAGCTCAACCTGTTCCATGAGTTCATCAATGGTTTCCATTGTGCATTGATATCTCGGGAAGACGCAATTGAGGTACCGAACGTCTTCAGACTGCATTAGTACACGCCTATCTCGCAGGAGCGGCGTAGTTCATACCGGGTGCCCATACGCGCAGCATTCCTGCACACTGGCGCATCTCGTCACATGGAACAAACCACCGCTCCTCGCCTACAAATATCTTCTCTTCGAGTTCACAAGTATGTGGTTGTGCGCGTTCAAGGTTGATGAAGAAAGGCATGCCATCGAGACTGGTGATATTGTCATAACAGAGGTCACCATGGATGTAGCCAGCATCGTGAATCTCGTACAGCTTAGCAAGCGCTCTCTCCCTCATGAAACATGTCAGGATTTGTAAGGAAAAGATAGCGAAGGACACATACTTGAATTCATCTGAAACCGTCCTTGAACTCAATATGGATTCACCCGAGTACTCAAGCAGGAGGAAGGACGATATCCTATTGCCCTGTGCGGTGTGCTGGAAGAGCCCAAAACAGCGCGGGATTGAGATGCCTTGTACACAGTGCAACTCGAGCTCGTACATGTCAGCCTCGCGCTGAAAAGTGCTGGGACGCGTGGTTTTAGCATAGAAATCCGTTTTAATTACGACAGGAATTGGCTCCGGGGTTTCAGGATCTTGTAGAGAGCCCTTGTAAACGGTTGTGTTGCCATAGGTGAGGACTTTGAGGTCGGTGACGAGGAATTGGTATGTGTATTGAGGCGCATCGTAGCGAGACAGTTCTGTTGTTGGGAGAGGTTCATCCTTGTAGAGCTTTCGGGGCAGAGGCGGAGAGATCAGTTTGAGAGAGGCCATAAGTGGTTCGTGGCGAGCGGCCTCAATAAAAGGTGGCCGGTCCACCGGGAGTCACATCCGACCACAAGCACCTTCCTAGATTCAAATTGCCTACTCGTGAAAACGCAAGAGGCGCATAGTAAGATATTTGAAGTCTCGAAGGGCAGATGAGTGTGTGGATCGATATAATGGGTAGGAAAGCCAGACCGGACCAAACCGGCCCCTATACACTTCAAGTTAGGGTGTCCATTTCAACAGGGGCACCGTCCTCCAAGCGGGAAGGTCGGTGTGGGCTGTATGATGAGAGGACGATGAATCAACACAAGGTAAACTCGTAGGTGTCAGCCTCCAACTGGAAATAACTGAGCCGGGTGATTTGGCAGAGAAGCTTGTTTGCAGCAGGTGGGTGTCGGGGTCAGTTACGGTACCTGTGTAAACTGTTGTTGCCTCGCTGTAGGACCGAATCTGGAGGCTGGCAATGTGGCCATCCACCGTAGTTCCCGGCAGGTAGCTCCCTCGTCGGGACTTGGGAGGGGCTCATAGTTTCATTTCCTTCGAGGCGGAGGCGAATTGACGGCATCTCGATAATACTGTCGATACGAAATGTTAAAATACAACAACAAAGACAATGCTAGTCTCAATTAGAAGTTCAGATAAAACTGGAGTCGAAGTCATCAGGAGTAGTGAAAGCAAAGATGGTTGGACGAGGAAAGAAGCCAACATCTGGTCAGATAGTGTACAATATCGTGGATTAGGCTCCGTCAGGCTTGTGCGCTTTAGCCTTTTGCGGCTCGATGAGTCGCTGTTCCGGAGGTATATTACGATAGTGCTGACGGTGCGCTTCGACGCGCTCAATCAGTTCTTTGACATGAGGGAGCAATCCCTTGCTGTCGTATCCAAGGAAGTCAAGCTTCTCTATTAGACTGTCGATACATTCCGACTTGATTTGAAATCTCGGGAAAATGCAATTGCTGAGAAACTGAACGTCTTCAAACACACGTCATCAGCACATCGACATATCCTCATAGCGCATATGATGGTGCTTACCTGGCGCCCATACATGCAGCAGTCCAGCACACATGTACATCTCTTCACATGGAACATGTTTCATCTCCTCACCAACGAATATCTTCTCCCGCAGTTTGCAAGTATGGGGTTGCGCAGATTCGAGGTCGATGAAAAATGGTCGGCCATCTCGGTTTGTTATGTTGTCATAAGAGAGATCGCCATGAATGTAGCCAGCACGGTGAATCTCATATAGCCTGGCAAGCGCCCTCCCCCTTGCAGCACACGTCAGCCGGATTAGGCACTAAAAAAGGGAAGGACACATACTTGAACTCGCGAGGAACATCCCTTATGTCGGGTAAGGTTTCGCCGCAGTATTCAAGGACAAGGAAGGACGATATCCGATCATTCTCTCCAACGTGCTGGAATAATCCGAAACAGCGCGGTATCGAGACGCCTTGTAGTTCCTCCAACTCGAGCTCGTACATGTCGGCCTCGCGTTGGAAATCGCTGGGACGGGTGTCTTTGGCATAGAAGTCCGTTTTGACTACAACCGGAGTAGGCTTTTGAGCATCAGGTTCCATTACAGCACCCTTGTAAACGGCCGTGGTCCTGCTGTAGGAGAGCACTTCTAGGTCAGTGATGTGGTAATGCACTGTGGTTTCCGGGGCCTCGTAGCGGGGTAGTTCGGACGTTGGGAGGGGTGTATAAATGCAATTCCTTCGGAGCGGGGGCGCAGGACTTAGCTGAACCGAGGCCATCCCGATCCCGAATGGGCTGAGCCTTGGCCACAGGCGCGTTATTGATTGTTGTGGACAAGCAACAAGAAATCGACCCTGAACGTAATACCGTGATGTCTAAGACAAGTCTAAGATGTACACAAAGATAAATAATTCAGGCGTCAGTCTTGGGCGGGTGAATGAGTCGCTCTTCCGGAGGCATGGTACGGTAGAACTCTCGACGAGATTCGATCTTTTTGATCAGTTCTTCGACATCGGGACGCAATTCCTCGGTGTCGTAGTCAAAGAGCTCAAGCTGCGCCATCAGGTCGTCGATGTTTTCCCACCTGGCCTCACTCCTGGAGAAGGTGAAATCGGGGAGAAACCGAACGTCTTCATATGCAAGTCGTTAGTAGATGCACTATCTAGCGAGACCTGGGATGGCTCATACCGGGTGCCCAAACATGTAGCAGTCCAGCACACCGGCTCATCTCTTCACATGGAACGTACCACCTCTCCTCTCCTACGAATATCTTCTCCTCGAGTTCGCAAGTATGCGGCTGTGCGTTGTCAAGATGGACGAAGAACGGTTCTCCGTGGTTGTCTGTGATATTTTCGAGAGAGATATCGCCATGTATGTAGCCGGCATCGTGGATACTGTGCAAAGTAGCGAGGGCCTTCCCCCTCACGACAGATGTCAGGCATGCTAAGGAATAGGATTGCAAAGGGACATACTTGAAAACAGGGGTGAGGTCGGATCAATACGGCTTCGCCCGAGTACTCAAGGAAGAGGAAAGACGATAGGATATCGTCTTTCGCGGTGTGTTGGAAAAGCCCAAAACAACGCGGGATCGACACGCTTTGCAGTTCTGGCAACTTCAGCTCATACACGTCAGCCTCGCGCTGGAAAGCACTGGGACGTGTAGTTTTGGCATAGAAATCAGTCTTGATAACAACAGGAATAGGCTCTAGCGTATCGGGGTCCTCGAAGGTGCCCTTGTAAACCGTTGTATCGCCATAAGCGAGGACTTTGAGATCGGTGACAACGTATTGCTCCGTATACTGCGGGGCGTCGTAGCGGGCCAGTTCCATCGTTGGAAGGGGGTCATTCCTGTAAAGCTTTCGGGGCAGAGGCGGAGAGATCAGTTTGAGGGAGGCCATAGGTCATGAGGCGGAGAGCGACACCGCGACACCGGCCTCAATAAGACGTGGCCGGTCAACGTGTTGAACCTGGACGTTGCATCCAGCCACAAACAGATTTCCCTCTCAGCCAAACACTCGAAAGATACGGGGTAGACGATCATGACATGAGTGCGAGAGCTAAATCTCTCCCCCTATAACGTTAGCGAGGTGGGGACATCAGTTAGTAAGAAGACGTGTGCTAGACATGAGGAGGCTTTAGCTGGGTCAATGGTTGAATCGAAGAGAGAATTACTTTGAGAACAGCTATTCCTTGGAGAGAAGTTAAGCTGGAGGGAATGTGAAATGGCCTAGACAGGCGAAGATATGCGAGACCGATGTCTGGCAAACTGGTATACAACGTTGTACATCACAAAGATACGTAATTTGTGTCGCTATTCGGGAGGTTCAGGCGTCAGCCTTGGGCGGGTGAATGAGTCGCTTTTCCGGAGGCGCATTGAGGTAATGCTTCCGATGGGCTTCAACCTCTTCAATCAGCTTTTCCACTTGGGGTCGTGCTACCTTGGTATCCCACCCAAGGAGCTCAACCTGTTCCATGAGTTCATCAATGGTTTCCATTCTGCATTGATCTCTCGCGAAGACACAATTGAGGTACTGAACGTCTTCCGACTGCATTAGTACACGCCTATCTCGCAAGAGCGGCGTAGTTCTTACCAGGTGCCCATACGCGCAGGATTCCTGCACACTGGCGCATCTCGTCACATGGAACAAACCACCTCTCCTCTCCTACGAATATCTTCTCCTCGAGTTCGCAAGTATGAGGCTGTGCATCTTCAAGGTCGATGAAGAAAGGCATGCCATTGAGATTGGTGATGTTGTCATAACAGAGGTCACCATGGATGTAGCCAGCATCGTGAATCTTGTACAGCTTAGCAAGTGCTCTCTTCCTTATGAAACGTGTCAGGATTTTGTGAGGAGAAGATAGCGAAGGACACGTACTTGAAGTCATCCGTAACCGTCCTTGAACTCAATATGGATTCGCCCGAGTACTCAAGCAGGAGGAAGGACGATATCCTATTGTCTTGTGCGGTGTGCTGGAAAAGCCCATAACAGCGCGGGATTGAGATGCCTTGCAGACCCTGCAACTCGAGCTCGTACATGTCAGCCTCGCGCTGAAATTTGCTGGGACGCGTGGCTTTGGCGTAGAAATCCGTCTTAATCACGACAGGAATTGGATCTGGGGTTTCAGGATCCTGTAGAGAGCCCTTGTAAACTGTTGTGTTGCCATAGGTGAGGACTTTGAGGTCGGTGACAAGGAATTGGTAGGTGTATTGAGGCGCATCGTAGCGGGACAGTTCTGTCGTTGGGAGAGGTTCATCCTTGTAGAGCTTTCGGGGCAAAGGCGGAGAGATCAGTTTGAGAGAGGCCATGTAAAGATGTTGCAGGGGACGTCCAACTTGAAGCTGACCGTTGCGACTCCCAACATCAAGTCCCTTTATGGTCGGACACGATCACATGACCTGGTGATGGCTGACTCGAGCTGACTCGAGACTGCCATTGTCCTCTAGTCGCGCTGAGCTCTCACTGAGTATGTTGCCGCCCGTTTACAAGCAGAACAATGGCTTATCGGTAGAACAATGGAATTACATCGGTACCCGACAACACTGAGTCACCATGAGTTCATCGATCTGGATAATTATATTTATTCGCTCCCTGTTTGTGTCGTTCACTAGGTTACCTCTGTCAGATTGAGCTCAGCCCTACGAGATGCCGCCTCGCAAGACTAGTCCTGTAGACCTCGACGCCACCCCGAAAGCCAAAAATAAGACCCGCAGCAGAGGAGAATCAGATACTGAGGTCCAGGCGCAATCCAAAGATCTCTGGGATTACGAAGACCGTGACACCGATGGAGCATCGTAAGTTGTCGTGTCATTAGAAGTGCGCTCACCACTTACCATTCATGTAGTGATAAACCAATCATCCCCAACGGACCGGCTGACGAGCTCTGGAGGCGGTTGACTGCGCGCCTCCCCAAAGGTCCAGGACCCTACAAATTTGGCGAGGGGCAATCTAGCACTAGCTCTAGAAGGGCAAGCGAGAGCGACTTCGCCCTTTCGTCAGCCCGGCGACTTGAACTGGTCGTTCCACATAGGAAGATGATGCATAACCTGGTGCCTAAGCTCAAGAGATCACTCGATGCTCTTCCCGAATTACCCGCCAATCATCCACTGTGGGCGCGCCTTGATGTATCACTTCGCTGCGCCTACCTCCCCAACAACATATGCACCGAACGCGATTCTGAACATTGGATACACTCCGTAATCCTCAGGCCCGCTACTGCGGTCATTCACTACCTCCTCACCCAGACGGAAAAGGGCCTCCAAGAAAATGGCTTTCCCAATATCTCCTCTGTAGGAGGCAAGAAGCCTATTCCTGACGCCGGTTCCTTCAGGTGGTCAAGAAAAGAAGGTGACATCCTCATCATGGAGTTCAAGAAGGGTAAGGTACTCGAAGTCGGCTGGGTCGAGGTTGTTGATGGGATGATAAAGATGCACGGAGCAACGCGAGGCATGGCTGCTAAATTTCGTTGGCCGGAGGAGGGTCAGCCCCTCACCGAAAATACCAACATTTTTGTTCAAGTGAGTCACTTCCCAGTCTTGTACATCTATGTGCTCGACTCACTTTCATTAGTTGTGGGGTCAAATGCTTAATTGGAACGTCAAGCATCTACTCGTATCGTCATACGATCATACATATTTCCTTGCAACGCCAAGCCTGGAAAGTACGACACTTTACATTTCCAAGGGATATACACCAGACGGAGGTGAACTTCTTCCTGCAACTATAGCCTTCATGGCTATGGCTCTCGGCATACTTCCTGAGAGTGATTTAGATTTGCCTGAGGTGGACATCACACACTGGCCTAGAGGGATGTCCAAGCGAGTCAATAGTGGTGCCGGCCTCGATACCTCGTATGTTTCCTTGCCTTGATACCTAAGTGATTGGATGACACTTCACCGATGAATAGGTCTTACCAGGTCAAAGCTAAGAAGAAATAATGGGCATGCTGGGCTAGTACTGGAACCCCATGACATCGTGCAATGATCTTGCCAGCGTACTGGGTCGTGTTTGGGTTCCGGCCTTGGGTGTAATTTTGTATTTTCATGTGTATGATACATCAATACCATCCGTCGATTGCCGAGCTTATCGTTTCGCAGCCTCGCCCATTGCACCATATATGGCGCTGCTGTCAGTACAGCAACAACGCGCAACACCGGTCCATACGAAACACAACAAGCTCTGGACTGTAAACTGTAGGGTGTTAGACTCGCGTTCGAGGGACGCAGAACTCTCGTACATGTCCGACATTCTTGAAGGAATGACACCTTATGCAGATTACTTACTCGAGTATATATACACGTCGACGATTTGGATCAAGACTGTTACAAACGGTCATTGGAAAATCGACATCGCCGAAAGGAGAAAAAGGGGCCAAGGAAATACGAGGCGATCACAGTGGGCCCATGCCGAAGGCAGACACTACTTACCAGTGTCAGCCTACTGCATACATAGACTCGAGGGGAAGCTTAGGCATCAGCCTTGCCTGGCCAAGCGAGTTACTCCTTCAGATGCACGTTACGGAAGTACTCTCGATATGCTTCGACGTCTCTAATCAACTTTTCTACACGGGGTGGCAAGTCTTCGGCATCGTAATGAAAGAGCTGAAGCTTCGACATGGGATGGACCATCGCTTCCCATTTGATCTGCTCAACGACTGCAACAAATGGCGTACGATTTCTATAACAGTGCAAGAAGACGTGTGCTAGACATGATGAATCGGAAAGAGAATTACTTCGAGAACAGACCCTCTTTGGAGAGAAGTTAAGCTGGAGAGAGGGCGGAACCGTCTGGACAGGTGAAGATATGCGCCACCGATGTCTGGCAAACTGGTATACGATGTTGTACATCACAAAGATACATAATTCGCGTCGCTATTCAGGTGTCATCCTTGGGCGGGTGAATGAGTCGCTTTTCCGGAGGCACGTTACGGTAGTGCTCTCGATGTGCTTCAACCTCCTTAATCAGCTTTTCCACTTGGGGTCGCGCTGCCTCGGTATCCCACCCAAGGAGCTCGACCTGTTCCATGAGTTCATCAATGGTTTCCGGTTTGCATTGATATCTCGGGAAGACGCAATTGAGGTACTGAACGTCTTCCGACTGCCACATTAGTACAGGCTTATCTGGCAACAGCGGCGTAGTTCTTACCAGGTGCCCATACGCGCAGCATTCCCGCACACTGGCGCATCTCGTCACATGGAACAAACCACCTCTCCTCGCCTACGAATATCTTCTCCTCGAGTTCACAAGTGTGCGGTTGTGCATCTTCAAGGTCGATGAAGGAAGGCATGCCATTGAGATTGGTGATGTTGTCATAACAGAGGTCACCATGGATGTAGCCAGCATCGTGAATCTTGTACAGCTTAGCAAGCGCTCTCTTCCTTATGAAACGTGTCAGGTTTTTGTAAGGCGAAGATAGCGAAAGACACATACTTGAATTCATCCGAAACCGTCCTTGAACTCAATATGGATTCGCCCGAGTACTCAAGCAGGAGGAAGGACGATATTCTACTGTCTTGTGCGGTGTGCTGGAAGAGTCCAAAACAGCGCGGGATTGAGATGCCTTGTACACTCTGCAACTCGAGCTCGTAAATGTCAGCTTCGCGTTGAAAAGTGCTGGGACGCGTGGCTTTGGCGTAGAAATCCGTCTTTATCACGACAGGAATTGGGTCTGGGGTTTCAGGATCCTGTAGAGAGCCCTTGTAAACAGTTGTGTTGCCATAGGTGAGGACTTTGAGGTCGGTGACGAGGAATTGGTATGTGTATTGAGGGGCATCGTAGCGAGACAGTTCTGTTGTTGGGAGAGGTTCATCCTTGTAGAGCTTTCGGGGCAAAGGCGGAGAGATCAGTTTGAGAGAGGCCATAAGTGAGCGGCCGCAATAAAAGGCGGCCGGTGAGTCACATCCGCCACAAGCACCTTCCCAGATTCAAATTGCCTACTCGAGAAAACGCAAGAGCGCATAGTAAGATATTCAGTCACGAAGGGCAGATGAGTGTGTGTATCGATATAATGCGCAGGAAAGCTGGGCCGGACCACTACTCAAACTGGCCCCATACGCTTAGAGTGATACCAACCGCTGGTTAAACGCATAGGTGTCAGCGTCCAGCTGGAAACAACTGAGACGGGGGATTTGGCAGAGAAGCTTGGTTGCAGCGGGCAGAATTGGGGCATCGGGTCCACTACGGCGCCTGTGTAAACCGTCGTTGCCTCGCTGTAGGACCGAATTTTGAGGCGGTAATGTGGCCATCCACCGTAGTTCCCGGCACGTAGCTCCCTCGTAAAATACAACAACAAAGACGACGCTAGACTCAAGAAGTTCAGATATAACTGGAGTCGAAGTCGTCAGGAAGGTACGCTTCATGTAGAATTTGAAAGCGACAACTCAACAAGCACATACAGCCGCAGGTCCTTTCAACGAAAGCAACGACGGTTGGAAGAGGAAAGAATGAGGAAATCCAACATCTGAGGTAGTATACAATATTGTCGTTACATCATGGACTGGGCTCTATGAAGCGTTAGCCTTGAGTGGCTCAATGAGTCGCATTTCTGGAGGTATATTACGGTAATGCCGACGGTGCGCTTCCACGCGCTCAATCAGCTCCTTTACACGAGGTCGCAATTCTTCACTGTCGTATCCAAGGAAGTCAAGTTCCTTCATTAGGGAGTCGATGGATTCCAACTTGACTTGAAATCTCGGGAAAACGCAATTGCTGAGAAACTGGATGTCTTCAAACGTACGTCAATCAGCATACCGGCGTATCCAGTGGGACAAGTGACATTGCTTACCAGGCGCCCATACATTCAACAGTCCAGCACACTGGCGCATCTCTTCACATGGGACATATTTTCGTTCCTCGCCAACAAATATCTTCTCCCGAAGTTCGCAAGTATGCGGTTGCGCAGATTCAAGGTCAATGAAACAAGGTCGTCCACCTCTGTTTGTGATATTGTCATAAGAGAGATCACCGTGAACGTAGCCAGCACGGTGGATCTCGTATAACATGGCAAGCGCTTGCTCCCTCGTAGCACATGTCAGGTGAATTAAGCACAGGAGAGGGAAGGACACATACTTGAAATCGTCACAGATTCGTCTTACGTCGGGTAAAGGCTCGCCACAGTAGTCAAGCACAAGGAACGACGAGATCCGATCGTTCTCTCCAATGTGCTGGAACAACCCAAAGCAGCGCGGTATCGACAGGCCTTGTACATCCTGCAACTCGAGTTCGTATATGTCAGCTTCCCGTTGGAAATCGCTGGGACGGGTGACTTTGGCATAGAAGTCCGTTTTGATTACAACTGGCGTAGGCTTCTCAGCATCGGGTTCCACTACGGCGCCCTTGTAAACTGCCGTGGTCTCGCTGTAATATAGGACTTTGAGGTCGGTGATGTGGTAATGCACTGTAGTTTCCGGGGCCTCATAGCGGGGTAGTTCGGTCGCTGGGAGGGGTTCATAGAGGTAATTCCGTCGGGGCGGAGGCGCAGAGCTCAGTTTCAGAGAGGCCATAAGGTTGACTCGGGAGATGGAGCCTCTTGGTCGCTGATCGTTGTTTTCATTTATTGACGAGCAAGCGATCACATGATCTGAGGAGCTGACTCGAGCGATTGTCCACTGATTGTCCTCGCGACGCGCTGAGTTATTGCTGAGCAGAGTTGGCGTCCTTATCAGCAGAACAATGGACGTAGATCGGTAGCGAACGCCCACTGACTCACAACAGCTTCCGCGAATCGATCCGGATTATGGTACTTATGGCCGTCTACAATCCAGGTTGCCAGTAAGTGCCTCCACCGACATCATCACTCTACCTCAGTCCGAGATGCCACTGCGCCAGACTCGTACTATAGACCCCGAAACCACCCCGAAACCAATAAAGATAAAGACCCGCCCCCAGCAACTGGGTGCCGTTAAAGGGGTTCCCAAATGGACCGCACCGAAAGCCCAAGATGTACTAGGGAATAAGACTCAGTGAGCGGTTATCTCGCCTGAGGGTTGCTTACCACTCATTGTCTACGTAGGAAATCTACGCCTGCAGCGGCCGACAGGCTCTGGGCTGCTCTCACGGCGACCCTTCCTGAGGTTCCCGAGTCTCATCAGTTCCCTGAGGGTCCGCCGAGCACCTCGTCTCGCCGGGCAACCGACAACGACTTCGACTTCAAACTTGCCAGGCAGCTAGACAGAATCGTTCCGCACCGGGATATGATGACCGATTTGCGTACTGAGCTTCAAGCAAAACTCCGTGCTTCTGCTACCGAACTTCCAGATGACCATCCCCTGTGGGCTCAGTTGGACATGTCAACCCGATGCGCTTACTTGCCGAATAACATATGTTCCGAACATGACACTGCCCTCTGGATTCACTGCGCAATTCTCAGGCCGGCCATCGCTGTCTTGCACTACCTTCGCAACCGACAAACCAAGGGAAATGACTTCCCTAATATCTCCTCCGTAGGATGGAAAGCGCCCATTCCCGACAGCATCCTTTTTGCGCTTGAAAGAAGCCTAACAGGCGGCGCTATTGCGATGGAATTCAAGAGGCATGACGTCCTTCAGGATTGGGTTCTCGAACTCGATGCCTATTTATCATTGCAAGAAGCACTTGGCAGTACTGGCCGGGCTGCCAAATTTCATTGGCCGAAAGATGGTCGTGGCCTCAAGAAGTCCACCAATATCCTGGTCCAGGCGAGTGACATTTCCAAGCTCTTCTCAGATTTATGATAGACTCATGTTGGATGGGTAGCTTTGGGGCCAGATGGAAAACTGGAACACTCATTTTATGTTTTTATCTTCGTATGCACACACCTACCTCCTCGCGAGGCCAAACGATCAAAGCACGACCCTCTTTGTCTCCAAAGCATATACCCCTGGTGATGGTCAACTTCTCACCGCAACTATCGCCTTCATGGCAGTAGCTCTGGGAGACTTGCCCTACAAAGATTTAAAGTTGACCAGGTCAAAGTATGGCCACTGGGAGAAGGTGTCATCCAATGTCACCTCAGGCCTCGATTTTGAGTGTGTACCAACTTCTCTTGCTTTGGTGTTCGAGCTTCTGACAGTGACATTATCATGTAGGACCTACCGGGTCACGGGCCGAAGACGCATGATGGGTCGGCAGTGCTAGTCCCGCTGGACAACAGCGATGGCGTCGTGCTGTGACCTCGCTCGCACCTGTATATTGTCTTTGCATTGAAACGTTTTTGTTGTTGTGTTTACCACTTGTATTGCGTGTACGATCGTATATCAAACCTGTGCTCAGAGCCCCATACTGCTGCTGTTAGGCGCCGCCTGTAGCGAAATATATATGACGGTGGTCCTCACTGTTGACAACTAACTCATCCACTGAAACCCTCCTATCAGTCATAGGAGTAACAGCCAAGGGGTCGGAAAACACACATCGTCACGACGGAGGGTGAGTCACTAGCGAAGGTTGAATGAGGCCCATATCTGACAGAACGAGGGACCTTGCAGCTATTCCAGGTCAAGCTCGTATATGTCAGCCTCGCGTTGGCATAGACCAGGCAATGTAGCTTCCGGCGCCTGGTAGCGGGGCAGTTCTGTCGTTAGGAGGGATTTGTCAATGTAGTGTCTTCGGAGCGAAGGCGGAGAGATCATCTGACAGACGCCATTCAGTGGCGCACAACTGCAACAAACGTTAGAGTTGCTTGGATTCGGAACGCCTTGGGAGTTGCGTGCAAATGAGCGGTTAGTTATCTGGCTCCAGCGACCTCGAGAAAGAATGTTGTCGACCTTGCCCTTGTGGAAAACACTGGGCTCTAAATTTCAGGGCAGTCCTCAGAGAACAACTGAAGCAGCGAGGTTCCTGGATCTGAGGAACAAGGGGCTTTATTGAGTCCTCCAAAGGCGATTGCCTCGCGGTGCACGAGTGTGATAGTTGAGAGCAAGCGATGTGTTGTCGACGTCAAAGGCATCAGTGTCGGTTGTGAGCGTGAGAAAGCTGAAAACGCATACGACTTGAAGCATTTTCTGAGCTGCTGCCTCTCAAATCTCGACCATCACAACAACAGCCCTGCTCACCTCACCACCTCGCCGCTCTTAGAAATCCCCTCGTATTGCCTCATCGCTCTCACTGTCGCATAAAACAGAATTCTGCCTTTCGACTCGAATCAACTGAACGCGCAAGCCAACCTCATTGACCAGCGAACGCGAAACAAGTCACTCGCGCCCACAATCATGGCTCAAACGGTGTCTTCTTCATCCACGTATGTTTCTCCGTGATTCTGATATTCCAACACGAACATCATCCTCAGCAGCCCGGCCAACAATGACAACTGGAAAGCCAACCTTCGCCCACCCCCAAAAGACACCCGACCCCAAACCGAAGACGTAACAGCAACAAAGGGTCTTGAATTCGAGGACATGTTCCTCCGGCGCGAACTCCTCATGGGTATATTCGAAGCTGGCTTCGAGCGCCCCTCACCAATCCAAGAAGAAGCCATACCCATCGCCCTCACCTCCAGAGACATCCTTGCTCGCGCTAAAAACGGTACCGGGAAAACCGCTGCATTCGTCATTCCATCTTTACAGCAAATTGACGTCAACAAGTCCAAGATTCAAGCTCTGATACTCGTGCCGACGAGAGAGTTGGCGTTGCAGACAAGTCAGGTCTGCAAGATCCTAGGAAAGCACATGGGCGTCCAGGTTATGGTTACGACGGGCGGCACCACACTCAAGGACGACATTCTGCGGCTGTCCGAGACTGTACATGTTCTCGTTGGTACCCCGGGGAGAATATTGGATCTAGCCGGCAAGAATGTAGCCGATCTTAGCGAGTGCCCCGTCTTCGTTATGGACGAAGCGGACAAGCTGCTCTCGCCCGAGTTTACCCCCGTCATGGAGCAACTACTCTCTTTCCTGCCAAAGGAAAGACAGGTCATGCTTTTCAGCGCGACATTCCCCATGATCGTCAAGGACTTTAAGGTGTGTCTCCGTCGGTCTCCACATCCAATCTCCTTCGCTCACTCGCACCTCGCCTACGCCAGGACAAACACATGAACGGCCCGTACGAAATCAACCTCATGGACGAACTCACCCTCCGCGGAGTAACCCAATTCTACGCCTACGTCGAGGAGCGCCAGAAGGTCCATTGTCTAAATACCCTCTTCTCCAAACTCCAAATCAACCAATCCATCATCTTCTGCAACTCCACGAACCGTGTCGAACTCCTCGCCAAAAAAGTCACCGAGCTCGGCTACTCATGTTTCTACTCCCACGCCAAAATGCTGCAAAGCCATCGTAATCGCGTTTTCCATGATTTTAGGAATGGCGTGTGTAGGAATTTGGTTTGCTCGGATTTGTTGACTCGGGGGATTGATATCCAGGCGGTTAATGTGGTCATCAACTTTGACTTCCCCAAATCGGCGGAGACGTACCTTCATCGTATCGGTCGGTCTGGACGTTATGGGCATTTGGGTTTGGCCATTAATCTGGTGACGTATGAGGATCGGTTCAATCTTTATAAGATTGAGCAGGAGTTGGGGACGGAGATCCAGCCAATACCGCAGGTTATTGATAAGGGCCTGTACGTTGCACCAGGTGCTACCGCGGAGGAACAGCAGCAACAGCAACAGCAGGCTCAGCAACAAAGGCAGCAGGCTCAGACGGCGGCTCAGCAGCAGAGGCAACAAGCACAGGCGGAAGTCCAAGCAGCGACGCAGCAGAGGCAGCAGCAGGTGCAACAAGTTGCTGGCGTAGTATCGATGCCAGCACGACCCCCACAACCACAGCAGGCGGCCCAAGGGCAGGTTGTGTACCAGAGTAATGGACAACCGCCGTCGAGGCAGCAGAATGGCGTTGCGAGGAATGGTACGCCTAGCGGGTATCGTGGTCCTCCCGTTGCGCGATCATAATTTGCTGTGTGAGTCGGAGGGAGGGGGGGAGGGTAACCCACATTGCAAGGATTCCTCGCGCTACTTCGTACGCATTCACCAATTCTACGAACACATCGCATTCTCATGTCCATGATCATTACTCGAGCCTGCCACCATGATATCCGCTTCCAACGACATTCCTTCCTTGCCTCATGATGCATCGACAGATCAAGATCAATGGGTACACGCGTTCAGTCACAAGGTCGAGGTCATCCTCCATCATCCATCCCACTTACATGCGCACCCTTTCGCCCCCGGTGTCGTCGTCGACTATTGGAGGGCACAAGCTGGCCAATTTTCAACCCCCTCAAACTATAGTTCTGAACACATTCAACGTCCTTACATTTTCATTCTCTGTCCATTTCGTGTATACATTACCCGCGCAAGTATATTTATCAGTCTCTCGGTTGGGATTTATTCAGACGGTCGTCAACGCGTCGTTGTCACTTCCCCCCTTTTTTATTTCTCGGACTCATGCCTGTCGTTCCACCTTCACCCTCTGTGCATACAGGTCGTCGTTTTATACACGACATCACCTACCTGCGTGACCGACGACCCAACGTTCCTTTAGCCATAGTCAAGCTCTCGCGTCTCTTATCACCAAACTCCTGACCCATATACATGTATTATATAACGACGTACCTACACTGCTCCACCTTACTCTATTACAACTACATTGGCCACTTCGCCCCCTCCCCCCTTCGAATCCTTTCCCCCAGTCCTCTTCGTGTGCAGCTTCCATAGTGATATAGTAGTCTGTTATTCAAGCGCACTTGGGTCCTTAGTACACCTTGTCCCCGCTCCCGACCTTGATCTCCCCCACACCTTTCGTCATCCGTCATCCCATTCGACCCCCCTCCATAGTAGCTATCCTTGCCCATCACATCCCCCTTCCTTGTCGGCCCCTTCATTGCCATTCGTATAATAGTAATGCCATTGTGTTGGGTTTACAACGATGCAGCCCGCCTTGTGTCAAGATATCACCTTGACCATGCTTGCGTTTATCCTCATGATGTTGAATGTGTATGGCGTTCCAAGGCATTATTTGTTACATGCTTTTCCACTTGGAACGCCATAAGTGTGGACCAGTGACGGCCTCCCTCAGTGACAGCGTGTTGTAGTTGTCAAATCGCCGTGTGCAATTTGGATGGATTTGTTGTATAGTACGATTATATTTCGTCCTAGTACGTTATGTAAATTAGGTAGCCTCTGAATGATAAGTAAGCACACGAATTCCGCGGAGAGTAAGGAAACGCACATTGCCACCTTGATCAAGCCCGTGCAGCGTAGAATCATTACCTATGTTCTAAGATACGAGTATATCGTGTATAAATGGTGTAGAGTAAAATTATATAGCCGTCAGAATTATGATCGCGAGGCGCGGAGTTCCTGATTCCAGAAGGCTGCGGTGACCAGACCAGACGCAATCGTCACGGCCATCGGGCTGAATACATGGAGGGACGAGTCATCGTCATATGGAAGCTTCAGTATGGAGAAGAAATTCGGCAGAGATCGAGAGAACACAAGCCGCTTGAGCATGGGTAGCAGAGTTTCTTTCCAGATAGGTTTCTCGAATATTTCGAGATAGTCATGCATGGTTTTAGCGTTTTAGCTGACCATTTGGAGTCAGAAGTGGAGAACTCTGCCAAGAAGAGGGCGGTGTCATCGTCGTCTGGATTCTGGAGCATTCAAGTTGGCCAATGGTTCGATAGGGGATCCCCCTGGTCCGGCCAGGTCAGAGTAACACGTCCTCGATATTATTGCCCTCGAGCAGCTAGAGCGACGGGTGGGGACGCGAAAGGATACCATGCTTGTGACTTGGACACATCGGCGGATGATATTCATTCATACACATGAAGATACGGTACAGATAAGGACGAAGGTATTTGAGGGATGTACACAGTACACTGGCTACGCATGTGTCAGTGTGACATTCAAGCCCTAGTAGTAGCAGCACCAACCCACCTATTTCTTCTTAGGTTTGACGAAGGACCTACACACCAAAGTCAATATCATACTGCTTAAATATGAGGAATGCAAACTAACTTCTCATCGAGCCCGGCCTCCCTAGCAATTCCTGTGGACACTGATCTCGGCCAATGCTCGGTGGTCGCATCGGGTAAATCCAAATCACGTTCAGTGATTTTCCCGAGTGCCAGAGCCATGAACGCGATAGTTGCAGGGAGGAGTTCACCATCTCCTGGGGTATATTGCCTCGAAACATAAAGCGTCGTGCTGTGGTTGTTAGGCCTTGCGAGGAGATAGGTGTGGTCATACGACGACAAAAGCATGAACTTCACGCGCCAGCTCTCCATTTGACCCCAAATCTACCCCAACAAACAAGTCAAACTACGAGCCTCAGAAGAAGAGTGACTGGTTACTCACTTGAGTAAAAATGTTGGTAGTTTTGGTGAGCTTCTGACCGCCCTGTGGCCAGTGAAATTTGGCAGCCCAGCCCTTGTCTCCTTGCAGACGGAACAAGGTGGTAACGCTACGAACCCAACCAGACATTAGGACATCACGTGTTTTAAACTCCATCGCGATCAAGCCGCTTGCCAGACTTCTTTCTGACTCGAAAAAGAGGCTGTCGGGAATGGGTTTACGGCCTCCTACCGAGGAGACATTTGGGAAGCCATGATCCTCAACTCGGTGCTTGGTCAAGTAGTGTATGACCGCGACGGCAGGTCTAAGAATAGCGGAATGTATCCAGTCCTCCGAGTCATGCTCGGTGCAGACGCTGTTGGGCAAATGAGCGCATCGGTTTGAAACGTCAAGACGTGACCACAGTGGATGATCGTCCGGTAATTCGGGACAAGCATCGAGTAGTTCCTTTAGCTTGGGTAGCAATCGACTTATCATACCGAGGAGTGGAACGACTTTGTCCAGTCGCTTGGATGGCCGCAGGTGGAAGTCGTCCTGGCTTGCCTTTCGAGAGGAAACGCTAAAGGCTCCTGGGCCGAACTTGTGCGGCTCGGGGCCCTTTGGGAGGACGGCACGAAGGGATTTCCATAGTTTATCTGCTCCTCCGGGCGGGATAGCTTGCCTACGAGAACAATAAGTGGTGAGTGAAGCTAAGACAACGCCATCGCCCACTGAATTTCAGATTTATCGTCTTCTGGTGTCGACCATAGGTCTTGAGTAGGTGGAGAGGTTGGACGTAAGGTCTTGCGAGTCCTCTTTGGTCTGGGGGTAGCGCCTGGGTTTACAGGCACAGCCTGGCGACGGGGCATATTTATGATATCGTACGTGAGGCGAAGGCTTTCCGGCGAAGGTAAACTGGACGGAGAAGCAGAGTGAGGTACTCGAGTTGGGTGCAACTTAAATATTAAATAAGTACCGTAATCCAAGGCATATCGATGAAGTTGTTCTGACTCAGTGGTCGTCGGAAAACTGATGTTCGTCATTGTTCTGTCGATAAGCACGTCAACCACGTCATCACGACTCAGCAAACCCTCAGCGCATCTCGAGGACAATGGGGTCTGGAGAACAATGGTCTTGACTCTTGATGCATCTGGAATCATATCAGGTGACCACCTCGGTCATTTAAATCCATTGTGACTGAGCAACGTTCTGCATTCAGTTCATATGGCCTCTCTCAAACTGGGCGCTGCGCCATTGCCCCGCCCAGAGTACGATGATGAACCTCTCCCAACCACTAAACTAACCCGTTTCGAACCGCCGGAAACTACTGAGCACTACTTCATCACCGACCTCGAACTCCTCGTCTATGGCGAGGAGACGACGGTTTACAAGGGCTCCATCCAGGAACGCGATACCCCGAAGCCTACTCCTGTGGTGATCAAGACGGATTTCTATGCCCCAACCACCCGCCCCAGCGTTTTCCAACATGAGGCTGACATTTACGAGCTCGAGTTGGAAGAAGTACAAGGCATTTCGATCCCTCGCTGTTTTGGGCTATTCCAGCACACGAAGGGCAATAGGATATCGTCCTTCCTTGTGCTTGATTACTGCGGTGAGGCATTGCTCGACGAGAGGAAGCTGTCGAAGGCTTTCAAGTATGTCTCCATCACTACGCTGTCACTGAACCACCTGACATCCATGGCTAGAGGGAAAGCACTCGCCAAACTGTACAAGATTCACCATGCTGGCTACACGCATGGTGATATCTGTCTCGACAATATAACAGACCGTGATGGAGAACCGTTTTTCATTGATTTTGAATCTGCCGAACCGCACAAATGCGAACTCCGGGAGAAGATATTCGTGGGAGAGGAGTGGAGACCCATTCCATGCGATGAGATGGACGAGTGCGCTGCATTGCTGGATGCATGGGCAACCGGTAAGAGTCCTAACGTCCAGTTAGATTGACTATTGCTGACGGATTGTATCAGAGAACATTCAGTTTCTTAGCGATTGCGTTTTCCAGAGGTCTGAAGTCAGGCCTGACACGATCGGCGAACTATTGGCGAAGCTTAAACTCTTTGACTATGACGTCGACGAACTGCGCCCCCTTGTGGAACGGCTGATACAAGATGTCGAGGCACATCGAAAGTATTACCGCGATTTACCTCCGCAAGAGCGACTGATATTTCCAGACAAGCCTGACGCCTGATTTTCTTAATTCTACGATAACGAACACAATCCATGTATTTTTGTATATTCCCTTGCCAACAATCGACTTCCCTGCCAATTTCCTCATGTGGAAAAGATATCGAGAGTATCACCGTACGTTACCTCTGGAACAACGACTCATTTTATTGCCTCACTACACGATAGTTATTGTCTAACCCGACTCTTGGGTTCCGTATGTTCATCACGATCGGTAGCCTTCCGCGCATCAATTGGCATTGCCATCCACCTTCATTTGCACGGGCGATTACTAGCAACGCCTCGCCCTAGCTGATTCGAGTAACCTCCTCGGTCTCATCTCATTCCATAGGAGTCACAGTCCTCCTGCTTCTCATTCTAGTTTTATCTGACCTGATTCTTCTGTGATATTCATACCTTTACGTCCTACCTCGACAATG